>VBSM01003157.1:28416389-28430420 GCA_008086735.1 Cheirogaleus medius | reverse complement strand
TTTTTTTTTTTTTTTAAATATACCTGTTGTCCATTTGTATGTCTTCTCTTGAGATATCTGTATTCAGGTCCTTTGTCCACTTTTTAATGGGATTATTTGCTTTTTTGCTGCTGAGTTGTTTGAGTTCCTTGTATTGTCTAGATATTAGTCTCTTGTCAGATGAATAGTTTGCAAATATGTTTTCCCATTCAACAGGTTGTTTCCTCACTCTGTTGATTCTTTCCTCTGCTGTGCAAATAATTTTTAGTTTAATATGGTCTCATTTGTCTATTTTCTTTGACTGTGCTTTGAGGTCTTAGCTGTGACATCTTTGCCTAGACCAATGTCCTGAAGAATTATTCCTATGTTTTCTTCTAGTAGTTTTATAGTCTTAGAGTTAAGTCTTTAATCCATTTTGAGTTGATTTTTGCATATGGTGAGAGATAGGGCACTAGTTTCATTTTTCTGCATATGGATATCCTGTCTTCCTACCACCATTTATTGAACAGGGTGTCCATTCTCTAACATAATGATTTGACACATTTGTCAAAAATCAGTTGCTATAAGTATGTGGATTTATTTCTGGGTTCCCTATCATATTACATTGGTTTATGTATCTGTTTTTATACAAACACCATGCTATTTTTGTTATGATAGCCTCATAATATATTTTAAAGTCAGGTAGTGTGACACCTCCAGCTTTGAACTTTTTGCTCAGGATTTCTTCGGCTATTCAGTCAGTCTCTTTTTTGGTTCCATATAAATTTTAGGATTGTTTTTTTCTATTTCTGTGAGAAATGTCATTGGTATTTTGATGGGGATTTCATTAAATCTTTTGATAGCTTTGCACAGTATAGTCATTTTAACAGTATTAATTATTTTGATCCATGAGCATGAGATGACTTTCCATTTGTTTGTGTACTCTTCAGTCCCTTCATTAGTGTATTGTGATTTTCCTTGTGGAGGTCATTCACCTCCTTGGTAAAATTTATTCCTAGTTATTTTATTATTTTTTGTAGTTATAGTAAATGGGATTTTTTTTGGCTTCTTTGTCAGCTAGTTCATTATTAGTGTATAGAAATATTACTGAGGTTTGTATGTTGATTTTGTATTCTGAATCTTTACTGAATTTATCAGATCAAAGAGTTTTTAGGAATTAGGTTAGCTTTTAGGTTTCTCCATATATTAGATAATGGCATCTGCGTAGAGGAAAAATTTGACCTCATCTACTCCAATTTTCTATCTTTTACTTATTTCTCTTGCCTGATTACTCTGGCTAGGATTATTAGTACTATATCAAATAGGAGTGGTGAAAATGGGCATCCTTCTCTTTTCCAGTTCTTAGAGAAAAGACTTTCAGCTTTCCCCATTCAGTGTGATATTAGCTGTTGGTTTGTCATTTATGGCCTTTATTATGTAGTGTTATGTTCCTTCTTTGCCTAGTTTGTTGACAGTTTTTATTATGAAGACATCTTGAATTTTATCAATTTTTTTTGTATCTATTGAGATAATCATATAGTTTTTGTCATTCATTCTGTTCATGTGATGTATAATGTTTATTGATTTGTGTGTATTGAACTACTTGTACCCCTGGTATAAATCCCACTAGATTTTATGTACGTATATATATATTATTATATATATAAAATATGTATTGTATTTATTTTAAATATATAGACTACTATATATAGTATATATACTATATATGCTACTATAAATATATAATAAATATTTATACTATATATATTAAAAAATATATATAGTGTCTATGTGTTGATGTGCTGCTAGATTCAGTTTGCTAGTATTTTGTTGAGTATTTTTGCAACTATGTTCATTAGAGATATTGGCCTGTGGTTTTATTTTTTTATTGTGTAATTGTCAGATTTTGGTATTAGGGTAATTCTGGCTTCATAGAATGAGTTAGGGAGAATTTCCTCTTCTTCAATTTTTTGGAATAGTTTGAGAAGAATGACTCATTTGGAAGAATGACTGAAAGTTTCTTTAGGCACCTTGAATACATTATCCAAATCTCTCCTATGCTGTAAGGTTTTTGTTGAGAAACCTGCTGCCAGTCTGATGGCGGTTCCCTTTCATGTGACCAGACATCTTTCTCTTGCTGTTTTTAAAATTCTCTCTCTGTCTTAATTTGGGGATATGTTTAACTTGAGTTTAATCATACATATTTATTTCATTTGCAATCATGTCCATGTATAGTTAAGTTCTTGCTAGCTCACTTGGTATGACTTTCAGAAATGCTCTTACATCTCTAAAACAAAATAAATTAAATTTTGAATACAGAATTAGGTTTTGGGGCTATGGAAGGCACATCTGTAAGTAAGCATCCCTAAAGCTCCAGCTTTATCAGTGTCATAGTTCATTGGCCTCTGAGATCCCCTCTGCCTCTTTCCCATATCCCCAAAATGCCTTTAGTTACCCAACTACTCAAAATGGTAAGGGAAGGATAGAGGAAAGGGAGTTAAAATGGCAAGATACGGTGGTCTGAACCAAGTGTGGTTACTTTCACAAATTTTACAAAACTATTTGCCCAAATAGTTACAAAACTTGTGCCCAAATTGGTAAGGCACCTCCTTACTAACTTTTCAAGGAGGAAAAAAAACAAAACAGAAAGAAAGTTCACATCAGCCTAAACATAGTAACACTGCAGTGTACTGTTTTACTCTTGTAGTGTGCATGTGTTTGCATAAGGTTGCAATAAGGATTGTCTTCTCACAGTCACCGAAATTAATAATATCATTGATTCATTGCAAATAATGTAAACCTTCCACACCTAAAGGCTAGACCTACCATTTTACACATGGAAATCCAATAAATCTGACTTTAAAATAGCATGTGATTTACAGCTGTGTGTTCCTGGGGAGATGTCCACATTTCTACATCTGATTTATTGGACTTTATTTTTTAACTGAAAAATAAAATAACAACTCTATCACATAAGACTTCTATGAGGATTAATTGAGATAATAGACAGGAAGCTCATAGTGTAAAACCTGGCATACGGTAATTATTTCATAATTCTATGTACTAACTACTACTGCCATGTAATGTATTAAAAAAGTGTTTTTATTATTTTTTTCAATAGAGTTTTCAGATAGTACCACAACCAATGAAACTCTAAGTTAATGATCTTGAATATTCACTATATTCAGTAGCTAATTAAAATTACCTGAGGTCAACCTGAACAAATAAACAGACATGAACCAATTCTGTCATGCCATGTAGATGACTTGAGGAAAATAGTGTGCCTACAACAGAAATACTTCTCAAAATTTCCTCTACTTATTCAGTGATTACCATTAGTGGTGATTTAATATGAAGTCAAATGATTTGCATTTATATTGTGTATTTTTTCAGTAGTTTATTTTTAAAGACATCTTTTAATATTCTATTGGCTCTTAATAAGCTAATTATATAAACAATTAGAGTGAGAAAAATGTATTCATACAGGTATGACCTACAAATTGGCTTGTTGCTGATGAAATCAACTTGTGATATAAAAGCTAATTTAAGCATACCTGAAAAGAGCTAACAAAATGTACATTTACCTATCCTAATTCATGTAATTATTATTTTTTTAAATGTAAAGTATAAAGTTTTCTACTTAGGGATACATTTATAACTATAACATATCTGTCAGTGGATTTTTAAATCACTTAGTGTAATTTAGATCCATTTACCTATATCATATGTTTAGAAATTGGTAAAACTAGGATCCAAATCCATATTTGTTTGACCCCAAAGTCAGAGCTTTTAACAATTGCCTTCTATGTTATGGCGTCTTCAGTGGAGACCTTTGTTTTTAGCCATGGCTGATTCTGCTTAAGGTTTTTTAATTTAACTAATGTAATTTTAATGTAATGTTGGCATGGTTCCTGGTGAATAAAGAGAACAATATTTTGACATTTCACATCAAAGGTGCCCCTATCAGTATGTATTTACTCAGCATGAAATGAGGCCATGGAGAGAAATATTTGATTAGTCAGAGTCATATAAATAATCAAATTGAATCACCTTACTTCTGTTAGAATGGCTTTTATCAAAAAGTCCCAAACAATAGATGCTGGTGTGGATGCAAAGAGAAAGGAACACTTATACACTGTTGGTGGGACTACAACCCAGTGCAACCTCTATGGAAAATAGTATGGAGATTCCTCAAAGAACTAAAAGTAGATCCACCATTTGATCTAGCAATCCCATTATTGGGTATTTACTCATAATTAAAAAAGCCATTTTATCTAAAAGACACTTTCACTTGGATGTTTATTGCAGCACAATTCACAATTGCAAAGACGTGAAATTGACCCAAGTGCCCATCAATTCATGAGTGGATTAATAAAATGTGGTACATGTACACCATGGAGTACTACTCAGCAATAAAAAACGAATTAATACATTTTGTAACAACCTAGAAGGAACTGGAGAGCATTCTCCTAAGTGAAGTATCATAAGAATGGAAAAAAAAACACCATTGACTTAATCTGTACAAAAGCAATTCATGTAACTAAAACATTTGTACTCCCATAATATTCTGAAATTAAAAAAGGAAAAAAAAATAAATGTATGTTTGTTTTTAATTATTCCTAACATTTGGGAAAGGAGTAAAGCTTTTCATATTAGAAAGAAAATCTCCAAAATGATATTTTGAGAACTCAAATATGATCATATCTTCATATATAGTCACAGAACAAAAATACACACATACACACCCTACTTTCAACTTAAAAATTTTCAATGACTTTCCTTGGAATTTAGTATAAAAAAACCAATATGTCCTCTGAAGCTGTACTTAGGTTACTCTATCAGCCTTTTAAGCCTCTTAAGCACCATTCTCTCCTCTTCTTTCTTTGCACTTAAGCAATACTCTTTCTTTTTGTACTAAATCACAATGCCTCTCCTTCTGCAGTGCTCCTTCACAAAGTGATCTATAGGTCTAAAGAACCTTCTTATGCCTTGCTTCCCACATAGTTCTACCTCAATTCTCTGTGCCTTTGCTTCAGAAATCAGCTCACGTATTATCTCTTCAAGGAAAAGTCCCCTGACTGCTTCCCTTGGATTGTAACTGTGTCTTTAGGAATGTGATTACTTGCTTCATGATCTTTTCCTTTGAAATTCCAGTGCCGTGCCCCATAGTGGAACCTTTAATAACTCAATTTTTCCTTAGTAAATAGATTTAGTTAGTATATTTTTACAACTTAAGAGAACTTTAAGGACTCAATAATGGCAATATTTTACATACCCAACCTAGAGATGGTGAACCATGAAGAAACCAAAAAGACCCAGTTTATAAAAGGCATTCCCAGAGGAGGATGTCAGGCCCCTTGTTAGTTTATCTTTTTCTTTATCCACATATAACTTTAATATGTTTATTTGTCTAGTATCCAAGTTCATAGCATTACATACCAAAAATTTCAGTGGGATAATAGATTATACAGATGGTCACTTTGATAGTACCAAAAGTAAGAGCTTCAAAAGGAAGAGACAAGTCATAAAAGCCTAATATTTTGGGACCATATAATGCATAACAAAATATTTAGGATACCGGAATGTTTCAAAAAATCTGGCAGTGTAACAAACATACCCTTGCTGTCTTAGCCCTAAATGATAACATGTTTTTCTGTTGGAGTTGTACTTTGCTTTCCTGAGCTCATCTGTAAAGACTAGGAGCAATATATTTTGTCAGTGGATAATGAAAGTTCAATATTTCCCCTGCTGGGAATCAGAAACTGCAAGAGCAGTAATTCTCAGTCCTATTCCCCGGATACTACAATATCACTAAATATCACCAGGACAGTGAAAATGATTGATACATATTTATATTCATCCCACACTTGCACACTAGCTAGCTAGCTATATATCATATTTAATTTGCTTTTAAAAACACAAAGAAACCACTCTGGTTGATCATAAAATAGTATAACAGTTTGTAAACAAAAGTAACAGAATTAGGTATTAAAATGAGATTGTTTCCTTTAAAGTCATTGCATTGAATAGTTACTCATTTCAGTGATGTCACAAACTTTCAAAATATGACTCTATTGTACATTGTACACAAAGATATACACACAGGAAATGTTCAATCTTAGGGAGAGGATTTTATTTTTGGAAAAAGAAAATAAATTAAGTGATTAGAGGCAAGCTTCTGAAATGCAAAATAATGTATGCTAATGCTTTTATTCCCCTTCTGTGGCTTACTATAAACTGACATTGGAGTTTATGTGATAGAAGAAGAACACAAATGTTTATGAAATCAATAATATTGTAATAAATGTGCAGCCTTTCCATAATATTGAGTGTTTTCCCAAAGTATATGTTTTTAGCAGTTCATTTACTTTTTTGGGACCAAAGTTCCTTCAATTAAAGCATGTACCTAACATTGTCTGTCTTATCAAAATGTGGGAGTTCTGATAAGGACTGACTTAGATAATGTATGTGACAGACTTTATACACTTTTGATAAATTTTTATTTAAAAATTACTTTAGTCTCTATAATCATACCGTAGAAATATATGATAATATTTATTTATAGATAAACTAACACATAATGCATATAGTTAAGTACATTATCCTTAGAAGATAGAATATAAGAAGCAAAACCAATGAGTATAGACAGCACTCAAAATGCCAGAAATGGTAGGAATATGGATGCTACTATTTGTATTTCCATAAATCTAACTGAATTATGAAAATTTACGATTTTCCCTTAGATCCTCAGAAGTGTAATATACAAATCTCCCAGAATAAATGATCTCTGCTATGTTTTAAACAAGACAGCTCTATTGTATATCAATTCAAGTTAGAATGCAGTACTGAAAAGTTCACATATAGAAATTACTTCTCCCATTTGAAAAGCACTATAGTTTTGATTTATAGAAGCAAAGAAGAAAAGAAAAGCAGTTGCTGAAGGCAATAAGGTACTTTTCCAGTGCTTTGAAATACAGTAAATTTAAAACAAATAGTTTTGACCTTTGCACAATAATGCTCAGTATACAGTAATTTATATCCTAGGTCACACTATCTAAAACAAAGAAATGAGATGAGCACTGAAGAACCTTGAATTTTAATATTAATCCCTTTCACAATTATATCGCTCTCAGCTGAACTCTTCATAATGCTGGCCTTGTGTTATGGACTCAGTTGAACCCAGACACAGGAAAAATAGTTCCTTACTGTATTAATTCCAGGAACCAAAAAGCTATTCTGACCATAAGTATCTAACCATCTGTAATTTATGCAGTCTTTTAATTTAATACCAAAATACTGAAGCTCTCCATTAAAACACAAAAATATCTTTAAGATGTATAAGAAATTATTATTCCTTAATTCAATATTGCAAGGAAATGGTCTTTATAATAATTGCTCTGGAATTTCAGAAAGCAAAAATGATCTCCCCAGTTTAAGATGTCTCAAAAAGCACTAGGAACACATAAAACTGGAATAAAGCTGAAATAACTCTGGAGGGAGAGGACTGTTTATGGCAGTGGAGGGGGCAATGAACACACATAAAAAATTCAAATTCATATCAGTGGAGTGCAATGTAGATTTATTCAATTAAGTCTAGAAACATTTTATTTTCAGGATCAAAACTCCTGTTTGGTTGATTTTCCTGTTATTCCTCTCCACTAAAGTCCTCCTTAATATAAGATTTTTTAAGATACAATAAAATAAGAGGTAGGAGTAGACTATTCAATCTATGCTAGAAATTACCTCCTCCTCATTTCTTTCTCTTGTCCCACTCTGGTTTGTTTTCCAGCGGCCAGAAGGACATCTCTGTCCCCTGCTTGGCATCGCACTTGGAGTAACACCACGTCATTAGTTCTTACATCTGCCCAGAGGCTTCTTCCAACTCCTTCACATAGCTGACTCCTTTTTGTCATCCAGATATTATTTTAAATGCCTTGTCTTTAGAACCGCTCACTCTATTATATCACCTTTATAAAAGTTTCCGTATAGCACTTATCAATATCTGGTGTTTTTCTTGAACATGCATTTATGGTGTTATTATATATCACAGGAACAGGGACCTTTTATGTCTATGTCAGGCTGGTGTCTTCAGCACTCAGAATTGTATTTTGGTAACAGCTATTGTTAGAAGAGCAATTGTTCTCTCATATTTCTTAATAAATTATGTAATGTCAAGTATGTAGAAACTTTACAACCACAGCACAATTACCTGTCTGCAATTTTTTTCTTCTATTCTATTCTTGTAAAAATGTATCATTGCCTAGAGCGCCAGTATGTGTACATGCAAGTACATTTTCAAATTATAAATCTAAAATTCTTCAATTAAACCAGTAGCATACCCACAAATAATTTTAAACCGAAGATGTTCAATGACTGTTCTTTCTTTGTGAAACAGAAAGACTGTCTGAGACTTCCATTGATAGTGTAACCAGTTTTAAAAGAAAGTATTTTATTTGATTTTCAAAAGTATGTAATTATTATTAATGACTCAAACCTGAACAAAATTGTTGCAGAGGAAATATAATAGTTTCTTTTTGGATTATGCATGAGTTGGAAAAATTGTCAATTAAATTGAGATGATGTGAAAGGCAGAAAAACAGAGCTTAATTTTCATATTATGACTAGATGTTCAAAGAATAAAAATTTGCAGAGTTCAATTGAGCTGTGAGGAGAAATAAAGTATGAGGGTGAGAAAACAATAACGTAAGTCTTCAGTTTCCTCATTATAAAGCCATTTTTACATTAAATCCCTTCTATGAGAGCACTGCAGCCTAATTCAAGTTCAACAACAACAGCTCATTATAAGATACAAACTCCCAGTGTTTTCTTTGGGGACTAGAAATGAAGATCTTGGAGTACAAGTTTGGAATGTGATAAATATTGAATATTGAATAGTTGGAAGGTTTGGTGTATGTAGTAAAGAGAAATACTTGCTGATACACATTTTAACAATTAATTATCCTCACCAATGGAAAACAAATTCTAAATTGCAGTGGATGTGATTGTTTTCTGGAACAAATGAACAAGCATAATTTATACTGTGTGCAACCATTTGGCAATAGCTGGGAGAGTTAATTGAGTCTGGTGTTGGGAATAAAGGGAACATGACAGAGTGGATAAAACTGGACACCCTCCAAGATGTTCATTAATCACGTGACTAATTTGAAAATGAATGCATCATGCAAATTAGAAGTAAAAGAGGCTTCCTGCTTTGGAGAGATACCAGCATGTGTGATTATGTGCATTCTCAACACTCCATCAGGCGGGGGCCTGGGATGTGTCAATGTCACGCTTTAATTGGAATACGATGGTAGGTGGAACATGTTTTAGAATTAAACATAAATTTTCATAAGATTTAGTTTGGTTAAAAATGGCATCCAATGATGCAGAAAAGCATCCCTGAAATTGTCTTTAATAAGGCCATGGAATATTTAGGCTTTTCCAAGAAGAAGAGGGGATGGGTTGTGGAAATATTCCAGCTGCCTAATTTCTCTGAGCTACCCCAATGACCAACTTTCTGTTGCTTGACACTTCTCTTTTTCTGCTCCATTTGTAGTGAAAGTGGAAGCATTTTAACTCTTTAAGGAAGTGTGCTTCTTTCTGGCCCTGCAAAGGAGGGCATGAGAATGCTTAAGAAAAGCTTTGTCTAAGTACAAATTCCAGTCAGGTCCTTTTGTCTTAAAGGATCCGTCCATTGCTCGTCAGGCCCACTGTCTGAAAAATGTAGCTGACACTTTCTTGAATAATTATCTTTCTTTACAAACAACATTATGTTTTTAAATTTTTAAAAAATGTTTATGACTGGCTTATGTATATTTAACTATATTTTATTCTAGTATAGACATGGAGAATTGAAATGCCTTAGGTTATTTTTAAATAAGTTTCAGATTTTTTACTGGCATTCCTATTGATTGGTTTCTAATTTATATTTTGCAGTAAAAACCAAATATTTAAGAATTTTACTATTTGAAGTAATCGGAGTTTGCCACATTTTCTATTAATAATATGATGCTTTGAGTTGCTTTTTCATGTTTTCTCTTGAATATCTTATTTGATCTCCAGCATAACTTTAACAAGACAAGCATGAATCTTTATATTTTTAACCAATTAGGAATTTGAGCTCCACAGGGACTATAACTAGAAAATAAAATTTTGAGTCCTTTATGTACATGTTAATATAAAAATTAAATTGATACTGTTTTTTTAAATAGAGTAAATTGGCTTATTTACCAAGGTGCTATTATGACCTTTTTAAAAAATAGATTTTCCTAGGACAGAAAGATTTATACAAAGTCATTTCACTTTTGTTTCTCACAGCTCATGGACATATAAGATGTGCTCAGAGATTTGATATTGAATGATATAAGGTATATTTCTTAACGCAATAAATTGGTCTGGATAAATGCAATAATCTACTATAGCTCTTTTTTTAAAACTTTTTAGAGCTGTCTGAACTCAAAGAGTTTCCTACAGATTTGTAGCCAGATCTAAGGGTTTAATCAGATTCAGGTTTGATATTTTATGGGAAGACAACTTCATATGTGG
Organism: Cheirogaleus medius; assembly: GCA_008086735.1. NCBI lineage: Eukaryota > Metazoa > Chordata > Mammalia > Primates > Cheirogaleidae > Cheirogaleus > Cheirogaleus medius. Next base: position 28,419,917 of record VBSM01003157.1, on the reverse strand, counting down.
TGTTATGTCCTTGATCCAAAACATATAATATCCGGATGTCTTCCTTTTGTGTTGTTAACAACTACTGATAATCAATGCTTAGTTTCTCAATTCATTAAGGGTTTTAAAATAGTAATATCTTAACTCTATCTTTTCTAATTTACTTATTTTTTGGAATGTTTTTATAAAGCGAAATGATGTGCCTAATACTATTTGGTCACTAAGTGTTTTGGTTTGTCAAAAAAAAAATGGCAAGCTAATTAATTGGTTCAGTCTTTCCCATTATTTACCAATTTTTATAAATAATGAATTGATTTTCTAGTATTCTCCAAAGATGACCAATTAGATTTTGAAATCATTATGAATTTATATATTTAAACAAATTTGATGGGTTTTATTTCATTGCAGTCATTGCCCTTATTGTTTTTCCTATTGCCTCATCTTTTGCCAGTGTCAGTCTTTTCAAGTTGACCCCTAAGCCTTTGGAGCACAACCCCAGTAGTAATGGATAGTTTTCTTCTTATCCGATTTGACAATATGTTCTTGGCTCATCTTGCTCGTTCCCCACCACAAAACTGGGCACAGCTATTTTTGTAAACATATCTGGTTTGTCTCAGTGCAAAATAGTGATTTAAGTCCACAATCTGTGTGCTAGGCACAGTTATTGCAACTGAGTTGTCATTGTTTCTAGATTTTTTCAGTAGACGGAGCTGGGAAATATGCTGAAAGTTAAAAAATGAAAACTTGCATATGCTGGCCACATTCTTTTCAAATTTTTAAATAGTTGTTGTATATCTCTTGTTATAACATATAGTCATTAGATACTCTCCTTCACATAGTCTTAATTCTACCCATAAAGGTGGATTTAATGTTTATCACCATTTAGGTCAATGTCTCTCCAGTTACTTTGATCATTTGAAGTTCCTTCTTCAGCATTTTCTTCAGAAAGTTTTATCAAAACAACATTAGTAAGGTTTTGCATGTAGATAATAAATTGTCTTTACACTTCAAAGTTAATTTGCATGACATAAAATCCTTGGTTCACATTTTTTCCTTGAATACCTTAAATGCATTACTCTGTTTTCTTCTAATCAAAAGTATGATGATAATCTAATTTTCTTTCTATTATGTATTATTTCTTCTTTTTCTCTGGATGTCCCATGATGTTTTGTTTTTTCTATAAAGCCCAATGATTTTATGAAGTATTGTCTTTGTGATGATGATTCTGGGTTGATTTTCTCAGATATACAATATATCTTTTTAATATATAATTTCAAATCCTTTTCTTTTTAATTCTAGGAAGTTATGTTGAATTATAGCTTGTAATATTTGTTCTCTTCTCTAGCTTTGCTCTACTTCTTTGGAAACTACTATTATTATTTTGGAACTTCTTTCTCTGTCATATATTTGTAATTCTTTTGAATCTTTTCATTTTTAAGATGTCTTTTTCTTTTTCAACATTTTCTATGTTTCAACATTTTCTATGTTTTCAACATTTTCACAGCTCTTAAGGCATCCCCCATTATATTTATTCACTCTTGTATTCTTTCTTCTTAAGCCTTTATTTTTGACATGATTTGTTCTTTCCTAAGAAAGTTCTCCTAAGAAGAGAACTTCTGAGTTCTCCTAATTCTAATTTGTGATATATAATATCTTACATTATGTTCTTAATGCATTTTAACTCATTTAAAGAACATTTAGTAACATTTCCAAATTATGTGACAGCTAAAAGAGGCACTTGGGTCCAATATTCTTATGAATTCTACTCTACCTTTGTCTATGGTTATCATCTCTATGGATAAAAGTTGGATCCATCAAATTCAGATATTACATCTATGTTTGAGACAGAAAAAAGAAAGGTGAACAACAAAGGACAAAACAGAAATGCAGTACAACTCTTCCTCCTTTAAATGTTTTTCTGGCTTTATCTAGGAAATTGCCATAAGTGAATCATATTGAAATCCCAACTAGCAAAGGAGTCTAAGGGGGATGATAGGTATTATTTCATTGCTATTCTGACATAATTGAGCTTCTCCAATGATAGGTAGAATTCTAAGATGATATGCAATGACTCAGGTCCTTGTATAATACCCTCCCCTTGAATGTGGACAGAACCTCTAACTTGCTTCTAATCAATAAAATATTAGAAAGATAATATCATGTCACTCCAACAAAATGTAACATTATATGGAAAAGGTAAAGAAATTTTCCAGATATGACTAAAGTCCCTAATCATAAGTGAATTGTGGTGGGAAGATGGGTGCTGATAAAAACATTTCTGAGGGCTGTGGAAGAAGGAAGTGACTCTTCAATGTGTGACCACAGTGTTGAGTTTATGTTGACCAAAAGAGAGATTATCCTGAACTTGAATGGGACTAATCTTATCAAGTGAACCTTTAAATCGAGGATCTAGAAGTCAGATATTAAGAAAGACGAAGATTTGTGTTTTGCCTTTGAAGAGGTAAGCTGCGGTGTTGTGAGAGGACAACACGGCTAGGCTCCGAGGGTGACCTTTTTGAAGCTGAGAGTGGCCCCCTCAGCCAACAGCCAGCAAAAAAGTAGGGATCACACTTCTACAATTGCAAGGAAATTAGACAGAAAACTTTAATGCCAGATGTGGATGGGCAAGGCTCATAATATATGGTAGCTAGTAGATATCTGAGGTATATGTGTAAATGTGTCTGTGTGTTCTATTCCTGCTCAGTTCAGTTCATCTAGGTGCAGTTTTCTGACTCCATGTAGTGTTTCTCAAGGACAAAATTATGCCAAAAGTACATGAAATTTACTTATATTCAAATTGTGCCCTAATATATCAATCACTTTGGAACATATTTGCATTTCTAAAAGTAGTGTTAGAGCAGAAATCACTATATAAGGAAGCTGAGTCTCAGAGTACTGCAATGATTTGTTTAAAGAGTGCATAGCTAAAAAATTTTAGAGTTACACACAAAAATAGTTCCAGGTTCTGGCACAATTGTGTTTCCTCTTCTTGATCCTTCTCTTTGGTAGTTTGGTTCTCATTCTGTCATCCAGACAATGCTCAATGTTGTGGAGATATTCAAACATGAGCAAAGCATTGTCACTGAGCCCGCAGATCTAACAATCTAATGGGGAAGATAATAACTAACATAAATAATTGCAATAAAAAGCATAGCCGAGTGCAGTGACTCATGCCTATAGTCCCAGCCTTTCCAGAGGCTGAGGTGGAAGGATCCCTTGAGCTCAGGAGTTGAAGAACAGCCTGAGCAACTTAGTGAGACTGCATCTCTAAAATAAATTTAAAAAATAAATAAAATTTAAAAATAAAAATAAAAGCATAAAATGAAAAAAAATATTTTTAAAAAAGTCAATCAGTAAGTGAGAGGGAAATTATTACTTCAGTATTCTAATGGTCTTATTTTAAGGAGGAGGAACTTGTTAGCCTAAGTCCTGGAGGATGTGTGAAACAGAGGGGGTTCAAGGTCATTCATGAATTCTAGAGGAAAGATCAGTATAGGAGGAAAGTACAGAGTTAGCACAATGGACTAATTGTACTTCCCAGAAAGCACA
>VBSM01003157.1:28388155-28416289 GCA_008086735.1 Cheirogaleus medius | reverse complement strand
AAAAAGGCAGAGAAGAGAAGAATCTGCTGCCTCAGAAGGAGATCATATTGAATATCTTTGGGGAGAGGGGAACTGAGATGTTTTCTCCTTTCAAAGTTGGAAATGAGACACACTATTCTAGACCATGACCATTCTTCAAATTCTGGGTAGGTCCAGAAAAGGAACATCAGTGTGCATGTATGCGTGTGTGTGTGTGTGCGTGTGTGCATGTGTGTGTGACTGAAGAAGAAACAGTACGAAGGACAGAGTGGAGAGGAACAGAGTTCTGGCATCAGAAGGACAAAGGTTTTAATCTCAAGTCATCAATTTCCTGGCAGGTTGAGCAGAATAGGCCATTGAAGAATTGTAGCTCCTTTTCTTTCTAATTATTACAGACACTAGCACCAGGGTCAATTTAATGGAAGTCAAATAGATGTCATTAGCACTGAAGAAATTCATTTTTATTCAGTGAATTTTTGCTAGGAAACAAAAAACTGCATGACACCCATCTTTAATATAAGCGATTTTTTTCCCCAAAAGGTTAATACACATCAACTCTCATTATCGTTCTTAAGAAAGGTAAAGGTATTTGTGTTTTCACTCAAAAAACTAAGTTACACATATACCAACAAGAGTATAAAAATACCACTGGCAAATCTCTCATTTAAAATTGCCTTAAAGAGAATTATACTTGTTTGATTTTTTTAAAATATGTATCTTTGCATCCTAAATAAAGCAAAAGAAAGTTCTGATTGGATGTTGTATAGTTTTCTGTTACTGTCAGAATACATGACCATAAACATAGTGACTTAAAACAACACAGACTAAATTTTCATGCAGTTCTGAAGGTCAGCATTCTGACAAGGCCTCACTGGGCTAAAATCAAGGTGTCAGCAGGCCTGTGTTCCTTTCTGGAGGCTCTAGGAGAAAATCTGTTTCCCTGAGATTTCCAGCTCCTAGAGGCTGCCTGCATTGTATCTTCCTCCCCCTACTGCCATCCTCAAAGCCAGCAACGTGGCATCTTTCTAGCTTTCCTTCCTTAGTCATATCTTTCTTTGATTCTCCCCTTTGCCTCCCTCTTCCTCTTTAAAGGACATTGGATTACACTGGGCACACCTAGATAATCCCAAATCCGTCTCTGTTCTGAGGTAAACTGATTAGCAACATGAAATTCACACGCAACAACAATTCCTCCTAGCAATGTAACACAATATATTCATAGGTTTGGAAGACTTTTGCATCTTTCAGGGGGCAGGCAGCATTATTCTGCTTACTCCAGATGTTATGATGGCTCATAATTTCTACCCCAAGTAAAGAATTAAATGGTGTAAAATACTCCCTCCTCCACTGGCTCAGTGATGCACCTGTCCCTGCAAGGGGTCACCTGCGGGCTGCAGGCAGAAAGTTCCTTCTGTCATCCGCTCCTTAAAGATGTCCATCTTCAGGCAAAGGGTGATAATTGTGTCACTAATATGTGATTTTTTTAAGTATCTTTGCTACAGAGGGGTACCCTTTGAATTGTTTTTGCTTCCTGAAAGTTCTAAAACTTCAACCAGCAGAGAGAGGAGGCATTCTTTATTTTCTTTATTGTGGCACACCAAAAATAGAATAATTTAAAAATATTCAATCCTATGTTAACTAATGAAAGGCCCTTTGATAAAAGTTTTTTTAAATGGCAAATAATTAAAGCATGTAACATAAAGAGAAAATGAGGAAATTAAAGTTTCTTTTATTAAAAGAAGTGAAATTAAAACTTTAAGTCTCCAGATAAAATTCCAAATACCCTTATAAAAGAAGTACTATTTCTCATTCAACTTCTAGTCTCAGATATCTTCATAATTATCTTTCCTATCTTTGTTTCTATAATTCCTCCATATTAAGATGGGAAAAAAATCTTAACAGATATTCCGCCTAACATTTGAACCCATCTTATGTTTGAACATTTTTACCACATCCCCTCTGGCTACAATCCATGTTTGTCTGCACTCATTTTCTTTCAAGAAAATACATCCTATCTTTTGGCAGTCCATTGCCTGCATGTTTTTTCCCCCCTGATATTAAGCTAACACATTTTTTCCTTGAAATTTCACCACTTCATTTGTTTGTTTTATTCTCACTTAGAAACACACAAAAAAATGTCTAATTTCTGTCTACATGGAAGCCCTTAAAATTTTTAAAGAAAGCGTCTACTACATGGCTTTCCTTTGTTCGGGCTGAAAATCTTCCTTTTCTTAATCATAACTTCTTTAGCAAGACCTCAACTCCAGATACAACCCTTGTGTCTCCCCGTGTATATCACAGTCTATCAACATATCACTCAGAGTGGTATCACATTACAATTAATACAATATTCCACCTATAGCCTGATCAGTAGAGAATGTTGTTCTAAATAAAGGCAGATAGTCCTACTTTCCCCATATAACCCTTTGTAGTCCAACAGAGTTTGTCTGGCTTTTGTGAATATTTTACTTCTTTGATTCATATTGGGATTCTTATAAATAGAAAACTCCTAAAATATTTTATTATAACTGCTATTTTGAATTCAAATCTCTTCATCCTGTCCATAGGAATTAGGTAGGAAAAAAGAAAATGCTCTCAGAAAATTGTATCAGTCTCATTGAGTGTTGTGCTATTAAAAAACAGCTCTTTGTTTAGCTCCATCAAAGATTTTTTTGTATACCAGTTATAGCATTTAAACTATTCATTATCCTTCTCAATTTTCAACCATCTTCCCTTATGAACATGTATTATTCTCTACCTGCATTAAATTTATTAATAAAAATGGAAAGCACATTGTGGCAAATGGCAATGTTCATAGCAAACTACTAGAAAACTTTCTACATCCTGACAACAATCTGCCATTTATCATTGTGAACAGAGTCATTCAGACATTTTCTAATCCCTCCAATCATCTTTGCTCCCAGGTTATACTTCTCCATTTTATCAACTGAGATTGCAAATTAGACACCTATTTGAAGCTCATTTCCCTGCAGTGATGGTTCAAAATGCCACTCATACATTTTCTTGGAATCCCAAAATACCATTAATCTGAAAAAAAGAGATTTTTACTCCTTTGGAGTAGCTACATATTCCCTTAAAATATAATCACATACCTTGGGATTTCATTCTCTCTTTACTAATGTTAGTTTTATCTTTTGCTTCTCAATACAATTCTTCTATTAAATGAGAAAATAAGAAGTTAAAGAAGTCTACTATCTTTGCCATTCTTCGGTATTACACATGCCTCTTTTTATCACCTTCTTTCTGGATATATTGTCTTTTCTATCTTTTGAAAATCTTAACTTCTCTAGAGTTTGACAGAAGTGAAATTGAAACATTCAACTATCCTGATAAAATCCTCAGTGCTCTTATGGGTCAGGTACTGTTTCCCATTCAATTTCTACTCTCAGATCACTTTATAATTATCTGGGCTATCTCTGTTTTTGGAACTTCCCCTTAACTTTCCATGTTGGACTGTTTGATTCCATTTCTCCAGTAGAAACACTCTCTCCTGCCACATGACTATCCTAATACTTCTTCTAGCTGCAAGCATACAGGCCATGCACATTTGCATATAAATATGTCACTTGTCCTCCCCTTTTCTCATAGTCACACCTTTACTTTTCATACCTCTGGGTGGTTTCTTTCACACTGGAGTTTAAGGAAATGTGACCCACTAAGGTTGTACTATATACAATACATATAGTTAGAAGTGTCAGCATTTTTTTAAAAAGTGAACTTGAATTTGGAATATCAGATTAATATGAACTAATCAAAATAGTGAAGAATTTTTTTATTATTGCTTAGTGCTTATAGAAAAAACCATAGCATAAGCAGATATTACCCCAAAAGACATATAAAGAGATGTAAGTTAAAAGTGAAGAACCTCCTGAAATTAGTAATAATAGAAAAATTGCCTTCTAAGGAACTTGTAAATTAACTTTTCCTTGAGACTTGGGAAAAGGGTAGGGAGAGAAATTGAGATAGACATTTATTTTCTTCTTTAGTTATGTAAAACCTTTGCATCTATAGTTCTCATTGAGGAAAGTTAGAGTTAATATACGGTAGAACTGGACCTCAAATCAGTTCTGCTCAACAAAAAATGGCCTACAGTAACCCAATTTGCAATAATCAAACACTTTCAGTCTATATTCTCTTACAAAAGTTCTATAACCTTGCCTGTTTTTTTTATAGGATATATATAATTGTTTCCTCCAAAAAAAGAAAGAAGAGGAGTTAATTGCACATACCGTAATAGACTAGCAGAGCAGCTTTCTAAGCTTTAGCACACTCTCTTGGCAAAATTGGGAGCCCAATATGGCTTCACTTGACCTTTATGCCTAGCAGTTAGTACCTGGTAACTTAATTTCTATATCTCTTTTTTTAATTCTTCAGACAAGAATATTATTGACTCAATGTAGTGTATGGCTTTACTTCTCTAGTTCAGTGATTTGTATCCCTGACTGCAAAGTAGAATCACCAAGGGAGCTTTTAAAAAATCCAACACCTACTTCCAGAAAATCAGTTCAACTCAGCATCTAAGATTAGATGCCTAGAGTTAGTCCTGTCTACTGTGCCCTGGCTTGTGGAACAAACAGAGCATTATACCCTTGAGCAGGGAGAAAGAAAGAGGGTCATGTTTCAAAACAGAAGAGCCAAAACTAAAAAGAGAGTAAGGGCAAGAAGAAATTATAGGCATCTTTCGTTAGGAGCAAAGTGTTCTTACAGAGACGTGATAAATTGATTTTGAATTATGAAAAAGAGATACATTAATTATTCAGAAAAGACAGGTAAGTGAAACTTTCACAAATGAGATAATAGTTGGGCTGGTCCTTAAAGCTAATGGGCAGCATTATGCATGATAGTGAGGTGGAAGAAGGCATTCCTAGCAAATCAGTGGCATGAAAGCATGCTGTCCTTTGGCCTATTAAGAGAACATAAAACAATCCAGTGTCCATGGAACAGAGAACAAATAGCCGTGAGTGGTTGGAAGTTAAGTTTGGGAAATGTATTGTGGTAAAACTGTCAGATTCTTGTTGCAAGCTACATTGTACAGTAGCTTGGAGGATTTCAGAACAGTCAAAAGTTTCATTTGTTTTTCATTGTAATTCTCTCTTTCTCTCTCCCCCTCAATATAATAGACAGGGGTATAAAAAAAAAAGAATTCGATGTCAATGAGCATTAGGCATTTTTAAATCTCAGATGTTGATACCTTTGCCTCATCTCTATTATGTACATGTCTGTCTCTCAGAGTCACTGGCTATTTTCCAAGAGTTGATGGGAACACCTTGAATTAATAAAACTGTGCTTCAGTATTTATCACCTTCTATTATTCTAGGTCCTCTTCCTTTAGGTTATAAATATATGAGGGCAGTGATGATGTCAGTTTTGTTCATATTATGCCCTAGAACAAAATTTGTAGAAGGTGCTGAAAATATTTTTAAGTGAAATCTATGACAGTACACATTGAGTACAAGATTAACATAAGTTGGATCTGTCTAGCATAAAAATGTGGAACAAAGCAAACTTTTAATCAAGGAACAATTCCAGGTCAGTTGTTTTTTCTTTTTCTTTTACTTTTTACTTCACACCATTGCTTTCTTCTCCCAAATTTGGCCATAACATTGAACATAAGAGGGACAGGGGGAGAAAGAACATGGAAAACAAAAAGATACGCATCTCTGAGTACCTGCTGGTAGCACCTAACCACGTGGAGAGAACGCATGCCAATTTCATAGCCTCCAAACTCAGCAGACATCTTTTACATTTGGTGCCTCAGAAGGGAAAGAAAAACTAAAGTGTGAATAATGTACTATAAAAACCAATTCATCAGAAGCTGTGTGTCCTTGTCTTCTGTTCTGGTGCATAGCTCTGAAACATCGGGTTGTTCCTACTGAGTGGTAGAAACGTAAATGGAGACCAGATGTTTGAAGGTGACACATAGACTATAAATGAGAATTGCTGCTATGGGGAAGAGAAGACCAAATGTTGCATGGTGCAGAAGCCTAAAGAAGGAGGAGGAAATATGAGCTAGGTTTGGGAAAAATATTTTTCATAGAAATGACCAAGTTGCTGAGTGGCCAAACTCAAGCCATTTTTAAAGAATTGTGGTCAATTACTTCTCTAGGATAATTTCAAGGTGCCCCAAATTGGAAATAACTTAGGCTCACATTGTGTACATAACCTCCAGTGAACACAGAGAAGTGAATTCTGAGGGTACACACCTGAACCAGGTATAAATTAACTCTGGTTGCACCAATCCAGCAGTGAAATTTCCATTGCAACCACTGTGCATAGGAGTGGTGTTTGCCAAACCCCATTTTCTTCCCAGAAATTCAAATACACATGACAAAGCCATCCTCATATGACTCACATTTGAATCAAGGATTTTATTGGATACATCCGACTGGGAAAGCCTAGGTCACAGGCCTGTAACCTCCATGCAAAGGAGGCTGAGAAAATGAGTTCTGCTTCAATCTCACTCACGGAGTGTAGGGATCAAAAGTTTCTGGGTGGCTACAAACCTAACAATTGTCCTCTGCGATGATTTTTCCTGTCTTTTATTGAACATGGTTTCAGGGAAGATTCAGCTCTCTAGACAGCTCTCTATATCTGAATATTAATTTAAGCTTGGGCTATATTTGGGAGTTATATATTCATTAAATTCTTTTAAGAAACAGCACAAATCTTCAAAGTAAACCTCACTCATTTGATTAGTTTTTAGAAAACAGCAGGTGTAACACAATGAGAGCAGCTTTTGAAGTCTAACAGTCCTATTTTAGTCTCCCAACTACCTCCTACTAATTTTGTGATTGTAAAGTTTAATATCTCTCTCTTTTTTTCATATTTAAAATGGACATATTGATATATACTTCACAATGCACTGTGCAAATTATCACATTTGAAAACCTTGAGCCAAGTACTAGACACAATGTGAGAAGAAAGTAAACTGAATTTATTGACCACTATCTGTGTGTCCATCAGAATGTTAGAAAAAACATATACAAAGATGATTAAGGCATGCTTCATGCTTTCAGATAGATAAGAGTAAGACAAATAATTAGAACAAAATGGTTAAGGTGCTTTAAGAGAGCTATGTGCAGGGTGCCGAAGAAATAAAAGAACAGATGTAACAGTTTCTGACTGGGCAAGTGCAGAAAGGCTTGGTAGGGAAGTGTGATGGTTACTTTCATTTATCAACCTGACTGGGCCATGAGATGCCTAAACCTTTGGTCAAAGAGTATCCTGGGTGGGTCTGTGAGGATGTTTCTGTGTGAGATTAACATTTGAATATGTAGCCTGAGTAAAGCAGGTTGACTTCCGCAAAGTGGATGTCCCCCATCCAATCAATTGAAGACCTGAAAAGAGAAAAAAGCTGAAGAAGAGGAAACACCTTTTACCAGACAGCTTGCACCAGGTCATCGGTCCTCTCCTGCCTTTGGACTGGAACTTACACCATTAGTTCTCCCGGTTCTCAGGCCTTCAGATTCAAATTGGAGTTATACCATTGGCTCTCCTGGGTCTCCAGCCTCTATAACTGTATGAGCCAATTTCTTATAATAAATCTTTGTCTCTCCTTACATATAAATATAAAAGGCCTGATATAGGTATATACATATTATATCTATCTACCAATATCTATATCTATATCTATAGATAGATAGATACCTCCTACTATTTCTGTTTCTCTACAGAACCTTGACTAATACAGGAAGTAAACTATTAAATAATTACTTGAAGGATAGTAGGAGTTTGCAACATAAATAGGCATGTCATTGACTTGTAATTTAAATTTTTATTTCATTTCCTCTAATCAAAAAGGCCACAAATGACTGCAAAATAATATCCTATATTTACATTTGAGTCTTGGAGATAACAATCAATCCTCTCTCTCTAGATCTGCCTTAGCTAATACAGTAGCCATGAGCCACATGGCTGTTGTGTACTTGACATGTGACTCAATCCAAATTGATATGTTTTCTAAGCAATTTGAAATACACAGTGGCTTTTAAAAACTTTGTAAAAAAAAATAATGTGGCCGGGTGTGGTGTCTCTTGCCTGTAATCCTAGCACTCTGGGAGGCCGAGGCAGGCAGTTCATTTGAGCTCAGGAGTTCGAGACTAGCCCGAGCAAGAACAAGACCCCGTCTCTACTGAAAATAGAAAGAAATTATGTGGACAACTAAAAATATATATATATATATATATATAGAAAAAATTAGCCAGCCATGGTGGTGCATGCCTGTAGTCCCAGCTACTTGGGAGGCTGAGGCAGAAGGATTGCTTGAGCCCAAGAGTTTGAGGTTGCTGTGAGCTAGGCTGATGCCACGGCACTATAGCTCGGGCAAGAGAGTGAGACTCTGTCTCAAAAAAAAAAAAGGAAAAGAAAAATAATGTAAGATATCTCTTTAGTATTTTCTTCTATAGTTTACAGAGATTAAATGATGTTTTGGATAAATTGAGTTAGATTACATATAGTAAAATTAATTTAATCCATCTCCTTTTATTGTTTTAATATAGCTACCTGAAAATTGCATACGTGGCTCATATTTTATTTCTGTTGGACAGTGCTGTTATAGGTCCTGGTCCAGTAGCGTGGGTGTGACTTAGCTTTTATTAGAAATACAGAATCCCAGCCCCAGACTGAACCATAATCTGCATTTTAACAAGATCTTCAGGAAATTTGTATGTACAGGAAAGTTTGTAAAGCCCTACTCTAGCCGATTATCCTTAAAACACACACACACACACACACACACACACACACCTTTCCTCCTCCATCTGTAGAGGAAGTTTTATTTCTGCAGCCCTTAGTGAAGCTGACAAATTAAGGATTGCCCAACTGCACAAAGTCCAGCTTAGAATTCCACGTATTATGTTCCTCTGTGTCAAATTTATCTTTGGTGTATACATGGGGCTCAGTTGTTAAAACTCCATACTCAGCAAGCTTGGGCATTAAAAAAAATTGTTATCAATTTTGAGAAGGTAACAAAATGAACCATTTTCTCCCATGCAAGCGATGCTCTTCAGCAGGCTGCTGCCCCAACCTGGGGTCCATTCTAGTTTTCAGGTGTACGTAACGCTGCCTACTACTCCTTTGTTCACTTGTCCTCTCCCAGTCTCTGCCCCTAAAACTGTTAGCAGTGTTTTCCCTCCCCTTCCACTCCCTTTATCATCACTGCTGATCATCCCCTCAGGCCCTGCTTTCTGCTTCTCTTGTGACAGCTAATTTTGTGCAAAAGTAATCTCAGGGTAAGGTGTTTGTGGTTGATAATAGCTTAATATTTTACTTCCCCTGTAGTTTTATTGCATTTTAATAGGGAGTTCCTGGAAATAAAATGGTTTATCTTAACCAGAGGGTAAGAAAGAGAAGAGGCAAAATTTGGGACATCATGCCAGGCCAATGAAAAAGATATTTTGGACAGAAAGGTCCTTTGACATCATTCCAATTTCCATCCTCATAGCCCATAGTCATCAGCATTGTCAGAAACATATTTATTCAATATGAAGACTAAATATCTGGAGTTGCCATTATGTGAGATAAAATTAATATAGACTAGAGGTAAAAGAGAAAATCATAAAAATTAGTTAAGTCATGGGTTAATGTTGTGCAAATATTGTGTTGCCATAAAAATAGGAACAATTAGAGAAAATGGATATTTTCTCCTTTTCTTACAGTTGAGTAATTTGTAGCATTCCCTTTTTAAAACGTTTTTTTAAAAAGTAATACAAACAAGCATATAACACAATAATTTATCAAAAAGTAATTATCCCCCAAAAATCTCTATCCTGATTGAAAAAGTATTTGCAATAAATATAGCTTAGCTTGAATGCTTATTTTTGAATTTTATGTAAGTGGAAACATACAACATGTATTCTTTTTTAATGATAGATAATATTTATACATTTTTGGGGTAATGTGATATTTTGTTCAGTGCATAATGATCAAGTATAATGACCAAGTATAAGTTTAAGTTTTTAGGGTATCCATCACCTCAAGTATTTATCATTTCTTATTTCTGGTTTCTCAATATTTCTCAATATTATGTTTCTAAGGTTGAATCATGTTTTTGTTTTCTGTACTTTTTAGTTTCATAATAAAAATAATCTACTGTATGAGTAGACGAGTTGATTTATACATCTTACTACTGATGAACTCTCCGTTGTTTCTAGTTTAGGGATAGTGCGAATGATGCTGATATAAATATCTCATTCATGTCTTTTGTTCACTTTATAACTGTGCATGTGCATGTATTCCTTATGAGTGAAATTGCTTGTAATAAAATGTTCTTCTAAGTTTTTGTTATGTAACAAATCTGAATAGTAACAATAGTAACATTTATTTGCCCCTCACACAATTGCAAATGAGTTGGCCTGCCTGACTTTGCTTCAGATTGGCATCTATGTTGCTTTTGAAACCAGTGGGTTTCCCAGTGAATATTCTTCTCATGACAATGGAAGAATCAAAAGAGCCTGAGCCATGCTGCACATACATATTTCACACTCACATCTGCTCACATCACATTCATTAGCATTTCATTAAGCAAGTCACATGGTCAAGACTAAAATCAAAGAGCAGGGAAGTATACTACACTCACCATGGGGCCATGACTCAGGTGTAGACATGTAACATTAATACAGGGAATAACTGGGACAGATAATTCAGCCTACCTATAGCTTGTGTGTATGATTAGTTTAGTTGATAGTCCCAAACAGTTTTCTAAACTGGTTGCACCATTTACCCTCCATATGTAGTATGAAAGTTCTCATAGCTCCACAAACTCACCACTTTTTGATATTGTCAGTCTTTTATAATTGCCATACTATTAGGTGAGCATTTGCATCATATTATCATTTTAATTTGCTTTCTATTGGTTGTTAATAAGGTTATGTAGCTTTTAGTTTATTTGCTAAAAAATAATTTACAATTTTTAGTTTATTACTAAAAATAAATGGCTTTTAGTTGTGCTTACTAAAAAAACAAACAAACAAAAAAACACAACAACCTTCAATCGCTTGCCTGCTTTTCAATGAAGAAGGTTGCCTCTTACTGAATGATGTGTAGGGATGCTTTACATATTCTGGATATGAGCCTTGTGTTGTTACACACACTTTATTCAATGACATGGCTCACATTCTCATTTCCTTAATATGCCTTTGATCAATAAATTTTTTGTTTCAATGTAGTCCAATTTTTATAAATGCATTCCAAGTTGTCAATATTTTACTTTATGGAGTTTTATATCAGTTTTTAAGGCTTACTACTCCAAGACATGAAGGCATTCTTCTACAGTATCTTCTACAAGCTTTATTGTTTTGCTTTCATATTTATATTTATAATTTAGCTAGAATTTATTTATTGTGTCTATAATGAGATTCATTCTCATAATATTCCAATATTTCCAATATCCAATTGATGGTTTTATTTACTGAAAAGATTTTTCTCTACCCCTCAGAAATGCCAACTGTCATCTAAAAAAAGGATCTTTTTTAGTGTGTGAGCTCTTTGTACTGGTTATTTTTCTATCCATATGCCAATATCACAGTCTTAACTGCTGTAGACTGAAAGTGTGTCTTGATACAGGGTAGAGTTTGTTGTTCTTTTTTGAGATTGTCTCAACTATTCTTGGCCCTTTTCATTTCCACATAAATTTGGAATCAACTGGTAAATCTCTGCCCCACCTCCAAATCTGTTTAGTATGCACTTATAGATCACTTAGAAGAAAATTGATATCATTACAATATTGAATCTTCCAATCCATAAATATGGCATATACTCCCACTTATTTAGATGATCTTAAATTTTTCTCATAATATTTTACAGCTTTCTATGTAGAAGTCTTGCAAGGATTATTCTTTGAGATGTGATATTTTTCTTATTATGATAAATAACACCATTAAATAATTCAATTTTCTCTTCATTTCTTATACAAAGAAATAAAATCAACTTTTCTATATTGACATTTTTGACCAGAAAACTTACTGAATTCATTTATTTAATCTAATATTTATATAGTTTCTTTGACTTTTCTACATACCCAAACAACATTTTTCATGAATAGTGATGTTTTTCCCTTGCTAAATTTTTTTTTCACACCAAGAATTTTTGTTGCCTAACTGAACAGGTAAGAATCACCCAGCATAAAGTGAGGAAAATCATTGATACTGAGTACTTGTATCCAATCTCAGAGAGAATAATTTTAATATTTTTCTACTAATCAGTGTGTTTGTTTTAGGTTTCAATTAGACACCTAGTATTAAAATAAAGGTAAAAGAAAACAGAATAATGGCTGGAAAACATATGAAAATGTGTTCAACATCTCTAATCATCAGGGAATTGCAAATCACAACCACAATGAGATATCACTTAACTCCAGTGAGAATGGGTTTTATCAAAAAGTCCCAAAACAACAAATGCTGGCATGGATGCAGAGAGATAGGAACTCTATTATACTGCTAGTGGGACTGCAAATTAGTCCAACTTCTGTGGAAAGTAACTTGAAGATATCTCAAAGAACTAAAAATAGGAATACCATTTGATCCAGCAATCTCACTACTAGGCATCTACCCAAAGGAAAAAAAGACATTTTACAATAAAGACATCTGCACTCAAATGTTTATGGCAGCACAATTCACAATTGCAAAGATGTGGAAACAACCCAAGTGCACATCAATACATGAGTGGATTAATAAAATATGGTATATGTATACCAAGGAATACTACTCAACAATAAAAAACAAGGGTGAACTAGCACCTCTTATATTATCCTGGGTGGAGCTAGGGCCCATTCTTCTAAGTAAGGTATCACGAGCATGAAAAAACAAGCAACACATGTACTTACCATCAAATTGTTACTAAGTGATCAACACTTAGGTGCTCACATGGAAGTAGTATTCATCGGGTACTGGGCAGGTGGGAGAGGGGTCAAGGGAATGGTTAAACCCAGAACTAATGGATGCAGAACACACTGTATGAGGGATGGGCATGCTTGTAGCTCTGTCTTTAGTGATGCAAAGGCAATATATGTAACCAAAATGTTTACACCCCTATAATATTCTCAAATTTTAAAAAAGAAAATCAATAAATAATTCAAACAAATAAAAGTAAAATAAAAGATTCACATGGAGTTGTATGAAATAATACAGAGAAATTCCATGTCCTTTTACCCAGTTCCTCTCAATGGCAACTTCTTGCAAATTATAGTACACTATCACAACCAGGATACCAATATTGATAGTCAGGATACAGAATATTCCCATGGCCATAAAGATGCCTTATATTGCTTTTTAAAGCCATACTCTGCTCCCTCCAAAATGCTCGGCAACCACTAATCTGTTCTCCATATCTATAATTTTGTCATTTAAGAATATTACATAAATGGAATTATATAGTATTTAACATTTTGGGATAGGCTTGTTTCAATTAGAATAATTCTGTGGAGATTTATCCATGTTGCTACATGTATTAATTCTCCATTTATTTTTTATTACTGTGTGGATTCCATGATATGGTTCTACAACAGTTGTATAACCATTCATGCTTGAGGATATTTGGTATGTTTCCAGATTTTTGCTATTATGAATAAAGCTACTACTAATATAAAAGATTTGGATACGTTATTTTTAGTGTGTTTTTATGTGAATGTAAGTCTTCATTTCTCTGCAATGAATGCCCACAAGTGCAATTACTGCTTTGTATGATGCATGAATAATACAATTGCTGCTTTTTCTGGTACATTGTATGATTAGATTTGTTGTTGTTGTTGTTGTTTTTAAGAAACCACAAACTATTTACCAGAGTGATTGTGCCATTTCATGTCTCTACCAGTAATGTGTGAGTGATGTAATTTTTCCACATCATTACCAGCATTAAGTGTTGTCACTATTTTTTTTTCATTTTAGTCATTCTGATAGGTATGTAATGATATCTAATTATGGTTTTAATTTGTATAATACATTCCTAAGGCCAATAATATTGAACATGTTTTCATGTGCTTATTTGGTGTCTATGTATAGAATTTGGTGAAATGTCTCTTCATATCTTTTGCTTAATTACTCATTGGATTATTTATTTATTTGTTTTTACTATGAGTTTTGAGAGATTTTTATATATGTTAAATACTAGTCCTTTGTTAGACATGTGATTTGCAAATATTCTCTTCTTCTCTGGTGTGTCTTTTCATCTTCTTAATGAAATCTTTCATAGAGCAAAAGTTATTGCTTTTAAAAATTTTGATGAAGTAAATTTATGTATTTATTTCCTTTTATAAACTGTGCTTATTTTGTCATCTAATAATTTTTTACTACTCTAGATCCTGAAGATTTTCTGCTATGTTTTTTCTAAATTTTTATAGTTTTACATTTTATATTTAAGCCTGTTATTCATTTCACATTGATTTTGTATAAGATGTGAGACTTAGCTCTAGGGTTTTGTTCATTTGTTTTGCCAATGGATGTTTAATTTTTCCCACACCGCTGGTTAAAAGAGCTATTTTTCTCCTTTGAATTGCTTTTGTGCTTTTATCAAAATTTAGTCAGTCCTATTTGTGTGGGTTTATTTCTGGATTCTCTGCTCTATTTCACTGATCTATGTGTCTGTATCTCTTTCTGTATCACAAAGTCTTGATTACCATGGCTACATTATAACTCTTGAAATCAGCTAAACTTATTCCTCCCATTTTATTTTTCTTATATAAAGTTATTTTAGCTATTCTAGTTCCTTTCCATTTTCATGCAAAGTTCTAAATAATTGTGTCTACATCTACAAAGAAAAAGCTTCTGCAATTTTGATAGGAATTTTGTTAACTCTTCACATCAATTAGGAAAGAGTCAAGATCTTTACAATGTTGAGTCTTCTGATCTATGAAAGTGGCATTTATTTGGATGTCATCTGATTTCTTTTGTTAGTGTTGTGTTTTTAACATTTAAGTCTTGTATATGTTTGGTTCAATTTACACCGAGTATTTCATTTTTTGAGGAATTGTAGATTGGTTTATTGTTAAAGTGATTATAATTTGAATGTTTTATGATTTACTAAGCTGTGCTATCTTTTGTTGGGGCTTTTTGCGGGGGTGCTTTTCTTTTCTTTTCTTTTTTTTCCTTCTGTACACTTTGGTGTTTTCAGGTAGCCAGTTTCTTTAGTTCCAAGTCTGGAACGTGTGAAGCAAAAAGAAAATCTGGGAACTGGCCAATAAGCAGCTCCCCACGCCCTGATGTCCACAGTCAGTCTGCCTCTTCTCTTCACTTTTCAGGGTCTTCTTACCCACTCAGAGGAGTCCATCAGTTAAGGGTGAAGAGTCAATAGGACTGTAAGACTCCCACAAATACTCTGATCATAAAAGCTCTTTTTATTTCCGGGAATAATCTGTATTTAAAGTCATTCTGTCTGATAAAACTTCTGAAAGACAGCTACTGCGGAGATCATTGTCTTAGGATCAAAGCCATTCTTCATGGGTATGATGAGGGGCAAAAAAGGTAGAGCAAGAGACATCATGAGCTGGAGAGGGAAGAATACCTTGTCCTCTTCCTCCTTCCTCCTCATCCCCAAACACTGATTAATTTCTACACAGACAAGGAACTTGAGACATTCAGTACCAGTGCCTGTGACCTTGTCCTCTTGCCTCTTACCTATTTGGCAGAAGAAAGCCAGGGAATTAGGTTTCCAGTGAATCTTTATTCTCTCAGGCTGAGAAGAAAGAATTAAAGGTCCCTACCATTGAAGAGATAGTCTGAAGCAATCTCTGTAGATAAGGCCTTTGGGGAATAGCAATGCTTTGGCTGCTGCTTCAACATACTCTTGCCCAGGCTGCAGGCCTCCCCTGCAGAAGATGAGTATTATTTATTGTCAAAGACTTCTCTATCTGCCTGTCCTTGATCTGAGAAGAAATTATTTGGAATGACATCTTCTGGTAGTGGCCTTCTGCACATGCAAATATCCAGCTGGGGTCCTGTGATTCCACACAACACACTCCAGGTTGCATCCCCTCATTGAGTCCAATATTCATGGCAGGGCCTCCTGCAGTAGAGGCCAGGGCCACCAACATTGTGCCAGGCATGCCAATCTCTGGAGGATCTGCCTGTGGACCCTCCAAAATGTGTGTGATTGGCCACCTTGGCACCAGACTTCTCAGAGCAGTGACATTGGGCATCTCCTGGGGCAGCAGGGGGATGCTGGCTGGTATCAACTACCCTACTAGGAGCTGTTTATATGTCTAGGGGAAAGATTTGAATAGCTATGTAACTCAGATATCATCTCAGAGCCCCTATTCTGCACAGACCTAAGTAAACTGCACTCACTCTCAATATTATAGTGTGGGGAAAAAAATCCAAGCTCTGCCTCATAATTCCTGTGAATTTCCAGGGTTTATGTTCTTGTGGCACCCTTGTCTTTAGCTTTTATTTATATAGTAGGAACAGGTGTTCTTCTTTACACTGAATTATTCCACAAGCTCAGTTCAGCCGGTTTCCAAACCTCTTACAAGTCAACAAGCATATAGAATCAACAAGCATAAAACATTTGGTGAATGTTTAGGTTCAAAGCAAGGGTTACATCAGAACTCATACAACTTCCTTTCTCTCTTCCTGGCAGAATTCTTCCAGTCTTCCTCCTTCCATATTCTGTTTTCTGCCCCAACCCTTGAAGGATTGGCCTCAGTTCAATATCAGTTCCTATGTGTGTCTCCTGCTGTCTCCCTCAATAAGCACCTTTCAAAGCACTGCTACTGTAGCATTTATTAAAATACAGTGCAATTGCCTTTTGAGTTTATGTATTCCCTCAAGATTATAAATTCTGTGTGGGTAGAAATTACCTGTCTTTTTCAATAGTGTAGACTCTGTGGCCATCAGATTGTGCAGCACCTGTTACATACTCAAATATATATTGAATTAATTATTGATTAATATATTAATACATACATTAGATTTGTATCAGTGCTGATTCAGCCATGATTTAACTTTTGGTCCAGAAACACTGTCCAGAATGCTATACTTCAAGGTACTTTTGCCCTATACACACATGCACATGGGCACACACACGTACACAAAATTGAGATGATTTATTTAAGTACTCTTCTGAGAAAGATCTTATAACTAGATTATTTGAGCCTTTGTATTATTTATTGCCTTGAAAAAATTTGGGTCAATGATTAATATCTTGGAGATGTATGCGAGCTCAGGGTTATAGAAAAATAGCTTCACTGTAATACCAATTGTATATTTCAGATTTGGGGGTAAACCATATCAGAAGTATTCAGTTATCTTAAGATATCTTAAAGTCATCTAGTGAAAATTCAACAATAACTTTCTGATATTGTTCTCAGTTATATATTTTGTTGGCCTTAAATTACCCAAATTTTATATTTATAAGTAAAATATTTTAAAATAATTTAATGCATATATTTGCTCTGGAAAGGAATTAAAATAGTTGCTTTGTGGGAAATTATCCAGAACACCTTATACCACTTGAATTAATCACAACTTTTTATTTTTGGTTATTATTACAAATATATCTTGCCAAATTCTTTATGATTTGCTTGTTGGGAATAAAAGCATTTCCACATGGATAAATATAAACAGCAGAAATGATTTAGTTTTAGTTTAGTTTCATGGCTAATTTGAAGCAATACTAAATAAAAATCACGACATAATATGCCTTGAGTTCGAATTGTGCTTTCTTTTTCCAAAAGCACCAGTCATATGTGTTACCTATTTTGATGCATATAGAACTCCTAGAGAACTCCTTTGACTAGAATATTATCTTCATATTACAAATGAGGTTAACTGGCTGGCCAGTCTTAACATAGATATTTAGTGATAGATTTGAGGCTTTAATATAGGCCTTCAGTGATTTGTTTTTGTAACATTTTGCTGGAGAGGGAGAGAGGGGAAGACACATCCTAATTAGGGGGAACAACAAATTAAACATTAGTATTTTGAGATGAATTTGAAGGTGGTAGACGCCTCCAAGAAAGTGGCCCCAGTATGCTTTTCTGTGCAAACAATATAGCAGGCAGCTGCTAAGGTTTCTGCCTGATAAAGCTTTGTGTACATTTGGTCTCTTGCTTGGGAAGATAGATGAGCTCACTTCAGGGTTGGGTCTATAGGCAGATGATTGAAATTCAGGGAGGTGTTTATATGCATTCAAAAGAGTATTTCTGACAGTGCATTTCTGCATGGGTGGTCTCAAAGGGAGTGGATGAATGGAAATAGAAAGATTGTTTATAGGGAGGAAATGAAAAGGATTAGTTTCTATGGAGGCCAGGCAGGTGACCTAGATTCCCCACAATGGAATGTGTATTCTGATAGACACTTTTTTCAAAAGAGTAAAAAAAACCTTGGATAGAGGGCCTGGCTTTAGTTTCCAGCCAATTCTCATCCAGGCTCTTTGAAGGGGTTTTCTGATCCCAAGAGAAGCTTTTATTTAATACACGTTTCATGTGTTGGGTTTATCTGGCGCTCAGACAATCACACAGAGCGGTTCTCGCCTAGATTACTCAGCTTGCCCCTGGCCTCAGCAGGCTCTGCTTTGGGCTTTTGAGTTTAAATAAACAAACATGAAATCTGAAAGACTCACTTGTGATCCTTGGGTCACAGAGCCCTGTTCAGAGTAACTATTCTTATTTTCCTATGAAATTGAAAAACAACCCTATGTATCTTCAAAAAATAGCAAGTAATTCCACAAGATTTCTTTTGTGAGAAGAAGATCAGTGAATGTACAAAGAGCAGTGGAATAGAAAATAGAAAAATTGTGTGGTTGACCATATACGAAATGGATTTAGAATGGCTGGCAGTTGCTGAAGCCGTACTAGCTAGAATACTCTGCAATTCATACTTAGCATAATAACTTCAGCCTTTTGGAGCACAATCATAAGGAACGGATTTTCTTGAAGTAGAATCTATGCCCTATAAATTTTGTAATCTTAGCATCCCACTGTGTATATGTGTTTTATACATGTGTTTCCCACCATGATTGTACAAACTCCTTGAGAGTAGAGACAATGATTGTGTGTGACTGTGTGTGTGTGTGTCTTCACACCTCCAGCAGCTAGCAAAAAACCAATTTGTGAGAGGTACTCAGCACTATGCATTGAAAAAGTACCTCCTGTGGTTGATCATTACTACTTTCTAAATCAAAGGTTTTTGAAAATAATTCATTTGTTTATTTGTGCCTAAAAATCAACAGTAGAATAATTATTGACTTGTGCCCAAATCCAATGATAATCTAAAAGCTTTTCGCAGTGGAAAATAATTCATTTGTTTATTTGTGGCTCAAAATCAACAGTATGAATAATTATTGACTTGTTCCAAAATCCAGTGGTAATCTAAAAGCTTTTCACAGTGGTTCGGTTTGTTCTTTGTATGTAATATAAATGAAGCATAAAACAAAATATAGGTTGCAGCCAGGCTCCAGGAATTTGTGAATTCCAGGATGTAGAATAGGATTGGCAGGCATAAGAACATAAATTAGTGTAATGAAAGAAGACTCTCAGAGCTCTATCTAGAACCCCAGACCCAGATAACTACCTATTCATTGTCTTCATTTGAATGAGCTATAGACATGGCAAAGTCAACATTTCCAAAATCATACTTGTGGTCATCCTTCTGTCTTCTCTCTTTCAGGAAATGTCATATCTATCTGCCCAATCACAAATGACAGAAATCTGAGAGCTTCTCTTTTACCTTTCTCCTTCCTTGTTTCCATGTATAATTAATCATTATGTGCAATAGTTTCTACCTTCTAAATCTCTTGAAAATCTGCCAGCTTTCCTCCAATCCTAGCACCATTATCTTAGTAAAGACACCACTATATTTCATCTAGATTAATAAATATCTATTTAATCTTATTTTCTTGCCTCTAGGCTTCCACCTTACAATTCACTCACCATATTTCAGCCGGAGTGAGCATTCCAACATGTACATTTGATGATGGCATTATTGCAGAGTCCAAATTTCTTAATAACAATGGACATATTTATCCTTTTAAAAATATTTATTACGTACAAGGCATTTTTTTATGGTCACTTCTTCATATTATCTCATTGTATTCTCTGGACAACTCCATAAGTTACATACAAATATTTTTGTTCTTTTTTTAAAATGAGAAATCTACATCTTAGAAAGATCAAGTGATTTTTTTAAAAAATCAGACAGCTAGTAGTGGTGGAGCCAGGGTTTAAACCCAAGCAGTCTGACTTCAGATATTTCACTCAAAAACATGATTCTTTTGAATGTATTCATGAGTTAGTTTGATTTATCTCTTAA
This sequence comes from Cheirogaleus medius, assembly GCA_008086735.1. NCBI lineage: Eukaryota > Metazoa > Chordata > Mammalia > Primates > Cheirogaleidae > Cheirogaleus > Cheirogaleus medius. Next base: position 28,396,052 of record VBSM01003157.1, on the reverse strand, counting down.
ATTTAATCAACATCTCTTCTCTAAACTCTGGGATTTAACCACACTGAAATTGTCTAAATTTGTTGTTGACCAATGGAATTTGTTGTTAACATCTGGAATTATGGCTTTAATTTTTCTCTTTCCTCTCTTGCTTCCCTTCCTCCTAACTCCTACTCAAATTTGGTGCTACTTCTTCCAGAAAGCATTTATTCACCTTCCAGGTTAAGTAAGAAGTAATACTGAAATCATACAAATTTTCTTTTCTAATCACAATGGAATGAAACTAGAAATCAACAGGAAAAGGAAAGCTGAATTATTTCCAAATATGTAGAAATTAAACAACACGTTCTCAAATACTGAACGGGTTAGATAAGAAATCACAAGGGTAATTAGAAAATAATTAGAGAGGAAGAAAAATGAAAACACATCATTCCAAAACTTATAGGATGCAGCAGTAGGAATGCTAAAAGGGAAATCTGTAGCTGTAGATGCTTATATTAAAAAAGAAGGAAGATCTTGAACTGGGGAAGGTGATGTCAGCAAGATGACAGAATAGGAGGTCTCCCACTCATAGCCCCCACAGCAACTATGATTTGGCAGCCATCCACATATGGCTTTGTGGGAGCTCAGTGGGAATTTTGGGACCTGGCTTGAAAGTTGTAAAACCACAGTGGAGGCCAAGACTGAGGATGGCAGTTTTAAGAAGGCAGCCGAAGACAAGGTGGCAACATCACTGACTGCGTTTTGACCTACAGAACCAGAAACAGCCCTCTTCCCCCATGGATTCAGCCATAGTCCTGTTTGACCTTCATCCTGTCATCTGTATCATCTGCCAAAGTACCTGGGAAGAATTATGCACATTATGCGTCTCATGCGATAGGCTCACTGACCTCCGCCCTGGCTCTAGACGATAAAGCAGCCCATGACCTTGTTCCTACTACTCTCAGCCATGGGCCAGGAGAAGCTCTGTATGCCTAGGGACCTCCTGGGAAACACACCTGTTCATGCCCCTAGAGTCCGGTCCACTGACTCAGGTCCCACCGCAGACCCTGAAACCACCCTATAACTTGGCACCAGTCCCTCTCAGTCATAGGTCAAGAGTGGCCCTTCCTGCCCCAGAATCTAGTGGGATGCACCCAGTCCATGTTCCCAGATGCAGGCCTGCCAACCTCAATACAACTGTGGATCAGGAAGCAGCCTTGTAATTCAGCTCGAGCCTCTCTCTGCTGTGATCAGGGAGCGGTTCTGCCTGCCCAGGGACCTGGCAGGAGACACATGTGTCTGTGTACCTGGAGAACAGACAGTGGGGAAAGGATAGTTTCTTCAGTAAGTGGTGTTGGGAAAACTGGAGATCTATATGCAAAATAATGAAATTAGACTCATCTTACACCAGACACAAAAATTAACTTGAAATAGATTTAAGGAAAACACTGTGTTAGAACAATAAACTTAATGTTAAAATCATGTAAACAAATCTGTTTTCTTAAAGTGTTAGATTTCATATGTCACTTTCAGTTATTTATGTTTTTCATCTCACCAAGAATGCACTACTCAGGAGGAGGGACTATAGCTACTTGGGATGTCCTTCATTTTTTCTTCCATCTGGAAAAATCCCATTCATCCTATAAGCCACTCAAACACTAATCTTTCTTTAAAGTTTTGAACTGCATTCCCCACTAGATAGAATCTGTCATTTTCTCTTTCTGATCTCTTAACAATTTGAACATATTTTATGTCCACAAATATTATATTCTTGATCTTTGCATGTTTAGCGCCTCTCACTGGAATATAGGCTCAATATGACCTCTGAATCCCAGAGCCTAGTCACCAAAACTTCTGAAAGAAAAGAAATAGAAGTGGCTAATCAATTGTAGCACAGCAAGTGTGTTTATGACTTCCTAGTCTCCTCCTGAGAGAAGTAACAACTATAAATAAAACTGTGTTTCTCTGTTCAAAAACTTGAAGAAAATTGATGTATCTGGGTAGGAATGTAAGATATGCAAGTCATTCTATTGTCAAGGCAAACACTTAGTTGGGTGAGCATCACATATCAAAATACACAAAGTCAAATGAAAGCTAAAGAGATATTCAAATTTAGTAGACTCCATGAGTTTGGGGCCAGAAAATTCTATTTTATTGGCCACAGCTTTCCTATGAGAATACACCAAATCCAACATTTCTATGGTATCATGTAGCTGCCGAAAGTCTCGCTAATTAAAAACACAAACTCCTAAGATCCTGCTCATACCAAAACATAAGATTTTTCTCACTCAGCTTTATCCCTTCCTGATTCTCACTGTTCTTATTTCTCCCTGATCCTAAGCTTGGGAAAGACATATTCCTCAAATTAAGTACTTTGAAATATTGTACTGCTAATTAGGGATTATATCAATACCTCGATTTTTACTCATCTTCAATGCCTATCATTACAACCTACTGCTCAGTCTTCTTTGTCTCTTTTATGTTTCCTTCTTCCTTTCCTTCCTTCTTTCTTATCTGCTCTGTGGCATGTCTTATCAGTGTCTCATTAGCTGATCTCTCTGTTGTTGCTTCTTAGCTTCTTACTGTCTTAGTCCATTTTCTGTTGCTTATAACAGAACACTTGAAACTGAGTAATTTATAAAGAAAAGGAATTTGTTTCTTGTGGGTAATAAGGCTGACATGTCCAAGGTCAAGGGGCCACATCTGGTCAGAACCTTCTTGCTGGTGGGAACTTTCTCGAGAGGCCCCAGGTAGCACAGTCATCACATAGGGAAAAGGATGCACAGGCTAGCTCAGATCTCTCTTTCTATTCTTATAAACCTGCCAGTCCCACTCCCCTAATAATCCATTAATCCCTTAACCCATTAATGCATTCATGAGGGTAAGGCCCTCATGATGCAATCACCTCTTAAAGACCCCACTCTCAATACTGCCACATTGGGAATTAAGTGTCAACATGAGTTTGGGAGGGAACAAACATTCAAACCATAGTAAGGACCATTGTTATGTATGAAGTTTCAATATATTAAATATTTCCCTCTGGGAGAATGCTTCAAATTTGGACTAGTGCAGTCCCTCAGGATTATTCTTTATTAAACATCTGCACTAGAATGTTTATAGCAGCACAACTCACAATTGTAAAGATGTGGAAACAACCCAAGGGCCCATCAATACATGAGTGGATTAATAAAATGTGGTATATGTATACCATGGAGTTCTACTCAGCCACACACACAAAAATAATGGTGATATAGTACTTCTTGTATTATCCTGGCTAGAGCTGGAACCCATTCTACCAAGTGAGGTGTCACAAGAATGGAAAAACAAGCACCACATGTACTCACCATCAAATTGGTATTAACTAATCAACACTTAAGTGCAAATATAACAATAACATTCATTGAGTGTTGGGCAGGTGGAAAGGAGGAGGAGAGGATGGGTATATACACACCTAATGGGTGTGGTACACACTGTCTGGGGTATGGACAAGCTTGAAGCTCTGACTTGGGTGGGACAAAGGCAATATACATAACCTAAACATTTGTACCCCAGTAATATGAAAATAAAACATATATATATAAGAAAAAAAAGAAAAAAGAAACTGGCCTAGAATACTGTTGAGATTTTGATAGGAATTGCATTAAATCTGTAAATCAGTTTGGACAGTATTACCACCTTAACCATATTATGTCTTTCAATCCATAAACATAGAGTATCTTTCTACTTATTTGTGTCTTCTTTAATTTCTCTCAGCAACATTTTATAGTTTTCAATGTACAAGTCTTCACACCCTTGATTAATTTATTCCTAAGTATTTTATTCTTTTTGATACTATAAGTAGAATTGACTTCCTAATTTTTTGGTTTGCTTATTGTTAGTTTACAGAAATGCATCTGATTTTTGCTTGTTGATTTTATATCTTTCGACTTTGCTGAATTCATTTAGGTTTTGCATGTGGGGGTATGGGGGAAGGAATCTTTAGAGTTTCTGCATATAAGATCATTTTATCTGTGGACAAAGAGAATTTTACTCCTTTTACAATTTGAAAGATTTTATTTTTTCTTCCTGTCTAATTGTTCTGGCTGTAACTTTCCATACTATATTAAATGAAAGAGGTGAGAATGAACATCCTTATCTTGTTCATGATCTTCTAGAAGATGCTTTTAGCCATTATGTAATAATATTAGGATGCAGTTTTGTGGTCCATGATTAGGAAAGAACTAATACATTTGTTCTATGAGTTTTTCTTTTCATAATATCACTAGACCACCTTGGATCATTAAACTCTCCTGATGAAAGAGAAATATACTTGTCTGCATTTTAAGCAGAAACTCCTTTTTCCTATATTTTTCTAGGTTAAGTACTTCTCAATCTATATATGTGACTTGAGTAGCATATCTCTTACTTAGTAGCTTATTTAGAAATTCTTCTATGTTATGAACTCTAAAAATAAATCATGCCTTCTCTATTGAGTATATTTAAATGGACTTTGCCTTGTGTTTTTCAGAAGATGCTTATAAGACCCAGGTTAGGATTGACAATGAGCCAGCTTATTTGGACATCCTGGACACTGCTGGCCAGGTAGGTGATTTTTTTTTAAACTCTCAGATCTTTGAGGCCACTTTATATTTTAACCTCACCTCAAATGCATTTACCACAAAAGAGAAGATAAGGTTAACTATTCAAACAGAGGAAGGACAAATTTGTGATAGCAATCAAGAATTAAATAAGAAAGAAATTGATATAAAAATGTGACCCATTATTCATTTCCAGCCAGAATATGTCAAAATTTTCTCCATTTTCTAAATATAAAAGGGTATGAGTAGGTGTCATATTGCCAATGAAATTATAAAATTAATTAAATAGTTGATTTTTCTTCCTTAGATATGCAAAACCTCTGTCCTAGACCCTAATATAACAAAGATTTTTATTACAAAATTTTAAGTGAATATAAAAAGGAAAGTCTGCTTAGCAAATATGTTCATGGAACCAAGGCTAAGGAGACAGTTCCATGAAATAAGTGATACAACCAAGATTTAGCATGTTCTAATACATTAGTTTGTAAACCTGTGGGAAAGAAGGAGAAGGAGGAGAAGCAATAATTTTTTTGTTTTATAACAATTGAGATAGAACTAAAACACTACAAAATTATAAGTTGTGAGGAGAGGTATCACTATTAAAACATTTCAAAGTCTTTACTGTATTTAAAAGAAGGGTATATATCTTATTCAACTTCATACTTTTAAAATAATCATGTTAAAAATATAAACTCATATATTAAATGCCAGACATAGATGATATAACTTAAAAACAACAGAGAGGAAAGGGAGGAATAAATAAAAAGTTAATAACAGGTAGAAAAGAAAGAAAAATAAACAGAGAAAACACAAGGTAAGAAGAAAGAATATTATATATGTATAAAAATATCAGGAATCAGAATAAATTGAAATGAATCTGTCCTTCTTGGAATAGGCAAATATTATCAGCGTCATATTGAATAAAAGAATAACACTAACCTATATTTGGTTTAAAAGAGACATAAGGATACAGGAAAGTAACAAATCAAATAATTTTTTAAAATGTAGGTAAAAAGTAAAGCAGATATACCTGTATTAATGTCAGAAATAGAGTTTATGCAAAAAGCATTATTAAGGTATTAAAAAAGCATGAAAATATCTTAAAATGCTAATCTGTAATATTCAAGGCAAATGAGGAGAACTGTAAAGAAAAATTTTAAATCTGTAATCATATTCAGTGAAAATTTTTAATGCACCTCTCTCAGTAAATGTTAGATCAAATAGTAGCACAATTGTGGGAGATTTGAAAACACATTTAACTTAAATAGAATGCTGCAATCAATACAAGAGTAGGCATTTTTTCACATGCATATGTTGTTTATAATTTTTATTGATTTATATTCTAATTGCAAAGAATGTGGTCTGGAGGAGATTGATTATTTTATGTATGTAGAATTTTACTTTGTGACTTAAAATGTGATAAATTTTTATAAAGTGTTTAAGCTGGTGGTTACCTCTTAGGGGAAAACGGGAGAAATTGGGAAAGGGGAGAGATACGAAGTAGATTTCAACTAGACATGTAATGGTTTATGGTTTATTAAAGTTCCAATTAAATACAGGAAATTATTAATGGTTGAAAACCTAGGGCACAGATATAGACATCTCAATTATATATTATATCACTTTCCTTTGTACTTAAAAATTTTCATAATTTTAATGATTTTTATTGTTTTATGTAACTACTTAAAAATAACTACATTAATTGGAATATTGGTAGCATACAAGCCACAAGCCACTGGAAATAGGTGAGCACCTTCTATGAGGTATATGAAGACCACTTGAAATCTATGTATTAACAAACTCATTTGCTTTCAGGTACATTTGGACAATGAACATATGGGGTGGGGGACAGTTGAAACAATTGGGGATATTTAGAATGGGAAAATTATTTCAATTATTTGAAAGGGCTGGATTGTCTAAGGAAAAGTATATTTGTTTATCAGGGGAACTAGAGGCCTAATTGGAAGAAAATTGAGTAAGTTAAATTTTACTCAGTATAATAGGGAGTTTGCAACAAACCAAAAAAGGCTGTTTTGGGAAACACAAAGCTGCAGACTGGAAATACTCAACTGGAATTATTCTCTGGTACAAAGTGAAATCCTTCATTGATGGAATATGCACTCAGTCTATAGTATTTATGTGAACTTACCTGGTGGTGCTAGCGTAATGGTGAATAGCCAGCATATTTCTCCTTCCCAGTGATGTAGGCTCCACCATATCACTGTTTAGGCCAATGGGACGTAGACAGTGAGACAATCTATTAGTATTGGGCCAAGGTCTTTAGAGGCACTAAGGGTACTTCTGCTATTTCCCAAGAGAACGTACTGCAGGAAGCGGCTGGTTCCTGGAGAATGAGAGAACCTGTGGGGCAGCCCTAAATCCAACCTGACTAAAGGAACGAAGCCCAACCCATGCAAGCCTCAAGAGATCTACCCCAGCTGACACACAGACCTGCAAACTAGAAAAATCACGAACACTAGTTGCTTTAAGACTTCAAGTTTGAGATGATTTGGCAAGCTGCATTACTGTGGCAATAGCTGATTAATACAGCACATTAGTGGAGTAATTTTTATTTCAGTACAGCTAGATTTGGAGAATATTATCTGTGAGTCAAGTGGTGAGTGATGAGGGATAAATCTAAGAGTGAGATTCTAATATCTGGTATTCCTGAGAAACTTGAAAACACACAATTAAAAAGATAAAGCTATTAAATTTGCATACTGTTAAATATTTTTCAAAGCTCGTCTCAACTGCAGCCAAACATAGAAGTACATCAGGCTAAACAGATGGTGATGTGTTGGCTTCAAACTATTATTAAGCCCTCACATGCAGGAAGTGGTCTATACAGTTGAGTTAGCAGAACTTATGTCCCTGTAGGGAACAGGAGAGAACACTATTGAAATACTTTTAATAATATCACCTTGTGTTTTTTCTGGTACTATTAATTTTCAACATATGCTGAAATTTACCGTCCTTACAACAAACCCAGGAGGTAGACAGAAAAGCTACTATTAATGTCACCACCTAGAATTTGAATAAAATTTTATAAAAAGAAGTGTGATGATAGTCTTCTTGGTGGCAATATCAGAGACAAAGTCTCAGTATGTTTTATGTTTGTACTTGTAGGGGAGAAAAAGTAATATATTTTCCTCACCCACTGCAAGGCTCATAGCTGACACACTTATATCAAAACACAAATTAACAATAGAAAAGCATAACAAATTTATTTAACCAAAGTCTTCTATTATATGAAAGCTTTCCAAAATGAAGACCCAAAGACCCAGGGAACCTGTGTATTGTATGCTTAGGTTTGACAAAGAATGGACAGTCATGCCAAGTATGATTGGACAAAAAAAAAA
>VBSM01003157.1:28371490-28385574 GCA_008086735.1 Cheirogaleus medius | reverse complement strand
AAAAAAAAAAAAAAAAAAAAATCATCAAATAAATAAATAAATAAATATGCAAATCAAGAAAGTAACCCACTATACTCATCAAAACCGGAAACCAAAAACAAAATAAAAATTATTTTTAATAGGCAAAACAAGTGTCAAAAACATAAAATAAAAATCATATATAATTTATGAACTCTCTCATAACAAAGGATATTCTTATTCTTGAGTCTATTTCCTACTACAGTCCAATATAACATGCTAGTTACCTATTGTTTTTTTCAGTTTATGATTTTTAGAACCAAAATTTCAGAAGTGAGTTTCTAAGAACCAAATATTTTAATAGTAAAATAAACTTATGACTTATAATTTAGGAAGAGAAAATGATTTTAAAATATAAGATGAAACACAACAAATATTTTAGAAGTGTATAAATCTGCGACTATTGGCTAGAAAAGCAAGCTTTTCTACACCTAGGTGCAATAATAATATCCATAATAACATCATAAAACTATCAAGATATTATAAACTATGATTCATATGTTCTGCTAAAGAAGACAACTAATAGTGTGAAATTTAAAAACCTGCAAGATGATTATTTTAAAGCATGTTTTAAGGGTAAATATTTCTACCAGCTCACAGGAAAAAAAAATTAGCTAGATCATGAACTGTAAAAGGTTTACAAAAGATTTAGAGAAGCCAATCACAATGCTCTTAGTAATTCAGGTATTTAAGAGGCAATTATATGAGATTGTACATATGTCTGTACATGTCAGTATGTGTGTATCTCACATTCTCAACATGATTAATAGAACATACATAGGTTTACAATCCTGTATTAATTGTTCCATATTGATACAAAAGTAATAAAATCACCATAGTTGCTGGCCTTGAAAAACTGATGCTATTATTTTTGCACATGTTAAGAAAGATTTTAGACTCAAAACTGAAGAAAGAAATGTCAAATTTCATTACCATATATTTTATCATATCACCTATTTAAGATTTCTCTCATAAATAGTGAATGTCCTTATCAAAACATGCTTTAAGCATCTAATTACTCATCAGTGTGATATGTAGAACATTAAGATTTATATTTATCATTTATATTTTTAGCTGAAACTTGGCAATTTCAAGACTAAACCTGCCAAATTTTTAAAAACTGATTTACACTTGGCATAAAAGTACTACATAAAATGACTACCAAGATTCTCTAAAGTATGCTTTTGATAGAAATAGCTGAAAAACAGAATGCCAATGATCTCATCATTCTTTTCTCAGCTTACTGGCTGCCATTAGTTCAAAGCATTTCCTTCGGTATTCCCATTTTTGTGGTGGACAATGCCAGAGCTTTGCATCCTATAATTACCACTGGGCCACTGTGCATACAGAACTGTCACTAAGAATAGTCCTCAGCAGAATCTGCAGTTAAATTATAAATATTTCTACTTAATATCCATATAAATTACTATAATTAAGAATATAAAACATTAGAAGGAGCTTTAGAGGTTACATATTTCAGTTCCCTCAAATTATAAATAAAGACTCTGGGGCTCAGTGGGGTAAGTGGCTTATCCAAGGTCACAAGGCTTCTATATGACAAATCTGGAGTAGTCCTTGCATTATGCCCCTGAGTCATTCCAGAAATCCTACAGTGATATGGCTCTATCACTTCTTATAAATGCTGTCTCTGTAAAAGTGAAGAATACAGGACTGTCTGTAAGTGGTAGTGCTTGCTGTTCATGTATTACGTTTTTGCCAATGTCCACAATATTATGATTAAAAGAGACATTGTTGGAAATCAATACAGAATACTGGCAAAAGCCTGCAATGGTAAAATCATGGAAGAATCTGAAAAAACCAAGAGTGTCATTAGTATAATACAAATGTCTGTTTATCAACATATTTTTGTCTTTCTTTACATCCTTTAAAATATTTTACACAAATAGATTTTATCTTCCCTAATTCTAAACATTAGGGGTATTTATTTGTGTTTTTTCCTTGAGTTACATTGTCTATATATTGAACAGTTAGGAAAGGATTTAGATTATATAAATGAATAGCGATATTGCATTCTATTTGGCATCTAAGTGAATTATCAGATTAGCAAGAATAATAGGTTTAGCCCATACCACTTGCTGTAACTCCAGTACAGTTATATCATGATGGAGGGACACAGTTAAGAATAAGTACTCAACAACACTAAATGAGACATATAGATCATATGACCTGATTTTTTCATATCTGACTTAAATAGGATATGTAGCATCAGGTTATACAAATGTTTATTGTTTCTTTGATTACCCATTTTTAAAATAAAGGGCTTAGTTTAAATCTTATTTAAAACATTTTGTGCTGTAACATTCTATCATTCTGAAAAGAGGATTGTTCATTTAACAGGAACTATTCTGTATTGGACGCTGCTTATATTCTTTGAACAGTACTAATAGCTATGACAGATTCAAACAAGTTTGAAAAATATTCCCTTCAAGAAATTTGCAACTTAGTAGTAGAGGCAAGATGTACTGGTTGGTTAAGAGAAAATGTCCTTAATGTGTCATTAAGATCACTCTAATTAAGGAATGAAAATCAACTATTTTTGCTCAGGCAAAATGATAATCAGAGCAAGATAAATCAAGAAGATAAATCTCCCAACATGCTGTTAATATTACTGAGGAAGTATATTTATACACACAACTTCCAATATCTTATGTAGTCTGTTAAAATAAAAACATGTGGATAATAATGCCTACCATCACAGACTTTCTAGAAATAGGACATTTTGATGACAAAACCAAAGATATTATAAAAATTTTTCCTTTCATTTCTTTTTTCTTCCTTCATGAATATATCAATACTATGATTTTGAAACTTATTTTTGTATTCTTTTGGGGGAATAGTCAGAGTGTGAGAGGGAGTCTGGGTGTGTTTGGAGCCTCCGGTGTGTCTGGAAAGCTATGAGGGTTCAGGGCAGAATTCAGAGGAAAAGAAACAGAAAACTGGCTTCTCAAAACTAATTTAAGGCTTAAAGAAAAAGTTTGATGCTTCTTTCTGGATCATACTTCTACTCTTTATAATCCAGGTCAGCAAGGTGAGAACATATATGGTGATAAAATGAAAAAGCCTTATCTACAACTAAGGACATGAGTTTGGGAGGAGTGACCTATAGCCCCTAGGAAAGGTAGGCAACAACATGCAGTAGAAAAACACCTGAGTAGAAAAAGCAAAATCCTTATAGTTGTCAAAAGACAAAATTACGACAAACTTAGCTTAAAGATTTAACTGGCTTTTATTTGTGATTCTGGAATAGGGCAATGCCGCATTCTATAAAACAGAATGAGTGTTTCCATGAGCTGAGCAGAGGAGACTGGCTTTGTGGGAAGAAAAAGGCTGAAGAAAGCAGAAAAAGGAAAAGCAGATTGGTTGCTTCAGAGTTATTTTCTTTATAAAGTTAAAACAGAGGGAACTTTCTTATTTTGCTAGTTCAGGTAACTAAGCCTTTCTTATTGGTTGCTGTGAATCTCTGTTTATTTGTTTGTTCTGTAAAACTGGCCCATTCAGAGTTCAGATTAATATGTGGCACCTACATTTTTGCTTGGTTTGGTCTTCTGGCACCCAGTATAAATGGCCACCTATAAATGTATGTGTGTATGTATGTTGATGGGGTCTTGCTATGTTGCCCAGGTTGGTCTCAAACTCCTGGGCTCAAGTGATCCTCCCACTCCAGCCTCCCAAAAAGCTGGATGTACAGGTGTGAGCCACTGTGCCCTGCCTCCCTTAATTTTAACATACGGCATACTTCATAGCTAATAAATCAAAATTTAAATAGGTCCATTAGTTTCTTTTATAAGATTAAAATTTCTTTAAAAAAGGGATTATGTCTTCTCTTATGTCCTTGTCCATGTCTGGTGTCTTGTTAGCTATATTGTAGGTGCTTCTCAATTATGCAGCCTCTTCAATCAATTGGAGGAAGAACATAACATATCCTGAGTTTTTCTGGTTCAAGACTTCTGGTGAACTTATTTTCTATTAAACCTATTCTTATTTTTAAGAATCTTCAAAGGCCCTGGAAAACAGGTGTGTTGCATTTCATTTGATAATCAGAAAAAGATGGAGTTGGGGAAACCAAATTTCTCTATTAGAAATCAATTCTGCCATTAGAAATCAATTCTGCAATTAGGCAGCAGAGCTGCTTTAAATGCTCTCATTCAAGGAACTTGGATTATTCCTCGGACAAACTACAGGTAAACAGCATACTGATAATGAGCAAATGGAGACAAAACTGTGACCAAAAGAGTTGTTAAATATATTGCCCCAGAGCCATTAGTGCCTTTAAAATAAGTAAGAAAATTCTTCTAATCAATAGAATTTAATGAAGAGCCACTTTATATAGGATTGTCCAGAGATGGTTTGTTAAGTTTATTTGCATACTAGCAACTTCTGAATTCTGAATTCTTTTTAAAGCAAATGAAAATGATAATGAATATCACATTCAAAGACTACTCACAGTAATACAGGGTTTATGTTAGAACGACAGTTGGAAACTAAAAGATGAGTCCACCCACTAGGCTAATAAGTATCGTTGGTATCACTAAGAAATCAAAAGACATGTTTTTCCTGCCAAGATCCTAAGCTAAAAATTTTGCACCCTGCTTTCTACTTTGAAGCAAATCTTTTTGACTCTCAACAGCTCTTCAGATAAACACACTTTCATTTCCTAAACATAATGCTTGTGTGAGTGGCTCTGGCAGTTATATATATTATCCAAAAATGCTTTTCTCTCATCTTGAATCAATTCAAGTTCCAAATGAAAGTTAAAATATCTTATCTAATGGAAATTCAAAATGCATTTTTATCAATAATATTTTTAATGGGTTTATAAACCGAGTCTCTCAAATATAAAAAAAAATAGCTTTAAAATCATTTTAAATGGGTTTCCTCTTGCCTTTTTTTTTTTTTTTTTTTTTTTTTTTTGTATTTTCCTGCTGTAATACAGGGAAGCCCCATTTACAGTAAATTGCAAAGTGCTATTAGTTTTCTTTGCAGATATCCAACTTTGATTTCAAAATCAAGTTGCTATGCTGGGAAACTCAAAGTGCTTCCTGGTAGAATGATTCACTATTTTATACTGGGCAGATGTCATGTATAAGTATTGTAGAGGTCTGCTTTTATAGCTACCTATACTTTCACCCCTGAACATTTTTCTCATTTTTTTCTCATATCAAAAATTTAGAGAAAAGATGTTGAGTTATGGAACAATAAGAAACTAGGCAAGATGCAGGTGAGATGATCATTTTTGTCTAAAAAGCTATAATGAACTAAATCCAGCCAAACATCATCTTCTCACTAAACTACAGAAAGTCAATGGAACCACTACATTTACAGAAACTCTAGGGACAGTGCTATGTAAGATGCATATCATCTTTCCTCTCTGAGAGAATACCATTTGGGGAGGCTGTTCTATTAATTGGTGTCAAAATGTCAGATGACTTCATTTTAGTAGTTGTGGTGGGTAAAGAAGAATTATTGCCTCTTTCACTTTGTGGCTCTGGTGAGACCATAGAAAATATGGCCTATGCAGTCACATACCTGGTGGCTAAAGGGGTATGATTATAAAATGTAACTATGGGGTCAAATCACTCATGAGGGGGGGGGTCACACATCTTCATAATGGATCCATGTGATCATGCCACAACTTCACAACTGTTCTCTTGACTCAATCTTAGGTGCCCTTTCTACTTACCTTGATCTTACACTCTAGTTATAGTTAGGAGAAATGTGTGGTTACAATTGGGAGTCAGTTAACACAAAGTAGTATTAGAGTAAGCTTGGTTTAGCTAAATCTTGATAAGAGCTTGCAGAATCAGTGTAATCATATTAGGAACTCTGAATTCCTGTGTTAAACCTGAGTTGATATGTCCAGCAATAAGTTGACCAGCCGATTTTCCAAAACCCCATGTCTGGAGTAACTGATAACAACTTTAATAATATTTCTAACAAGACATTCATTAAACTTTGAGAGAAGAAAAGACAGTTTAAGTTAAATCACTTCATACTTGCTTTTACAGTAGAGGATTAAGGTAAATGCTAGCTGGGTGTAGAGCGGCTATAACATTTATTATTTTCCATTTTTTATTCTTTTTTGTATGAACCCTATAAACCAGAATGACTTAAACTAATCCCCAGAGCTGTACCCTCTGTTATTCTCATAAATGATATTGTCTTGAAATATGGCACCACATGTTTAATCTTACAAATCAGACTCTCCAAGAGACAGGAAGAAACTTTAGAAGCATAAATAATAAACAAAGAAAAAAACTAACAAACAATAATAAACGTTCAAATAAACTTTAGAAGAAAGTGATTAGTTAGAAATACGCAAATATATGATGCTTTGAAAGCATGTTTAGTAACAGGAAGATGATTTTTTCTTCTACAGAGGGAATGATAAGCAAGAAGCTCTCTATGAAAAACAAACAAATGAACAAACATGCTGACCGATATACCTACTGATAAAGGCAAACTGTATATAATCTTGATGGATATATGCTAGCCTTCATCATTAGTATAGGACCTGTTAAGAAAATATACTTGGGCAACATCTTTACAGCTTAATATTGCTGGTTTCAACTTTCAGTTTGGATTCATGATCATTTATGAGCATTATGGAAAGCACTGGCAGTAACTCAGAGAATTTTCCCCCAAATCTTCTCAATTTGACATGCTTTGTAAGGATTTTGCTCATTCAAGTATGTTCATGATGTTAGGTGATGGAGACTTCTGTGGCAATTCTTAAATTTCCTTCTTAGATGAGATTCAGAACAATAGCCCTTTATGAAGATTCTATGCCAGTGGGAATCTACCACAGAAGAGTGAAGGTTGAAGGAGGGTTTAAGACATTCCAATTAAACTATAGAAATGACATTTCTGAGTGTTATTGATATCATTTACTTTTTAAAAAAATCCTCTTTTACCTCATTACCCGTTTGGTGGTATATATAGTCTCATTCATCTCTTCCTGGAACTTAACTTACGCTAAGTTTATGTTAGTTAGGTAGAAGCTGATGGCTTCTTCAAGGGCTCAACAAGCCTGGTCATCTCCCTAGATGTCATCCCCAGAAAGGTCTCAAATTTAGGCTTACAATAAATGACTCAGTTATTTTCCATAAGCTGTAATGTCCTCACCAGGCTGTTGATTTCCTTTGGAACAGTCAAACCTCTAAGCAATGGCTCACAGTGCAGGTAAATAATGAATTTTTATTTAATACAACAGTTTCATTACATGAATGAGTCTAAATGGAGTACAGTGACCTAAATCTGACAGATAACTGGTCCCCATGGCCTGTTAGAAAAATAACAACAATCTAGCCTGGACCTTCTGTTTACTTCAAGATAGAATGAAATTCTCTGAACATGTAAATCCCAGAAAGGAGACTGATATATGAAAATTGTCAATAAGTCACAAAATGTTCATTTTAAAGTTAGTATTTGTTTAGGATATAGAATGAAAGCTGTAATTGTTTAACTGTAGAATTTAAGAGTAATAGTGTAATACTTGTCAGACTTATCATTATATATATTCTAATCTCTGAAATTAGAAAAGAGATTTTACTTTAATTTTTTAAAAAAGTCTTATGAAAATGTATTTATTTGTTACCTTGAAATGAATATGTTTTAATATTGGCAAAGTTCAGGCAGGTTTTACCTTTAGCAATTCAAAAGTCAAACAATAAGTCCCCAATTATTTTATAAATGATAAAAAAAACTAATTTAGCAAACTTTTATTAAGAGGCTATGATATTTACCTATGAAGCTGGACGCAAGCAAGTGTGTGAACAAGGCAGAGATGGACTTAACTAATGAAGCTTGGTCTAGTGCAGAAGGCAGGTATAAAACTAAACTAAACTAAACTAAATGAACAATTATTATACAACTGTGCAAAGGGATCCATCTCAGTATGGAGGGTTGAGGTTTGTTAAGGCTATAAGTTGAGACATGAGCTTACATTCAGGAGGCAGATAGGTAGGAAAATAAAAACTATTTCAGGGATAGGAATTGACATGTGGGTGTGCCTATACCAGGATAGAGGGTGGCAAGTTTGCAAAGCAAGAGACACCCAGTACTGCTCAGACAGGATATATGCAGGAAACCATGGGCCAAAACAGGGCTAAACTGGTCAGTCTAATCATACCAAGCCAGGTTAATCAGTCTGAAATTTATTCCAGGAGTAATGGGATGCCATTGATGGAGAGTAGCAAAATTAGGATTGTACTTTTAAATATTCACCCTAGGATAGTGTAGAGAAAAAACTAAAAGGATCCAGTAAATATAGGAAGATCATTAAGAGGACTTTAGAGTCATTTTAGATGTATAAATAGGATTTGGGGAAATGTCTGTTGTTAAAAACTTGGTGATACTGTGTGTTCTAGTCTTTATCTGACATTTCAGTATTTTTTTCAGGATCAAATTGTATATAGTATTGGATACCTCCTTTACTTTCTGCTAATAGACTCCTATCCAGGTTGCCCTCATATAATTTTGTTATAAAAATGCTTTTCCCCAAATTTTATGAAAACCACTCATGGTTTATTTATATACCATTAATATGGAATGTATGATTATATGAGTTCATTCATGGATGGCTGAGACTTCCATATTAATCAGAAGTAGTATCATTCTTATCCCAGCACCTGGAGCCAGCTGAAAGGGCCCTTCTAGTCTCTGAATTACATATGAAGGCACCAGAAGGCTAAATGCCTTAGTCAATAATTTTCTATATATTTTGTAGCAGAACAGATTAAGACCCTTAGCCCTATATAGAACAATGGATGAGAATTGCAGTGTTTCTGTTGCAAAATTACATTTAAAAACAGAAAATATCAACCTGGGAAATTTCCGAATTGCCGATCTTGAAATAAAGTCTTTATAAGAAACTTATTTTTATAGACTATTTTTTGTCTTGCAAAAGGTGGGCAATACCTGGATCCCAAAGCCTCACTCTAGTCTTACCAGGTTTTTACCAGCATCCTCTTTAATTCACCCACTAGGTTAACCAGTGGTTGCTGCTCCTTCTCAAAATCAAAATTATGAATGTCTCCAGTTCTTGAAATGCTAGCAGCAAGATTATTCTCTGTTATTCCTGCACTTCTGCTCTCCCCAAGAGGCTTACTAAGAGTCAGTTATGTTTCCTTCCCAACAAATTTATACCAGTTGTACATAATTTTGTAATTATCTTAAGTAAATTACATGAATTAATAAAATACTGTGAGAAAAGAGTCAATGCTTAGACTAGGTTGAGTGTTTTAAAATGGTATGCTAACCATGAGTCTCAGATCCCTCCCCTCCCAAATTGTTGAAATAAAGGTTGGAAAGACAGTATAAAAATTTGGCATTTACAAATATACAGTTCTGCACTCCTATAGATTTTAGATTCACAAGTGTCTTAAATCCTTGCTCCGCTTTAACAGTATCAAAATGTAAAGCATGAAGAATGCATTATGGATGTTTGTGCAAAAATATAACTCCATTTGGCAGATTTATTTTAAAAAGGGGGCGTGTTGGCTCACTATCAAAGATTAGAAGAAGAATATACTTTTGTATGTTTTAAATGAACATAAAATATATAATGTGTATATCATTTAGAATTATTCCACTTTTAAACTGATGTTGATTAACAGTATGAAGGCAGATCTGGTTTTTATTGTCCCTAAAGGCCCTGGTCATTGAACAGCCCAGTCACCACATAGCCTTTGCCTAATTCATCAGTAAACATTCTGTCCTCTAGATCTTTAGTGAATTTCCTAGGCTAGACTCGAGCTTCCCTCTTTTGCAACAGTCTTTACTTTGTCTCCTGCCAATGGACACCTACACAGCTTGCCCTCATCCTTTCTCTTAGCAGCCTTCTGTGACACCAGGACTCCATTGCAATTTGTGACACATATCAGAATCAAACCTTTCACCTTTGCCTCATACTACCTATTGCAAGTTGTGAGACATGGAGTATATCTGAGCCATTTGGATATGTTTTCTCTAGTATGTACCAAGAGGGTAATAATGGAGATAGCACCAGGTGCAAGCAAACTCCCATCTAAGAGACTGCTGCCTGCTGCCCATTGATGGTGCAGCTCCTTGGAATCATTAAAACAGGCAATTGGACCTCTGATGCATTTCTCTTGTTAATCATCAGGTCATTAGCCTTAATAAGATCAATCTGTGATTAGATTTTCTGTTTCTCAAGCTGATGAAATGGAGCAGAGAGGAAATCAAATTTCAAGTGCATGTTTCATATATCTCTAACCTTCATCTTATGCCACAAAGCCTGAATAGCCCATGGAGGTTACAGATACACTATCTCCATGCCTAAGTGATCAAAGATTCAGCAGAATGACAGCAAAGGGAGATACATGAAGAATAAAAAGGACTTATTTAGTGATCACCACTTATTTCCTGGGGCACTGAGCCAGGGTTGGCAAGATTATTGGGTGTTTGACCTATTTCTTTTAATTGTGAGTGTCCTTCAGCAGGGATGTGGAATGTGGAGTGTGGAGTGTGGGTAGAGATTAGCATTGCTTTTATGGTGCTAGGTAGATCTGTCCTTGGATGTCAAGGAGCACCTCAAAACTCAAAGTAAACCTAAACCTTTTGATCTCCCAGTGATCCAATTTTCACCTGAATTTTGTGGAAAGAGGAGTTTCTTTTTGCAGTGTTTTCAACCTTAGCTGCATGTTACAATCACCTGGGGGAGCTTATAAACACCCTAAGGTGTGGAAAACATGCTAAGTGAAAGAAGCCACACATAAGAGACTACATATTATATGATGCCATTTATATCAATTTTCCAGAATAGGTAAATCCATAGAGACAGAAAAGAGATCAGTGGTTGCCAGGACATGTGAGAAGGGACAATAAGGGGTGAGTCTGTGAATTTTTGGGGGGGGTGATGAGAATATTCTGGAATTAGTTGTGGTGGTCATACAACTTTGTGAATATATACTAAAACCACTAAATCGCACACTTTAAAATGGTGAGTTTTATGGTGTGTGAATTAAATCTCAATAAAAAGTAATTAAAATGTAAAACATCATGAGGACTAGACTACACCAAACAAGTTACATCAGAACATCTGGGGCATAGACTCAGTCATATAACCAGAGAATGAAATCTAGCCTCTGCTCTGACATTGACTTGCTATTTCACATGGAAAAGCCATGAAATCATAAAAGGTGAGAAGTGGAAGGACTTTGTGAACCTTATGTTCAAGCCCTAACCTGACAGCACCCTCTTTAAAACTTAACTGGAGAGGGTGTCAGAGCTCTTCATCAAGAAAGAGGTCAGTTCGTAATCAAGCCACTGTTCTTCATGTGCCGTCGTGATCAACTGGCCTCTGCCTTCACATCAACCTAGTATCACTTGTGTATTTGGTTTGTTCTCTCACTCATCTATCTGTTAAATGTTTTATCTGAATCCTGGACTCTGCAGCGACTGCCCTTCTGCATACACTTTGGTTTCCAACAGCAGTAATTCTTGGCTGAAATGACAATAGTACTATTGAATGATTTCAGTCAATGGATACAGCTTTTGTGATCTCTATTTCGAAACAGCTTGAACAATCATATTCAACCATTTTTCTGATTTAATCACAACTTATTTGACTCTTTCAGAAATGTATTAAAATATGACCTCATGTATCCTACCTTGGCCTCCTTATATCTAACATGGAAACAATAGTATGTCCTCCTGGCCTCCCAGAGTGCCACATATAATAGATTACCTGATATAAAAATGCTTTGAAATGCCCAATAGCACAAGTATTAATAAGCAAAATACAACCCATTGCTTTCTTAGTTATTGTGACCTATATCTGCTATACAGAGAAGGAAAAATAATATATCGAGGATGAAAACGGGAGTGAATGTAACCCGATTTATATTTTTGAAAGGATAAAGCTGAGAAAAAATATAATGGAAGTCTTTAAATTGCTGAAGATAATGGAGGCAAAACATATAGAGTTTTACATCAGTACTTTTAAAACCAAAGAGGGTGACTACAATTATTACTCCATCCTCCCATGATCCAGGTCTACTCTAGAAAGTCCTTTCTGGTAGGTAGAACATAGAGAAAGTACTGATTCACTGTATGAGCTGGAGACCAGGACATAAAGATGCACTGGTAAAACAAGTTAAAAGGCTATGTGGTTACATGTACATGTCATTAAGGCTTAAAAAATAAAAAATAAATAAAAGGAGAATAAAAATCCGAAACACATTCAGCTTCAAGCAAATAAGAGATGGCTCAAAAACTAAAACCCAATCAAGTCCACATTATATGGAACCTGTGGGGGAGTCTGTAAATTGAATAAGGAAGAATATGCTTCACTGTGATCATGATCTAGACCAAAGTTTGACATTTATGTTTCTGGTTTCTTTTGAAATTTGATACCATCTAGATTTTTGATTTACTATATTTTTAAACATATGATACTTTTATTTATTTATTTTTCCTTTAATACTCTTCTCTATGAGATATTTTTCTTGTGACCTTGGGAATTTCAAGATCATAGACTCCATAGTTTTCAAGGGATAACACTGGATATCACAACTAAATTTGGAAGAACTTTGCTGGGAAAATGACTGTGGGAAATATACCAAGCTTCATGGGCATTGTTTAAGAGGATAGCAGGGTCTTTCTATGGCACGTGTCTTTGTGATTCTGTAAGAAGCAAATGATCTCTACCAATTGTGGGGCTCCTGGTGTCCTTTTAAGTATTCCTGCCTCTGATAGGCCAGAATCAGTGGGTTACGGGAGTCCAACTAGCTCTGGCTTCTCTACAAGTGCTTCATATATTTGGAAATGTCCTCTTTGTTCTCCCTTATTCCCAAAGCAACAGCTGTGACTGGCCTCAAGTGTCTATCACACACTTTTAGGTGCCACTGAGGTGATTCACTCTTCCATAAAATATCTTTCCTTTCTAATTGTTACTTCTTGGAATCTCTTTAAAATGAGTCAATATCAGAATAAAGGATAAGACTTTGGGAGAAATTCAAATTTATGTTTAAATGGCATATAATGACTTAAAAGTAAACATGGCAGATTGTCAGTGTGTCTATTTTCTCTCTCCTTAAAACATATTACAATGATATAAAGGGACTAAAATTTGCATACTCACAAAGACAAAAAGAGAGGGCAACAGATGAGAGATTGCCATACATTTTGGGAAGAAACAAAGTGAACAGATGAGTGGGACTGATTTTGTAGGTTGAAGGAAACTACAACTGAGGTATCTGCAGAGGATGATAATAATGAAAAACAATGTGCTTGATTCTGTAGAGTTTCTGGGAAAGCTGAGAAGAGGAGGGGTAATGCAGTAAAAAAAAAGTATTATAAAACTATAAAGAAAAGGAAGATAAACAAAAAATGCAGGATGATGTTTACCTCAAGAAGATGAGTCTTGTTCTCAGGGAGCAATATATAGGAAACTTCAATAGCACTGGTAATATATTATTTTTTAAGCTGGTGGTGGTGGCCTAAATTATTTTTTGTATATTATAGATGACATATGTGTGTATGTATAATTTTGTTTTTAATAAAATTTAAGGATATTTTTTTAACTAAAAGAAGATAAACAATTGAGTATAGAGTAATTGAAAATTTATGCAGAAAGATAAAGTGTTGGGAGAAGTTAGATAGGTAACTGTTGTTTTGTGATATAAGCCTTAAATATGATTTAATTTTTTATATCTTGCACATGAACTGTCTTAATTTTTTAAAAAATCTTAGACCTGTTAAGAGATGATTCTTCCACCATGTGACTTTAAGTAGCAGATATTTATTCTTTCTTTCTTGTGTGTGTGTGTATGTATGTGTGTGTGTATTTTTTTTCCAAGCCCTGAAAGTGCTCCTTTTAGGAACAGATTAGAATGCAGATCAGTTGGGGTAGGCATTCAGTGACATTTTCCTTTTTTATTCAACCAAATTTATTCTTCAAATATTTTTACCACCAGAGAGACAAATCTCAGATTATTAAACTCAAAGTCACATGTAGTTCTGTCTCTCTGCATATTCTTTATGAAAGTTGTCAGAATCAAAATGGAGTCCCTTATGTTAAGAAA
>VBSM01003157.1:28357031-28371432 GCA_008086735.1 Cheirogaleus medius | reverse complement strand
AACACTACAAAAACCACAACCTTGCACAGGGGCAATAGCAACCCTACACAAAACAATACTTCTATAAGGACATCTGCCCTGCAACTGCCTGTCTGACCTCAGATTGGCATCACCCTTGTTATTGATCATTGTAGCCAAGAATAATCATTTCAAAACAATTTATGTAGTCCTCTTCATTTTTTCCTTTGAAAACCTTTGTCATCCTATACCTCCCTGAATATGCACATAGTTTTACTGTGGCATGCATATGTCCATTGCAATACTCTGTTCCCAAATTTACATCTTTTCTTTTTGAGAGCCTGTCTCTCTGTTTTTATTTAGGGTTGACATTTTTTATTCAGAATTCTCTACCACCCTCATGTCAAAAGGGAATGATTACTACTTCATCAGACACCCCCTACCACACACACACACACACACACACACACACACCTTTTAAGCCGGAAGATGTGTGGTATGGTTCAGTTCTTTTTGGTTTTGAAGCCCTGGTCTATGTGGCAGGGCACCTAATTAGAGCTCTTAGTTGTGAGTATGGCTGCGGCACTCTCTATTTTAATCTCTCCCCAGCTGTGTGACTGGCTGAAACACAGATGGGAAGTGGAGCTGTGGGAAATCAGAACTGAAAAGTAAGTTGAAAAAACCAATGAAGCTTTAACAAGAGCAGAGTTGCTCTGAGAGTTCTAAGCTCCCAGGGTGGTCAGGATTCTCTGACTTTCTCATTTCCTTTCCTGTACTTCGGGATTTATCTAGTTTCTTGAAGTACAGTGGGGAGGCAAGTGGATGGTTGGAGGGTGACTTGGGAGAAGGGTCCTGCTATCAAAACGTTTTGTTTGCTTTGGGTTTGCTCCAGCTGAGGGAGCCATGCCCTAAATGAAGTCTTTTTCTCCTGATTTTCCTGATTAGTATGATCATATAATTTATCGTCCAAATAGGACACTTTCAGAAGATAAGAATGTATTACCAAATAACTAAGACAATCAGGCATAATCCAGGACTCCGTGGGCAAATTGGGATGTTCCCTAGTTTGCATTCTGCCCAGATCCATTTTCTAGAATGCATGTGTGTACTTTCTGAACTTGTGTTTTGTGTCCTGACTTATGTTATCATCCTCCCATCTGATGTGGCTCATTCTTAGACTGATAATTCCATAACAAGACACCTAACCCTAGGATAAACACTGGCATTTTACTCTGAATGGTAAATTCGCCTGTGTTCCTGCAGAACTCAGAGTGTCACTGAGGAAGATCAAATAGCAAAGATCGGGCCTGTAACTACCTAAGCTTGCCAATGCCTTTGAACATTTGAACAACATGTCAGGGTGTTGTATTACTTAAGAAAATTATTCCCATCCTTGTTTTTCATTCCTTATTATGCTTAAAGATGTCACAAATGCCTCAATATCCTCTGCATAAGATTAAATGTAATTCATTCCAATTAAAAGCATATTACATGTGCCATATTTAGAATGAAAGGAGGTATGTATGGTGTATCATGCTGAGCCAGAAATAAGTCTTTTGAAAACTGCATTCAGTGAGTAGTTCTGCTGACTTAGTTTACTTAGGTATAAGCCATCTACTTCATATAGATACATACATATAAACTATACCTGTAGGAGTTATTTCATTCAGATGTTTAGGTGAAGGATATAGTATTGATATATGGTATATTTAATAGCACCTACCCTCTAGAAGAAGAACTATATACATTTTATTCTTCTGTTGACAAAGCATTTTATCTACATTTACTATAAACATTGAACAGGGAGTTCTCCGTCAATTCTCAGTTCCTCCGCATTCTATATCCTGATGCATTTTGTACTGAACATAGTCCATGTGCTACACCCACTTTTCTGTGTCTAATTCCTTTGCCTGCCTCATGCTTACTATGCTAGGATAGTAGCAGCATTGCTGATTCATGGCCTCACTCTCTATACGAAAATCCTCCATTTTTATATCTGTAACTTTTAACGTTCCTATTAAGTTCAGTCCTTATCAGGTGATGTCTAAAAAGGCTTACTCCTTCTAATATGCCAAGCAAAATCAGAGACATGAAATTTCACAGGAAGTAATAGAGGTTAATACAGGAAATCCAAAACAAAACACTGAAGAAACTCAATTCCATTTTCTTAATGTGCTCAGCCATGGGCAATGAAAGATTCACTCATTTAATTGTAAATAATCAACCTATCACAACATCCACAAACAATTTGACCTGGACTCTACAAATGAATTAATCAATCCCAGCTGTCAACCGTGTTTTTAAGACAAAGGGATTCAGTTCGCTCTCACTTAAGCCTTCTCTCCAAATGGAACCACTAGCCATTCCTCATCTATGCGTCTCAGTTTCCAACATCCTTGTCTTTGCTAATACTTTTGGGGGCTCTTGAAGTCAGTTTTCCCCATATCCACATGTCTAAATCCTTGAATCAAAAACTAACACAAATCTCTTTCTTCAGTGAATTATTCCCTTATGTGCTCAGCTGGAAATTCTTTAGTGTCTCTTTATGTTCCTAATTGTACTTTTCATATAGAAATATGTGAAAGAGAGAAGAGAGATATCTCTTCTCTTCTTTGACCCATCTTGCTTCTGGTTTAAAGTATCTCTTGCCAGACAAAGAAATGCTGGAACCAAGTTGGAAAGAAAAAGAAAATCTTTTGAGCTTTTAAAAGCCTAAGTCAGGTAATTTAAGTCTAAATAAGGGACTTTCAGAGCTAATATTGACCCCGCATATTTTTTTCTTTACTATCTTTGGATCCTGACTCACTAATTCCACTTTCATTTACATCTCTTCTGAAAAAACAGAGTACTTATCTTAAACCTTCTGTAGCAAGAACGATATTTTTGAGATTGTAGGCCAATATAGTTTTATCCTTGGTAAATCCTAGGTCCTAGTTTTTTCATAGCTTCCTTAACAAGAACAAAGTTGGCAAAATTCAAATTGTAGAACTTCTTACAAAATTTAGAGAGAATACTGTGTTCTATCTCTATTAGAAAATAAGAAAACATAATTCATCTTTGACACTTGAAATCTCTATGAAATGTAGGTATAGTATGCTTAAATACTATTAAATAGGGTATTTAAAAATTATCTGATAAGCAAATTTAATAATTGATAGGACACATTAGGTTCAGTGGGGTCTAAAAGGGAGCAGACTACTTCTTGAACACAATCATTTTGCACTGTGTTTAATAGAATTCTAGCAGACCTACCAAAAAGGAAAGATGTAGAAAAATATCAGCTATAATATCTCAGTGGTTTTAAGTGGGATATCCAGATCAGCATTAGCAATATCAACTGGGAACTTGTTAGAAAAGCAAATAATGTGGTCCAGCAAGCTGTAATAACCACTGGTCTACATTAGGAGTTTGCAACAAGCTTGACTTTTTGATAAAAATGCCATGTCAGCTTTCAGGATTGTACGCCTTTAGACTAAACTTCTATATTCTTTCATAGTGTCCACATATCATGGTCAGTTTCTTTAATTTTACACCTAAAATATCTAAGTTTTGTTTTATAAGATAATGTACAGATACATAAAATATGCACCCAAAGTATTCATAGCATTCAAATTTTGCCTTTGCATGATTTTTTTAAAAGAACTGGAAATTAAAACAAACTAACAAAAAAAATAACAAATCATTGCTTGTTCTTCAACCAACCTCATTTATCTGATATTCCTCTTTTCTGAATTTTCTCATGCAAATATTTCAAATGATATAACTAGCTTAAAATTTGTTCAATAATGTTTTGAATAATTTTGACCTCCTATTTGTTGATAGACTGATTTTATCTGACTATTGGATTTGCTGTGTGTAGCTTGCACATCTTAATAAACACAATCCTTAATAGACATCATGAAATGAATCATTGCACAAGTCTGAGAAAGAAATAAAATACATTCATGTTTTAAAAAAGATGAAAGAGCAGAAGTTAAAGAAAGACCACATCTCATACAACATAATTATATTAGTGACCAAATTAAATGTAGCCTTCTGACTTCTTAATTGAAATAAGTTTATGCCTTTTTCTGTCATGGGAAACATTCAACAACAAAACCCACAATTTTTGCTAATAGAAGTTTACAGTGTTAAAAACCTACGTCCAATTCATACAGTATTGATGTTCAAATGCTCAGAGGCATGTTCAGCCTGCCATATCTAACAGAATTAATCTTTGCCAGTTTATGTTTTGCCTCTTCAAAGAAGAGCTCTGTGCCTAAATGAGTGTTAAATTGATAACTGAACATTTTCTCTCCCATGGGACAAGCAAAGAAGTTAAGAAAAAAATTAAAAAGCTAGATTCTCTTATTGACTGTGCATGTTTGTACAATGTAATTACCATTTGCAGAAAAACTCTTAGGGAATAGATATCAATGAGCAGTTTAATTAAGTTAATGCTAGATTATCAGTGACAAGATGTACCTATAAAATATGTTATAAAGTACAAGTGCTAAAGTTATCAGATGTAAAGAAATTGCATGTGAGAAAAAAATAAAGTTAGAAAGAATTCTGCCACCTTCATTAATGTCATAAATTATGAAGGACATTTTTGAGAAATGTTATTTTATAAACAAAACAAAGCAAAAACCAAAAATTTATGCTTGAATTTTTTTCAGTATGCAATAATTAAAACAATCACTGTCAGACCTCCTTTAATCACTGTAACTGCCTTCCTGTCTCTCCTAGATGGCTTAATGGAGGGAGACTTTCCAGAAGTGATATAATCTCTCTCTTAGGATGTTGAAAACATTGGCTCTTATAAATTGTACATTTTCTTGGAAATAAGTGTGATCCAGTAAATGGACCTTAAGTAGAATCTTTGAATATTAGATCTAAAAAGATTCTGAGCATCTCAGAGGCTCAAGGCAGAGCCCCAAAATAGTGACTTATTGGCAAACCTGTCCCTGTCAATATAATTTTCTTGATTTGAAGACCAGAAAAAAAAAAAAATCAACAACCACAGCAATAACAGAAATTAAATTATTTCTTCAATCTTAAAATTGGAGATACCTAAAAACTATCCATTTTTCTAGTCTTCCCTCCCATGGGATAATGGTGCCTTGCAGCTGAGTAGAGCATGCCAGCTTGAGATGAGCACCCACTCTCCAAATCACAGGGGCCCACCTGGCCAATGGTTCCTTCCCAAGAATCAGTGATCACATGCTCTGTGCCAGGCATGGCCTTGGGCTAAGGGGTATAGCTGAAAATAAAGGGAGCACAAATCCCTGACCTCAGGAAGTTTTTGTTGTATGGTGGGACACAAACAATAAACAATATAAACAAACAAATTCAATGGTCTGTTAGATGGAATAAGAACGATGGAGAAAAATAAACAGAAAGTGTGGGAATTTGCCGGGCATGTTTCAGGAACAGAGAAAAGGCCAGTGTGGCTTCGGTGGGCTGGGCAAGGGAGTTGCAGTAAGGGACAGGATCAGAGAGGGAAGGGTGAGGGCCAGGCTGCATATGGCCTTGGGGCCCATGGTCAGGACATCCTCTTTTCCACTGGGAGAATGACATGGGAGCCATTAGCTAGTTCACAATAGAGAAGGGACCTGACTGGGCTTACATTGCAGAACATTGCTCAAATATTGTGTTGATACAGACCTTGGAGGAACAAGTGTTAGAGCAGGAAAAGCAGCTGGGAGGCTCCTGCAGTAAAGTAAGGAAGACGGGAGAGGGTTTGCACATGTTGCTGTCCTTGGTGAAAGAATAGTAGTTGGATTCTGGAAATATCTTGAAGGTAGAAGTAACACAATCTGCTGATCAATTCAATGTGAGGTTTGGAAATAAAAGAGGAAGTCAATAATGACTCCAAATTATAGGACCAAACAAGTACAGACAGAAAAGTTTTGGAAACTTCAACTGTAAAGAAAATGAGATATAACAAAACAAGTTTTGTCATAAGTTAATTGATACAAACAAGAGTTTAGTTCCTGTGGCATATTTCTGGTCACAAAAAAATCACCAAATTTCTAAATAAAGACCCCCAACACTTCTAATGTTAATGAAACAAATGAGACCTATACACATATAAAAACAAATAAAATAATTGTTTATCCAATTTATGGTGAATCAGGGCATGATTGTGGTCGTAGTAGCGGTGGGTTAAATCAAGAAATAAATGTTTGCAAAACAAAAGTTGTCAGGATCACCTCTTACCACCACACATTTAAAAAATAAACATGACTGGCTTGGTGAGCATTTTCCTACAGAATCATTTATTGCGCATCTGTATGATTATCATAGATTTGATGACTATTTATCTAACAATAATTTGTATTCATTCATTCATTCCTTTTGCAATCTACTTATTCCAGATCAGGGTTGTGAGTGGCAGCCTTTCTGGGCAGCTCAGGACACAAGGCAGAGACATACCCTGGCCAGGGCGCCATCCCCTCACCTGAGGCACTCACACCCACACCCACACTCACTCACACTGGGGCTATTTAAGTATGCCAATTGACGTCACATGCACATCTTTGGGATGTGGAAGGAAACTGAAGTATCCAAAGAAGACCCACACAGACATGGGGAGAAGGTGAAACCTCCACACAGACAGTGGCCCTGGCCACAAATCAATGTTTTTTCCTCATCAATGTTATAAGAAAATGACATTGAAGGAAATGACTTTATTTGAGGACCTGCTGTAAAAGATAGGACAACAGTTAAAGGATGAGGAAGACTACATGTAACTGTGAAATTTGTTTTGATGTTAAATATACTAGGAGGCAAGTAAAAAAAGTCATTGGACTCCTGAGCAAACAGGGTTCTGAGGCTGAGTCCACACATTCTCCACTGTCTAGAGGTTGGAGGTGCATGTACACCTTCTACTGATTCAAAAATTACAGGAGTTGAGTCCTATAACAACGACCAGACTGTGCATCAGAGAAAAGCAGTCCTTATGCCAAGCCATTTGGAAAGGTTGTTGGGTGAGCAATTGTTATTTCTAGGTTCTAAGGGATTACAGTTGACACTTAAACAATGCAGGGTTGAACTGTGAAGCTCCACTGATAAAAGGATATCTTTCAACCAAAGGTGGATCAAAAATACAGTATTCGAGGGATGCAAAACCAGCTACTAGGGAGGGACAATTTTTTAATACCCTGGTCCCCCAGAGCCAACTGTGAGACTTGAGTATGCATGGATTTTGGTATATACTGGCAGTGCTGGAACCAATCCCCTGCATGTATGGAGGGACAACTGTATTTCTACTTTGAAAAGGCAAAGTGTAGATCAGTGTTTTTGACATTCTATTTTCTTAACTTGAACAATTCAGATAATAGCTATAAATAACAACTCTCTGAGGAGTTATATGTAAGTGATACCTCAAGGATTTGAATACCAGTAAGATAATAGCTTATTCTTTTATGAGCTGGTTTAATGAAAACGAGACAGAGATAAAACAAATTCACCCATCACAATACTCTAGTTCCACCAGTAACTAGCTGTGTGATCTTGGACAAGTTATTTCACTTCCCCATTCCTTAGTTTCTCTCCTCTTTAGTTCATTAAGACCTTCTTTATAGGGTTGTTCTTAAAATTAACTGAAATGATATACACAAGTATGTACATATAATGTACACAGAATAATACCTTACCAATAATGTTCTTAATTCTATTTAAATGTATCGTGTTAGATATTAATATTTTAAAGCAAATAATAATACACCAAATTCTCTAGCACTTCTCTCCATAGAAAATTGATGTGATTTATTCTAACCCACAGCAACACTGATAGGGAGAATATAGGGATTATAATCACCTTTTCTAAAAATGAAGAAACTGCACCTGCAGAGATTATTACTCACTCAAGCTCACATTGTGAGTTTCAGGCCAAGTGTCCTTACTTCCCACGGAATGCTATGTAAGAGGAACTGTGACATCCTGAGATTATTCTTTACCTTCTAAGTATTTATTTATCCATGATCCTTATAGCCGACATTGTAAATGGGTAAGTGAGCAACAGGAACAATGGATTCAAGGAAGAGTTTTAGAAAGATCCGTTTACATGCATGATTCTGGTATTGTTTGCACTATTTTAAGAAATGTATAGCCTTTGCTAGTTTGATCAACCACTTCACATTGTTTCCATGGACAGCAAACAATGAGAATTTCCTCCCTCCTAGAAAACAGACTTGAATGTGAACAGAAATTTTTGATGCTCTAACTCAGAAAAATAAGTAATATTAGGGCTTGGGGAGGGCTTGGGAGTTAGGAAAGTACTTTTAGGTAAGGAAATGGCTTTTAGTGTCCCTCAAATCTCAGCAGCTTGACAGTTTCTTCCCCAGATTCTATGTACAGTCCATCTATTATCTTCCTTGACAGTGGCTCTTGGCTCTAGTCATGCAAATTTGTTTTTTTATTTTTATTTTGTGTGTGTGTCTTAATTTTTTTTATTTCAATATATTACAGAGGTACACATGTTTAGGTTACATATATGCCTATGCCCCACTCGAGTTAGAGCTTGAAGCGTGTCCATCCCCCAGACAGTGTGCACTGCACCCATTAGGTGTAAATATACCCATCTCCTCCTCCCCCCTCCCACCTGCCCGATACCCGATGAATGTTACTACCATATGTGTACATATGTGTCGATAAATTGGTGCCGATTTGATGGTAAGTACATGTGGTGCTTGTTTTTCCATTCTCATGATACTTCACTTAATAGAATGGGGTGTGGTGACACGTGCTTGTAATCCCAGCTACTGGGGAGACTGAGGCAGGAGGATTGCTTGAGCCCTGAAGTTTGAGGTTGCTGTGAGCTAGGCTGACACCATGACATTCTAGTTCAAGTGACAGAGTGAGACTCTGTCTCAAAAAAAGGAAAAATCTTTAAACAGTAATATTCAACATTTGTTCATGTCTCTTTTGCCTCTGTAAAATCTCAGCCTGGGCCTCCCTTTCCCACATTCAAGATCAAACTATTCCTTCTTCCTCTTAAATGTTGTTTAAACCCCTCTCTGCTACATAATGCCAGTGAAACCAAACAATGTGCATTAGAAGCACAATTTTCCAGGATATAAACTAGGAATAAATAGGACCTTGGTTTCCACTATCAGAGCAGTTGCATATAAAATCTTAGAGTAGTGGGATTTTGCACAATAAAACAAATGGCATTGTTGGTCTAAGAGTCTGAAAAATTATCAGCTTGGTATTACGAGGAGTGCAACAGAATTAAAGTCAAGTAGAGTTAAATTGAAATCCTCATCTCCCCACTCATTAACCATAAGACTTTAGTCAAAATGCTGAATGGTCCCAAGCTTCATTTTCCTAATATATAGGAATGTATTAGGAAACAATATATATTCCTTCCAATATATAAAGTTGAATTCTTGATACTGTTGGATTTAAACAAATGAAGCTTGTGAAAGAGGCATATGCACTGTTAAGGACTTTCTATAAAATGTGATTTTTCATTCACTTAAATATTTGTGGAAGACCTACTAAGTGCCATGTTTAGCAATCTGTTGGTACATTACTTACATTGATAAGATACATCACTTGACCTGGTAGCTGGCCATTAAACATTGAGAAAGAAAAGCAAGTAGACAAACAAGGATAATACAATGCATCTGTGAGGAAAGGATTGTAATATATATATGAGTTTGTGTGTGTGTGTATGTGTATGTATGTATTTCCAGGGAGAGATATATATGTGTATATATTATAATATATATATATCATTTATATATATGTTTGTGTGTGTATGTATATATCACGTGAGAGTTTGAAAATTTGAGAGAGCATTTCTCCTTTGAATGAAAATGTGAGAAGATGTAACCTGCAAAATTTAAAGTGAACCTTGAGGAATTAAAAGGGAATTTAAGGCACAGGGAGCTGCATAAACAAATGCACAGGGACATTAAAATATATCTTTCCCGGACCACTGTTATTCAGCTTCAGCTACATTAGCTTGCACAAATGCATTAAAACACCAACATTGGCTTCTTCTCAGAATGTTAAATCTGTGTGATTTATACCTATCAGAGCGTCATTCAGGTAGATAAACACTAGGAGAATGATCAGATTAATGTAACGTGCCATGTACCTATATGAAACTCTCTCAAGCAAGTCCTTTTGGCTCGAGTCATTATTTTCACCTCGTTACTGTACTTATGAAAATTTGAAAAAAAAACTGACGTATTTTTATTTTGTTTTCTATATTATATTATGTGCCAAGAGCTATAAGAGGTTGCATTGCTCTTTAGCATTGTGTTAGAGGAGAGAATTGTGTTTCTAACCAGGCTTGCAGTTCAGGTTTTGGAAATGAATACTAATGTGACTTCAGTTGATTTTTAAAAAAAAAAACAATTTTATAGAGGTATTTTTACTTGGAATACAGAACAAGTATTTGGAATCAATATGAAATAAAACAAAATTTTAAAACTTGAAAACAGATATTTTCTTTGAGTAGTAATACTGGATTAAGCATTAGTAAACCATTTTAGGAGATCAGTAAAATTTCATCCTGTAGGAAATGATCTGTGACTTTAGGCTTATTTATAACTTTGTCAGCCTAACAATAGGTGATAAAAAGGGGCAATCCAAATTACAAGTTCCACATTCCATTCCTACCATTTATGACAAATAGATCTATTAGTTTTGTTATCTCCCAAACAGGGGATTGTTTGCTGGGCAGGTATCAGCCCCATAGACACAGTCAAGTTGGTTATAGCAAGGGAGTTTTATTATTTGGCCCAAGTAAGGAGCACACTGGGTCTAGTTCTCAAAGCAGTGTGTCTCCCCACAGGACTGTTGGGCTGGGTTTATAATCATAGGGTACTGAGGAGTGACCTGATTGGATCTTGCAATGAAGTGATGCTGGGAGGCGTGATCTGAATGGATCTTGCCATGGGGTGATAACAGAGCTCAATCTGATTGGATCCTGGATCCTGTCACACAATGCCGGCTTCTTCATTTAGTTCTCACTCGTTGGTCTAAGAACTTAGGTTCCACCCATGGTTGCACACTTGGTTCACTTGGGCATGATCAGGTTACATGACTTTCAACCTGGGGGTTCATGGTAACTGAAAAACAATGCACAACTTTGTTAAATAAAAGTTGAGCCATAAGAGTTGGTCTGGAATAGTTACTGTTCTATCTCAGGCTAAGCAGTAGAAACAGACCCAGTAGGACAAGCAATATTCATAAAGTGCACTGGGTCTTACTATGCCCAGGTAATCTTGGGAGTGCTTTACAAGAAATATTCATAGAGCTTTAGTTGTAATAACTCACGTGGTCCTCACAACAACCTTATAGGGCAGACATTCTTATTAATGCCACCGCATAGATGAAAAATCAGAGTCCCAGGGAGCCATGAAGTGGCATAGTCAGAATTCGAACCCAGGAAGTCTGGCTCCAGAGCCTCATGTTCAACCCATCTCTCCAGCCTCTTGCTAGTGTTATTCTTTGACAGTTTTCATCCTTCCAAGCTACCTGCTTTCTTATGTCCTGACTGCATTACAAACTTTCTATTAAATTAGTTTTATTTAATGTCTTCCAATAAAATCAGAAATAGTCTATCATATGTTACATTAATATTCTCTTATCAGAGTATGTTAATATTTCTGGGGTTTTCTTTTTCCTAAATAGATTACTTTCCATATTTGGGTCATTCTTCAGTTCTAACACTGGGTAGGCAATTGGCTATTTGGAATGCAAAATCATTTCTTAAAGCATATTTTAAACTTGAAACTCGGTTATCTTGTTAAGTTGTCCTTCAACAGCTTTGAAGGGCAATATTTTCAAGAAAGAGGAGGAAAGGAAGTACCACATTTTTGCAGAATCCATCACATGTGTTAATCTTGACCTGAAAATTAGGTGGGAAGTAGTTATTTCATACTGTCATTTTGCTCTTCCTCATCCAGGCTAGAAATTTCATGAAATAGATGTGTTATAACTTGTTCAGTCTCATTGCACATATCTCTGGGACTGGCATTTCTACCATCAGGCTTTCTGCATGTATTGTTTAAAAGACTCTCATTTTTGTTTTCTCCCATTATTTTGTCCCCACAGTCACACTCAATATGTTATTTCCCCTTTCACTTATAATTTTTTAATACTGAATTTTAAACGTCTATTGAATCAAGGAGAGCATAGTTCCTCCTCCCTCACTCTTTTCTCTTTTATTAATCATATTTCTCTCTATGAAAGACTTGAACTCTTGGATACCTTAGGGATCCATATTTGAACACTTTTCCATTTATCTACTCTGTGCCTCATGCTGAGGTTTCTTTGGCTCAAGGCAATCCTCCACGGCCTCTGGAGTCCTCAGTCAGAGGTAGAGAACTCTTGATGCCCTGGCTCAATCCTACATTTGCCTCTCAAATAATTATGGTCAATCCCTTGCCTCCTGAAGAGTTCTATTTATCATACTACCTCTCTAAATAGGTACAATTACTATTTCCTGAATTCTTTGGTCTGGTAAAATTGATTTAGTTTTTGCTTTTTCCCCAATGTATATTTTTATCTCTGTTGTTTGTGCAAATTTGTGTTAACTCCCTGAAATATTTCATCCATGTCTTATCTCCTCTTTTTTCCAGTCAATCTAGATTTGAGAAAATTAGATCCAGCCCTGAGATAATGTAGATCAGGAAGCTTTATGGTTAGTTGATAACTAAACCAGCTTTGCAGATGGGTTTGATGTTCTCCAGAGCTCATCTCCTTTCATTTTTCTTTTCTATTTACCTCTTAATCCATGCATATCAGCCTACTTGTCATATTTCCAGCAGAATCAAGCTCTTCCTATTCCTTTTATCAGCTTCTCTGTTATATCCCTGAGGTTCAATGTAGCAAAAAACATAATTTTAGAATCATTCTGATAATAGAGTACTCTCCACATGGGCACTGCATATAAGCAGGCATATCTTCAAGGACAAAATTGGTTACCAAATTATTCAGGAATAAAAGTTGAAATTAGAGTTTCTTACCTTGGTGTATTTCATGAGCACATAAAAAAATGATAGTAGCACTGTAGCTAGTATTTTGCAGACCCAAATCATTTTAGAACCAAATGTAAAGTATTTTTCATACATTGTATCATTTAATTTACACATTAGTGGTATTAGACAGGCATTAGCTGTCCATATGCTGGATGAGGAAATAGCTAGCCAGAGAAATGAAGAAATTTGTGCATCTAATTCAAAGTCATGTTTTAGTGCGCTCATGTTATATTCTCATCATTATATTCTCATCATCACATGTATTCTGACTTTGATGTGAAGTTGAAGACCATCATATGTGATATAGAAATGCATACTTAAATGTTAAATTAGTGTTCTAAGTATGATAATGAATAAAAGATGGAGATCATAGAATGATAAGGAGTCAGAAAAAGTTTCTGGGATATTACAAACATCTGTAATGTCTCCATTTTCTCACATTAGTAGTCCAACATTGTTGAAAACGGTCCATATTTATGAGTTCTCTAAAATAAAAACAACAGCAATAGCAAGAACCTCTTTCACTTTTTTATGTACTTTCAAATACTTAAATAGAACCCTAATATTGTCCAGTTTGACTGGCAGTTTGGGTTCTACTTTTGTTATGGCAAAAGTTGGTTGGGTAAGCCCATGTGCTCTAACAAGTTCAGTAGTTAAATGATAATGCACCTGATACTATGATTTCAAGTTTATTCATTTATTTGGTTTTTCAGCATATGATATGCCTCCTGTGTTATATACCATACACTTTGTGTGAAGGCTATATAAGGATGTACATACTAGACAAATACCCTGTCCTTATGGATCTTAGAGTACAGCAGGGGTAACACATGTAATTGCAATGACACAGTCTAATATGTGCTATGATAGGTTAGTCCAGAACATCGTGGCTATTAACCAACTCTGTGGTATCAGCGTTTTCTGAGATCTGAGAGATTTTCAGGCAAAAGACTTCCATGGAAAATGAGAGGAAGTGGCTCTCCTGCAGGGTGATGAGAGTGATGGGGGGATTTCCTTAGTGTATTTCCTATCTGAGCAATGTTCTCTGTTCATTCAGCCCTATCCCACTCTACTCTGTTGTGAAGCAATTCAGAATCACCTCAACATCTTCTTTGTTCTCTCTCTTGGGGCCCCAACACCCACACCAGTGTATCTCCCATCCAGATCTTCCACCTTCCTTAACAGAATCCATAGGGCTTTGAGGAAGAAGCAAAGGCTGTAGCTTTGGAAAGGGGGTTATTTGTCCCCACTGTTTCTTTACTTAATTACTCTGATCACTGTCACTCTGACTTTTTCTATTTCTTGGTAATGCTGTGTTTAAACATTCGCAAGACTTCATTAGGGCACCTTCTTTTTTAAAAAAAATTTATTTCAGAATATTATGAGGGTACAACACTTTCGGTTACATAAATTACTTATGTACTGTTTGAGTCAAACTTATATGGAACCAGAGAAGACCC
>VBSM01003157.1:28269195-28356931 GCA_008086735.1 Cheirogaleus medius | reverse complement strand
TGTACCCCTATAATATGCTGAAATAAAAAATAAATAAATAAAAAAGATTAAAAAAAGAGTGTGCCCATCACAGAGATAGTATGCATTGTACCCATTAGTTATGAATTTGCCCATATCTTCCTGCCCCCAACCTGCTTAATTTTTGTTGAATGTCTCCATATGTGCACATGAGTGTTGATCAATCAGTTCCAATTTAATGGTTAGTATATGTGGTGTTTGTTTTTTACATTATTGTGATACTTCACTTAGAAGAATGGTTGCCAGTTCCATCCAGATCAATACAAGGGATATTGGTTCACCATTTTTTTGTGGCTGAGTAGTACACCATGGTATACATATACCACATTTTATTAATCCACCTATGTATTGATGGACACTTGGGTTGTTTCCATTTGCAATTGTGAACTCTGCTGCTATAAACATTCGAGTGCAGGTGTCTTTTCTATAGAATGTATTTTTTTTCCTCTGAATAAATATCCAGTAGTGGGATTGCTGGATCAAATACTAGTTCTACTTTTAGTTCTTTGAGGTATCTCCATGCTATTTTCCACTGAGGTTGCACTAGTTTGCAGTTCCACCAACAGTGTATGAGCGTTCCTATCTCTCTGCATCCATGCCAGTATTTGTTGTTTTACAACTTTTTGATAAAAACTACTTTCTCTGGAGTTAAGTGATATCTCACTGGGGTTTTGATTTGTATTTCTCTGATTATTAGAGATGTTGAGCATTTTTTGATATGTTTGTTGGACATTAGTTTATCTTTTTTTGAAAAGTTTCTATTCATGTCTTTTGTCCAGTTTTTAATGGGATTGTTTTATTCTTACTGATTTGCTTGAATTCTTTATAGATTCTAGTTATCAGCCCTTTATCAGATGTATTGCATGCAAATATTTTCTCCCATTTTGTAAGTTGTCTATTTGCTCTCATATAATTCCTTTGGCTGTGCAGAAGTTTTTTAATTTGATCAGGTCCCATTTGTTTATTTATTTATATTTGTTGTTGCTGTGATTGCTTTGGGGGTCTTCTTCATAAATTCTTTGCCTAGACCTATGTCTATAAGAGGTTTTCCCAACATTTCTTCTAGAATCTTATGGTTCCATGCCTTAGGTTTAAGTATTTTTGTGAGTGGTGAGATGTGTAGATCCCATTTCAGTTTTCCACATGTGGCTATCCAATTTTCCCAGCACCATTTATTGAATAGGGATTCTTTTCCCCAGCGTATGTTGTCTCCTTTGTCAAAGACCAGATGGCCATATGAGGATGGTTTTATATCTGGGTTTTGTTTGTTCTGTTCCATTGGTCTAAAATCTACTCCTAGAATATTTAAAATTTGCTTGGTAACACAAATCCAACTCCTTAAAAAGAAAATGAAAAATAAATAATTAATTGCTAATTTTTGAGGTTCATAAGTGATGAAAATATACAAAAAATAATTATTGATTAGGGCTGGGTTTGCTAGATGCAAGTTCATAAAAAAAGAAAGAATGTAATTGACTAAGAACAGTGTGTGAGACATGGATCACTGAAAAGGAAGGACAGCCACCCATGGAATGTAGAAATTAGAAACTGCTTTTTGACCTGGCTATGTTTTAATTAGCTATGAGAAAATGAACTCATCACTACTTTTCTGGGCCCTGATTTTCTCATCTGCAAAGTAAAACTGTTGCACCTGATAATCACTAAATTCTCTACTTGCTAGAAAAAGTTCAAGTACGGGGAATGATGTGCACAAAGGCACAATGGTGAGAGAGACAGCTTATATGATGAAGCCATGAGAGAACTGACCCCACTAGAGAGGGCATATTCAGTATTAATTGCAGATAAAGCTAGATATGTAGCATGACATCATATTGTATGGGGTCTTAAAATCAGGAGGATGAGTATAGATTTTATGTGAAAGCAAATGGGTAATCATTGAAACTTTGGAGACAGAAAGACTGTGGAATGAATACAGTGCTTAAAGAAAATTAATCAGATGGAAATGGAGGGATTTCTCCCATCGATAGATTGTTTGGAAAAGGGAGGGCCTGAGGTTAGATCAACCACTGGGGAAGAATAACTAAGCTGAGGATGAAGTATATCAAGCACTTTGTAATGGGCAGGAAGCTTGTAATCTCTTTCTGGCTGTACTTCTGAAGTTATGGAGGACAAACACCTGCTCTCATAATCACTTTCCTCATTTGTATGATGATAGATATTCGCTTCTCAATACAACTCTAAAATTTTAGAATACTCTAGAGACAGTTTATTCTAATAGTACAAAACAAGATAAATTTTTGCCTGGGAGGAACCAAACAGTAATTTATTGTTTTCCATTCAACCCTTAGAAATATAAATTATATTGTGTATAGTGATGCTTTTTTAGAGTGTGTCTATGTTAAATATCATTTTATTTTCCTTATTAATAGTAGTATCCTATCATATTTTGTCATGTAGATTTTCTTGTTTCACATTTTTGTTGGGATCCATCCTTTCAGAATCACATTGAGAATGACTAAAATGCAGAGAATGAAATCCTTTCACAACACAGTTGTCCTGGCTTCTTCCAAGATGCATTCCTATAGGTTTTATCAGCATGAAGACAGCTCCCAGTATGAGTGACCTCCAGGATAAATAGAAAACCAGCTGTGATTAAAAATATCTTCTGGTGGATTTGTACCACCCATGGGCAGCCATGAAACTTTAAGTCTTTGACAAAGTACAAGTCAAATAGAAGGAGTAAAGGCAAAACGACCTGTATGAGAAAAGAAATTTTGATGCATCCAAAGACAGTAAGATTCATCTTTCCTCCTCCCTTCTTAAAATAAGACAAATGACTAAAGCTGGAGAATGGAATAAAGAATATTAAATTGCTTTTTAATTGATGTGGATTTCAGCGAGATATAGGTTTACCTAAAAGTTAAACTAGACCTGGCTTTTCATGTATGGGGATGAATGTGTCACTAAAAGCTTTATTCATTTAGTATAAGGATTATATTCCCCTTTCCTTTTATCTTCATTCTCCAGCCCCCAAACCTCACTCTCCTTAAAGTGTATATCATCCAGGGAATAGTAACATACTTAAAAACATTTAGCTTAAAGTAAGTAATTATCCAAATGATAATATAATTATCTGTTGGGCTTTGATCCAGGCACTGTCCCTAGTGCTTTGGAGAATATGATGCTCAGGTCGTTTGGAGCCTAGTGATGGGAATGAGAGTAGAACACATGTAATTACAATACAAAGAAAGCCTTATAAGTGCCAAAATCTGAGAACAGTTAAGAACTGAACATGGTTGGCAAGAGGTAGCAAAACTAGAAGACAGCTGTCAAAACTATTTTCTTGAAATCTCCTTTAAAATTGATAAATATAATCTCAATGAGGCGAACTTCAGTTCTCAAAAAAAAAAAAAAAAACAAGCAAAAAAATCTTGTCCCCACAAACTGACCTAGGCTAGTTAAATTTTTACTCTTAATTCCTGACCCCATTTTCACTCCAAAAGATTTTCCTCTGTTAGATCTATCTCAGTGTTCCCTGGTCCTCAGTTCCCAGTGTCAAGAATAAGTACTGGTACCAAGTTGAGCCAATGATGGAATGATCACAAATACAAAGCAATCCCACACAGTTTATTACAGAAAAGAAAGCAACTGTACAAAGTGAAAATAAAGAAGGAAACTACCCAAAGTGAAAATATGTTCTAGAGAGAGGAACAGGTCAGACTCCAAGAGTGGAGAAAGACGTTGAGGACTCCCAGGTGGTTTCCTTTTACTGGCCTTGTCTGGGGAGAGCTTCCAGGAGGTGTGGAATGTTGCCGAATGATTATCAGGTGTTCTGCCTTTTCCTGCAGCCTCTTCCCCTGATTGGTCTCTGGCTGCTCCATCCCTAGGAACCACCCTCCTGGCCTGTACTCACAACCTGCAGATTTGATCCCTAACTAACACCACTGAGACTGACTGTTATCACTACTCCAATCAGATTTTAATCTTTCACATAAGCCAAATTTCCAGTTACCTCTCGATAGTTCCAGCTACCTCTGAATAGTTCCAGTTACATGTCTAGTGTCAACTCTAACTGGACTAGTACAAATCTGTATGGGACATGATGGCCTTAAGTTATTTACTTTCTCAATCAGCTTATTTCTGACATTACAGCTGCTATTTACCAGCTCCAGAGCTATAAAAGCTAGAACCATATTTAATTTAATTCTTCTCTTCCTTGAAGAGACAGTGTGGTATTTATGTATCTTGGATTTCCTACTGGTAGCTCTAGGACTTTGGCCATATCATTTAATAACTCTCTACTTTGATTTTTTTTTCATATCTAAGAGGAATATATTTTCTTATCTAAATTCTAGAAGTAGGGCATGTGCAAAAGCCCACCTATTGCCCAACAATACTGATTGAAACTTCAAAGGCATTCTTTCATTTCCTGTCTTTCTTATGCCTAAACTGCTGGGCTTCAAGTCTTTCTTCCTTGATATGTCTGACATATTTCTTTTCTTTCCATTTTTTTTTTCTATTGTGACTTCTCATTCAAGAATTTTTCCCTTTTCTTTCTCCCTCCCTGGAACCTCACTTCAGAATTACTACAAAAGCCTTCAAGATTTTCTCCCTTTCCTCAATTTCCCTTCCCTCCAATATGACTCCTACTTTTGCCAGACCAATCCTACTAAAATAGGGTCTCTTATTTGTTACTTTCTTCTGAAGAAAATCTCCTAAGTTCTTGGTTTCCTATCATATCAAACTCAAAACCTGGTTGTCAGGGATTTCAATAATCTAATCTCGCTCGGCAGCAGGAACCTGCCACCCCTTTACACGAGCCATATCCATGACTCTTTTTGTAACCTAATTTTCCATCTGAAGTGTATATTACAGTCCCCCACCCTGTGCCCTCTGTCTCCCCACAACTCTATACCTCTCAACGCCTAGAACATCCATCACTGTGTGGTGTTGTGTTCCTCACTGGGAAAAGGATGCTTCAGAAGTGATCACTTCTGAGCAGAATTGCCACTATTCCTTACTGTGAGAGATCTGCCCAGGGAACCTTCTTTGACATTTTCCTCACATGTGCTTCTGGCTGTTATTTTTTGCTTATACCATTGCAATGGGACTGGCTTCATGAGCTAGCAATTTGTGCAATTTCCCAGGGCCCATGCTCAGAAGGGCCCTGCATTGCTTGGTATAATGCTCCACTGTCGCTCTCCTGAAATTCTTAATAATTTTTGAACAAGTGGCCCCACATTTTCACTTTGCACTGAGAATCAAAAATTATGTAGCTGGTCCTGCATTGCAACCTTAATGTTTATTCAGGTTGTATTTAGGTAAGAGATTTTCCAGGATCTATCTTCATTATAGCTGAATTCCAAACACCCTTCAGCCCCCCATTCAATGCCAATATCAGAGTCAAGTCCCTTCCTAGTTTTTCAGGCACTAAAATTTAAAAATTATTGATGTCATTCTCATTCTTAACATACTGTTCAATTTTTTACAGAACAACTTTTCTATTGTCTTACTTGAGCCTTCCATTGGTATCGTTGGCAAAACTTACACTGAAAAACACATTCATAGCCTTAGTCTCAGGAAACCTGCAACTGTAGATCCTGTTAAGTTGACACTGTGAGTGCTGTCCCTTATCTCAAACCTCAGAAGAAAAATTACCATCAGCTCTAAGTGCTTAGGGAATATTTGTGTCAATTAATATGGTGTTACTGACCACAAAAATGATGTAATTGACTATGTTTTCATTGTAGCTTGTGTTGTCTAGAAGTTCAGAATCAAATTGTAGATCAAACTCTGTCTTCTCACTGTATCCTGGTTTTGATGTTCTAATTTCTATTTGTTCTTTTCCTTATATAGTTATCCATATTTTTGTTTTATTACATGTATTATTTTAAGCCATCTCAAATCTTACATGCTTGTCATATATAAGTATTCAATAAATATTTGATAAATGAGTTGGGCACAGTACAGGCAGTATTCCATGACATAATGCATTCTGAAAAATATGTGTGGCAAGTATTGAAAGACAAATAATAGATAAACTTATGATAGTGGTGATGGTTATGTTCTCTAAAAACTATGAAATAGTATTTTTAAAGTATATTTTATTTTCTAGGCACAATTTTTGACACCCATATTATTAGCATCTATAAAAGCTCTTTGTTCATTTTTATTTCAATTGAATACCTTTAACCAGTTTAAGGGATGAGATTGTGACTAAAGAAGCACCACTTCTACTGATTTCAATCTTTGTGCCTTGCATAAATTATTAAATTTATGATAACTAGACTTCAATCATAATGTTTTTTTAATTTTTCCTTCTTCAAAAGATACAAACAAAATAAAACAACAATCACATCGATCCTTTGGCAACCTCCAAAAACTAAATTATTAACTGGTAAGTGGGCCCTAGATGTGTAACTGCCACACAAATGCTGAATTTGGACCATGAAAGTTTATATAAGGGTGACAATACATGATCTTTGTAAGTGAGGTTGCATGAAAGTTGAGTAGTTCTGTCCAAATAATAAATATAAAGGAGAACATTGCATCTTATTCCCTCACAAAGCCCTTTTTCACTTCCTCCTGTAGACTGCTCCTGCCCTTCTCTGAATCCCCAGGTTGATTTAACATTTCATTTGTTTTATCCTGGGCTAGCTGTGCTTTTCCAACCTGGTCAAGACCAGACAGTTTTTATTTCTTGTATATTCTACCTCTTGGCATGGTGTTAGATGTATGACTGGCTTACTTTTTTGCCCTAGGAGAATATATTTGATATGGAGGCGTGGTTATCACTGGGATGCCAAAAAGACATTCGGGCCAGTATAGGCAATGGTTATGGGTGTGTTGCACTAAAGGGAAGTTAAAAAGCTGGTCTGGGTATAGAGCTAGTGCATTTTGTAAATAGTGAGGCACTTATATCTTGTAGTAACACTATTTGAATGCAATGGGTGAGCTGGTCCAGTCCCTATGTTTACTAACACTGCTCAAAATACTTAATCTGCTAATCAAGAAGCTGCAATATGAGATTCATCAAAAATCCTTTACTCATTTTCAGAATTGAGAAAATTCTCACACTATTTTAATACAAAGAAGTATATCAAAGGGAACTAATCAAACTGCAATGTTGCACTCAAAATAGCTTTGAAGATATTATAAATGCTTGCATTTGTAGCATTTTATGTAGAGGATATGTTTCATAGATATTTTGCTACTTGTAGATAGCAAATGGAATCTAGTACATTCCTGAATAATTAACCAACAAGTTTCAGTTATAGCAGGAAGCAAATGAAGACAATATTAACATTCAGGATACACAGAACCGAAAGCACAG
Organism: Cheirogaleus medius; assembly: GCA_008086735.1. NCBI lineage: Eukaryota > Metazoa > Chordata > Mammalia > Primates > Cheirogaleidae > Cheirogaleus > Cheirogaleus medius. The sequence continues at coordinate 28,349,619 of VBSM01003157.1, read as the reverse complement.
GAATCTTTAATTCATAAGTGAATGAAGACGGAAGCAACATGTTGAACATAGCATTTTTCCTTTTAAAGCAATTTCCGTATCATATATTATTAAGTTGATACATAGTGCAGAGGTTTTGCTCAATTCTCTGGGCCCCATCACCTGCAGTGCACCTTTAAGTAAAACACACACACACGTTTTGTGAAGAGTTGGTGTGGAAAAGGTCAGCTAAGAGAAAATATACTCCCCATTAATTGTGAGAACTTCATTATATCTGTTTTGTTGGAGGAAAGATTTTCCTATTTGAAAAAAAACTTAATAATTTTCTGATTAAGCATATATGAAAAATACGGCCACATTTATATTTAATGCAGCTAAAAGAGGATTCCATGCCTGCTCTCTCAGAGAAAGGTTCTATTCCGCTGGATTTGTACCAGAGATAATAATAGGCTTAATTTGTATTGTATTTTAAAAATTCATCAAAGCCTTTTCACATCTCTTCTCTCATTTGATCCTTTCTCTATCCCTGTAAGCCGGGTTAAATGTGTGTCCTAATTGCTCTTTAACAAAGGAGGAAATTGAGGCTCTGAGATGTCAGGTGATTTGTTAAAAGACATGTTCTAACTGTGTAACAGGCCTAGAGGTCATGTACTGTGCTCCCTTTTTCTGCTTCCACACGTCTTGAAGACCACTTTTGAGCATAAACACAGTCACATACTCCTAAATACCAATGCAAAGCAAAATCATGCAAGGAGATCTTTAAATATACAAATGCTGGAATCTCATACGTGGAAATTCTAATTCAGATCAGATGTGATATCTTGACATATCTATTTGTAATATATATGATTTGTATATGACTTCGAGTCTGGTTAGCGAGCACTGTTGGACCTTTATTCATTCAACCAGCCAACACTGTTCTCTGTGAATTGTACCTTTCTGTACTTTTCCTGTCTTCCTAATAGCTTGTTACACATTTTCAAATTTGTTGGGCTTTTTTTATGGTATAGTAATTGTTGAAGTCATCAAGTGTACTGCTCTTTTTCTAATGTCTCACATAAAAAGATCTTTTTTTCAGTTCAAATTAAAAAATAAATCTCCAATTGAAAAATATAAAAAAACAACTTACTCCTCCAGATAAAAAATGTGATATATGTATACCATGGAATACTACTCAGCCATAAAAATAGTGAACTAATACCTCTTGTATTAAGATGAATGGAGCTGGAGACCATTCTTCTAAGTGAAGTGTTGCAAGAATGGAAAACCAAACATCACATGTACTCACCATTAATTTGGAACTAATCCATCAACACTTATGTGCACAGCTGGAAATAACATTCATTGGAAATCAAGCAGGTGGGAGAGGGGAGTAGGCATGGGTAAATTCACACCTAATGGGTACAGTGCACACTATCTGAGGGATGGGCACACTTATAACTTTAACCAAATGGTGCAAAAGCAATTTACATAACCAAAACGTTTGTACCCCCATAATGTTCTGAAATTAAAAAATGACATTACTTACAACAAAATAAAATCTGTATGTAGAAGAAAATATATAAATGGATAAAAAACACAGGAAATGCCAAATATAACTCAGAAATGATAAATACAGATAAAATAAGCATGATTTTTTAATCCCAAAATTTCTAAAAGTAGAAAAATTTGACGATAAGCAGCTTTGTTGAGAATGAGGGGAAATGGTAACTTTTATACAATGTTGGAAAAAGTATTATTGATACTATGTCTTTGGCAGTGAGATTGGCACTATTTCTTAAAGGTAAAAATATATTCTCTTTGATCTAGAAATACTTCTCGGGTGTATGTAATTCTGTGCAACATGGATGCTTAATATATTGTAGCATTATTTGTGATAGTAATAAAAAGAAGCCATCTAAATGCCTGTCCATACACAAATAGTTAAATAAATTATGGCACATGCATAAAAGGAATTATGATGCCTCTATGAAAAAGAATAAGCAATATTTTTATATGTGCTAATATGGGATGGTCTCCAATGTGTATTAGGGCTATTAACTTTTAATTAAAAGTAAAATGAAAATTGTATATATTGTGTTCCCCTTTGAGTATAGAAAGATGTATAAAGGTGGAATGAATATTTATATGCTTGTATGTACATAGACATTTCTCTAAGGATAAAAAAACTATTAACTGTATGCATTTGAGAAGGAAAATTGGAAGTTTGATGTGAAAAGAAAACTGAATATATTTCTATTTATATTCTATACTATATACTTCTATTTGAATATTTTTCTATGTGTATTTGTTAATTTTCAAAAACACTAGGTAAAAATAAATAATTTTAAGCTTAAAATAATACTTGGAAACTAGAGTGAACTTTAAATTGTAAAATATATCTTTTCCGGTTTAGTTTGCATTTTCATTATTTAATCATATACGATTGATTTGCCAAATCTATATTTTCCTCAAGATCAAATGTATTCCTAAGATAATTCTATCATTTCTATTAAATATTGACAAATGTAATTATAAGTTTGGAAAACATCAGTTAACATTTTCAGTCCATACTTTTCTAGTTGATCCTTATTAACTATGGAGTTCTGATTGAAATGCAGGGTTTCAAAATCAAAGAATGTCAGAACTATGAGAGACCTCAGATATTTTGTAACCCAATCTTGACTTGGGGATGAAGCTGAGGTCCAGTAGAATTCTTTGTTCTCCCATATTTCACTTCCATGGAAAAATTTAGGATTGAGTTAAAGTAAAATTTAATGTTAAGTAAGTTGATACAGTGAGAGTCAAGTAATGTGAATTTTTTGAATTATATTTGGTGGCTGTCTGTCCTTGGACAAATCTCCTCTCCTCTCTGAGATCCAGTTCTTGCAACTTTGAAATGATTGCTTGAACCCAATGATACTGTTTGCATTTATTTTGTATTTTTGAAAATTATTTAAGAGATTCACCAACTAACTCAGGACCTTATTAAATTTATCACTGTCTCTGGACTTGTAAGCACCTAAGTCTGCTAAAGTTTCTGGATCTATGTAAATGCTCCCACCTTTTGAGATAAGTTAAACCAAATTAACATTTCTTTAGACAATTACTTTGAGCAGTGCATCTTATGAATTCTTGTAAACATTGTGCTACATGAAGTCACATCTTCTCCAATTATTCAAATATAGCTGAAGCCCACATAAAGTTTCTTTTCTTTGATTACTTACAGCACAAATTGTCCAAGTTACATATGTTCTTTTGTTCTTTTATTGTTTAATATGGATTGTTCCACAGCCAGAGTTATGTTTCATATTTTCTATTGCTTGTTTCTAGTTAGTCCTTGTCATTTAAACAGTAGATTCAAAATAAGAGTAAATGAATACAGATATTTTAGACTTAAAGGAACTTTTCAGATTGAAATTCAGACCAAAATATTGAATTTTCAGTCATCAAGGAGTTGTAGTTCAGGTAGGATGCAACGTGAAAGGCTGATACAATACAGCAAAGTCTCATCTCCGAAGTTGGGACACTGGTACCATCCGGAATGTAATGCTGCCCTCCTCTGAAGGGGGAGAAGAAGATGAAAGAACCAACAGAATGTAGAAATTGACCCTTCACTCAGCAATCCAGACCTTTTGTTTATACATCTCTGTGAGATAAATCTAACACCCAAACTTATAACTGGATCTGTAATTATCTATGCTAACAACTTCCTCCATTAACAAAGATAACTAAGGTCTAACTCTAGTTTGTTTGCTTATTTTTGAGCAGAAAATTAGTTTGTTTCCCAGGTCCCTTGGAAGACCTATGACAGATTCTCTTCATAAACCTACTCTCTTTTGTAAAGTGAGGCCAACTTCTTTAGATCATACATTTTTTTCTTTAACGGTTTATAGAAAAAAACTTATTCCAAGGGGTATGGAATGAAGAAACATCTAAACTATGTAATGTAAAGAATAGCTTAGGTTTAAATAAATTTAATGTTTAGAGTATACAAGTTAGATTTATTTTCCTAAAATGAGGCTACTAAAAATATCAAAAATACTAAGAATCCATGAGTAAAATTTACTATATAACATATTCTCTCAAGATCTCTTAAATCAAATCTTCTATGATTAAATAGCAATACTCATAATGGCTCAAAACATTCAAATTTCATAATGATATATTTAGACCTCACATTGACTCTCTATATCCAAAGCCCATAAAGAATTTTGTTCTTTTCCTGCAGGCAGAATTCACAGCCATGAGGGAGCAGTACATGCGAGGTGGGGAGGGCTTCATCATCTGCTACTCCGTCACTGACCGCCAATCATTTCAGGAGGCTGCCAAGTTTAAAGAGCTCATTTTTCAGGTCCGCCACACCTATGAAATTCCTCTGGTGTTGGTGGGTAACAAAATTGATTTGGAACAGTTCCGCCAGGTGAGTGCCAATTTTATCTGTTAGCTTCTGTCTTTTCCCCGAGGACACATGGTACAAAATATGGCTGCTTTCCAAGGTTCACATTGAGAATTAGTAGAAAGAAATGATGCACATGGTTTTTCTAAGAAATTACTGTGGTCTTGTGGTGGATCATGTTGGCTACCAAAATCTTTCTCATCCCACATGCTATTTTGCAGTGTCCTTACCACTCCTCCATGCCCTAGGATCTGGGCTCATAGGAGTATAGTAGAAGCGATTCTGTATAACTTCTGAGGCTAGGTCTTAAGAGTTCTGTAGCTTCTGTCTTTGCACTTGAACTGTTCACTCATGGGTTCCAGTAAAGAAGCCCACACTAACCATATGGAGAGAGTCACGTTGACAAAGTGAGAACCAGACTTGTAGTTGTCCTTGCCAAGGGACCACATTTTGCATGTTCTAACACTAGCCACCATCACCTGTGACTTCATAAGATACCCAAGCCAAGCCAAATGCCACAGAAACCTCTCTCAGCTGAGACTTATCTGGATTTCTGACTTAGAGAGTTAATGGCAAATAAAATGAAATTGTTTAAGTCACCATGTTTTGGAGTAATCTTTCATGCAACAGTATATAATCAAAGCAGGATCCTTCTCTCCTTCCAGAATTAGAACAAGCCACTACTTCTCAGGTTGAATCAGAAATTATTCTTATATACCATCAATCTCCTCCAACCTGCCCCTGCTATATCACTGTGATGCATAGAGAATTTTACAACTCCTGTAAACAAACAAAATTGATAAGGCAAAAAAACTATGTCTAGATTAGATTGCGACTCACTACCAGAATTCGCATAGTTCATTATACTTTATTCTTATCTGATCAGACACTATTTCTTGGGCAGCACCCGATAGGCAAACTATGATGTCTTCCTCCCTGAGATCTCCACATGGTACAGATACATCAGCTGTCCTAGTTCAGGGACCATGGAAATTGTCTCACAATTCCATTTCTCTGACTGACATTGCACAAAGTAACATTACCAAGAAGTTGCATACAAATCAAATTTTTATAAATCTAATTCTCTAAATAAAGTTGTTTAGTTATAATTTGAGATGCTTCATCTTTATTTGTGCTGATCTTAAATTTGAGCTGGTTTTTAATATTAATAGTTCATGTTATTCCGATTAATGATTTATTTTTAAGCTACTTAGTCTGCTAGTAAAACCTTTTGCTAAGGTAGGAATCTTCTCTAAAGTAAATCGTTTTCTCCTATTTTAAGTGTTTTATAAATTTGAATTTTCATGTCTAATGTATTTTAAGTTTTCTTAAAGTGAAAAGATCTCATATACAGCCAATGTTTATAAATTTATGCTTAACAGGGAAACATATTCCTATGATTTAGTGCAATGCATTTTTGTGGTGACAGTTTTGTATATTTTACTTGAGAGTCTCAGCATCTTAAAGTGGCAGCTAACTATTACTTTAGGAGCTATAATATTTGTCTCCTCTGCACCTGTTCTGCTATATTGCTTTGCTGTTTCCTTTTCTCCAATGAAATGTTTAGTTATGATATGGTTACATTTCTATGGGTTAAGAATTCACGTTTATCTTATCAGTTAAATATGAATCTATTCTCAGATATTTGGCAGAAAGGAAAAAAGAGAGATATAGTCTTAGTAGCTGAAGCTTTCAGATATTCCTCTGAAGAATAGAACAGCTTTACTTTTCTTAGGGCTTCTAGGAGGTAGTATGACAGAGCATCCTAAGAAGTGTACCATTGATGACCACATGACCACTTTTGTTACAAGTCTAAGAATTCCTGGAGAACAAAAACCTCTGATTGGGTTCCACTCAGAAGAGCTATAAGTGACTCTGAAAAAGCTAGTGAATTTCAGAACATTTGGGAAACTTTTTCAGGCCAAAGTTAACCATATTCTCTCTAGAATGACTGCTGTTCATGAGTCCAAACCTGGCTGATATTTGCTCTCAGGTACCCCCAGGCCCTGCTTCCCTAGGGTCAAAGGTTCCCTTGGGTTTTCATCAGGACCCCTCCCAGCCTAGATAATTAGCTGTTCCTTTCAGATTAGCATTTAAGTGAATCACAAGCATCAAAAAACGTCACTGAAACAAATACCCAAAAAGGACATTAAGCTGAGCAATTTTGCAGATTTTACAGACTTTTCCTCGATAATAAAAGCAACTACTGTAAATATGATAGTCACAGAATGTGCAAAAACCACAAAAACACAAATTACGATCTTTGTAAAAAAGCTCATGTACCAGTGTCTCCAATAATGAAGTGTTGATGTGCAAATTTGGCTTCTGGCTGTGGTGTTTGTGATGGAAATAATTATTCCCAAAACTGCAGAGTGGATTCTCCCTTGCAAAATGATTTCAATTCACACTTTATTTTAATCTTATAACTGCTCTATGCAGTTGTAAGGCAAGCATTTGAAAAATAAGAATATTTGAGCAATGAATATCTTGATAGAAATTAACTTGACTAAACTACTACAGTTTGTGATAAAGTTAAGACTAAAACACCAATCACGTGTACTCTTTGTTACATCAGTATTTGAAAGGTTAAATCTCTGCTTCTTCTTCTAAAAATAACAAAAATCAAATAAACAAAAATAAAGATGCTGACACCTAGATGATTCAAAGCGCAAAGGAGTTTTGTGAGGATTACTAGAGTGATACACTTAAACTTTCAAAGACAGAACCATGCTGGTGCCTTTGTTTAGCAATAAGAGGCAGAGAATTGAGATTCTCACTAGGTAACTCTTCTTCCTTGACAGTCTACATTGAAAGGGGTTGAAAAAGAATACTGATGATTAAAGCTGTTTCTTTCCATATTTGGGGGTGTAGATATATATTTTAATGTATTAATATTTGGGGGAATCCCAAGGTCCTCTCTACTGAAAACAAAACAAAACAAAAAACAAGATTTAGTGCATGATGTTTTTTATCATTATTCACTTCCTTGAGCTAAAATATGGCAGGGCTCTGTTTAAAGGCTAGTATTTAATCTGGGAACAATATTCATCTTGATGCTCATAATGCTAATGATACATTTAGTATTCTCAAGGCTCTATGCTGGACACTAAACGCATTTTATTTAATCCTCACCACAAGCCCATGAAATAGGCTCCTTTATACCTATTGGCCTGTGAGTCAACTGAAGCTTTAATACATTCACTAACTTCCTCAAGATCACACAGCTAGTTAGAGTTGAGAGACAAAACCCAGTGTGTTCTGATTAGAAAGCTCACTGTGTTTTACTGTTGGCCTCCCAACCACTGTTATTTGTATCATGGATCTGTTTTTGTTTTTTGGTTTTTTTTGTATCATCTTGGCTATGGAATATTAGCATTTTATTGGCAAGTAGGAACAGGAGGGTTTGGAGTGATAATTCTTTGGGTGTGGAGTGAGTAGCTCCAGGACCTGGATAAGCCAGGAATAGCTGAAAGTTGGGGGAAAGAGTATAACAAAAAATAAGAGTAAGGACATGAAGTTCAAAACTTCTAAAAGGCACTGTTTTCTAATCAGCTGGACAATTTTGTCCGAAGTCTATTCTAACATTTTTCTTAATTCCCAGACAACAATAGGTCCTTGAGCTTCCATAATCTTTGTCCCTATTTATCAAGTTTCCTGCCATCACACTGGGAAGTGAAAGAAGATAATTCCTGTTTTCTGTTTTTGAAAAACCCTGTCCAATGTGCAATGCATTATAGAAATGGTCTATGAATAGAATTAAGTTTCAGGGACTTGGGAGCTAGATTAGAAAAATTTTACATCAGTTGCAAATCGTAAACCGTTTTATCCTGAAGGTAGACCAAGACAAACTCTTCAGTTCTGACAGTATACTTGCAGCTTAATCTCAGATGGGGCCTTGAAACTCTGCTTTCCACAGTAATTCTTAAAGTGTGGAACTCATGAAATCATGAAAGACCCTTCATTTATTCTTCTGTGAGATATCTAATGAAAATAGTTTCATTCCTTTACTGAGAGGGGTATTTGGAACTGTGGGGATTAGAAATTGCTGTATTTGAAAAAAAGCATAACATTTATGTAGAGTTATAGCAAGCATCTACTTATCTTTGCAGAGTGATTATAATTTTGGAATACAGTAAAGGAATGAGTAACCCAGTACTTATGCTCAGGGACTCTCCACTTTCTTCAGAATCTATGCATATGAAGTAGGTAGAAAACTATATTAAACAATAAAATTAAATTTTCAACAATAGGGCATAATCCATAAGTGAAATAATTGTTGAAAACCAGAAAAGATCCTTGTGGGCAGCATATTTAAGGAAGGAAGATGCCAAATGGAGAAGTATCCTGACCAGGGAGGAAGGATCAGGTAAACAGCGACAGTTATTTTAGGAAGGACAAGAAAGAACGAATCTAGGGAGGAAGAAATAAATTTCAGGACTTGTGGGTGCACACCAGCAATAGGGAGAGCTCCATGGGGAATTGGGAAGATCAGCCTGCCTTCTATGTACACAGCAAGCATCCTCAGAATAATTTCATAGACAGTTCCTATCTTGAAGACATATTTAATCAAAGACAAAACATAAGTATGTAGCAGAGTGTATTGGATGTGCTTCAATGCAGTAATTAATTGCAAATACCACTCAAACTAAAAAATAAAAAAGTAGCACTTCATTATCTTTTATCATAAGTGCATTATATGATTTATATAAACACATTTCCAAATGATGTGGGCTTATTTTTTGAAGAAAAAAATGATTTGGTAAGTTGCCTACTATTATGGGGATAAACACTCAAATTCAACTAATGATTGTTTATACCTATATGTCCTTTTCATAGCATTTTCTTTATCTGTTATTTTATTTAATTAAATAAATGTGAATGTATTAATTCCAATTGAGATGAAAAACAAATGAAAACAAAGCTTATAGTTTTACATAATTCACCAAAACTAGTGGGTTGTAAAACTGGGATTTGAATCCAAATCAGTTTTTGGACTCTTGTGTGTGTATATATGTATATGTGTGTGTGGGTATATATGTATGTGTGCATGTATACATTTTTTACTACCAGAGTTTTTTCATTCAATTTATTTACAAAATAGTTAGCAATCATCTCATGGCTAACAGGTACTCATTTAGAATCTGAGAGAACAAGAGTAAACATGGCAGATAAGGTTGCTATCTGTAAGAATCTGAAATTACACTGGAAGAGACAGATTATGAACATTTTGAGTACGTTTGAGTGAATACCAACTGTACAAAGCAAAAGTGGTGCTATGAATAAAATTATACACACACACATATATATGCATACACACACAATTTCGAGTAGTAAAAAGAGCAAGAAAGAAAAATAAAGCAGTGTGGAGTGGGTGAGAGGGAGTTATCTTCTCTAGGGTGGTTGGGAAAGCCTCTCTAAAAAGATGGCACTGAGCAGAAACCTGGAGTGCAGGGAGACAGAGCCAACAGCATTTGTAAAATCATTGTGGGATTTAGCTCAGCATGTTAGAGAGCCAGCATAGCTAGTGAGGAGGCAGGATCAGATTACACAGGGTCTTAAAAGTACTTTTGTAAGGAGTTTGGATTTTATTTGAAGTGTGAAGAGGAATTGTTTAAAACATCTGAGCAGAGTTGTGGCATGAATGCATTTTTATTAAGACAGTCCACATGTCGGGTAGGGCAACAGTGAAGGAGGAAGATGAGTTCAGGAACTCTTTCAATCATCAGAATGAGAAATGATGGTAACTCGGGTGAAAGCAATAGTGCTGCTTATTCACAGATTCCATACTCATACAGCACAACAATGGGATGGCAGGTAACAAAACTGCAGTAAGGTTTAGAGACATTTCATTAGGGACAGACTCTGCTACATTCCTCAGCGGCACCTGAGGTCATCAATGCATTATCACACAAGCCAGTGGGTGTCCACGATGAACTTCCCATGCCATTGTTAAGAAATATGTTCAGTATATGTATTTTAGAAAGGAACAGAGCATAAGGCCAAAAGAATCAGATAGTCCTGGGTTTGAATCATTACTCAGACAATTACTGTGTCCTTGGACAAATCAATGACACACAAGATGTACACCTAGATTCCTCAGAGAAGCAATTCCTGCCCAACGCAGGGGTAGGAGTAGTCAGCAGACTTCAGGTTCAGCCTCCGTTATAGAAAGCCTTCTTGCTTGAAGGTCACACCCTTCCTGGGGAAACCATTTCCAGTGAAGTGTGAGCATAAATTTTCAGCCATTTCAGCCCAATATAGACCACTGTGAAAGGAAAATATTACTCTACACGTACCCCCTGCCTCATTTGCAAAGGCTCTGTGGAGCTTGCATTAATTTTCAACTTCTCCCTCTGCTCGGTCTTGTTTCCTTCTTTTCTTTTACAGGTGTTGATCCCTAACAAACATCTTGCACTCCAGACTCTGTCTCAATGTCTACTTCTGTAAAATGGGCTAATAGTAAACCTCTGTCACCGTTTATTGAGTGAGTTAGATGAAATAATGTTGGCAGATTATCTAGCACAGAGTTTGGCACAGAGTAGGGACTTAATAAACGTTAGGTGCTACTATCTCCATCCCTCATCTAGATTATTGCAATAGTCTTTGGATAATTGTTATTCTTTTAATCTGTTCTTTTACAAGTTAGAAACTAGCTAGTCTGATATATAATATTGTATAAGAATTGTTTGAAAAGTAAGAGTAATTTATCTGGGTAAGGCCCAGGCAGTTTTCTGGTAACCTAAGTGCATAGGCTTCAGTGCATGGATTTTGCAAAATCATTTTAAAAATTATTTTACTAATTTTTAGCTGTGAAACATAGAATAGCAATTTTTTTATAATTGAAATATGCATAAGAGAATTTTGGAGAAATAGTTGCTTTTTTTTTTCATTAGTTCATGGTCTAAGTAAAACTAGGTAATCTGGAGATAGACAAAGAAACACATAGGAAAGATAATTGGCCATTCCAAAAAAGCTAAACTAATTTTTAAATGTATGGAAACACTCATCTTTTATGACACCTATGGTTCTCAAAAGTGGTCCTCAAACCAGACGAGTCAGTATCATCTGAGAATTTTGGTAGAAACACACATTCTCAGACCCCATCCTAGTTCTACTAAATCAGAAATTCTGGCTGTAAGACACAGTCACCTATTTTAACAAATTCTTTATGTAATTCTAGAATACAGTATGCTAAAGGTAGAGAACCAGTGGGCTAGAATATAAAATGAAAGGATATGAGAATAATTCTATCCTTTGGGAAATATAAGAAAGAGCCTAAATTTTACAAGTTGTTTAAAGGTCTTAAATGAAATGTTTGAGACATTAAAATAAATATATATATATATATATATATATATAAACACAAAGAGACATACACAGGCTTAAAATATAAAAATAATTTTAAACATAAAAATTATGCTTATATTAAAACAACAGTGATGAAAGTATTACAGAGTAAATCCAGTTTTCCAGACAAATTGTCCAAAAAAAAATCTAAATTTCACTGTTTCTGTTGTTCACCTACAACTAAATGGCCTTCTATCTGATAGTTTCATCTTTCATTGGAACAGAAGTTGTGTCTGTTCAGATTGAACTGACATTGTAACTGTCTGCTTCCCTTTTTTATTTAAATTGTGTTACACTGAATTGTTTGGTTTTCATGGATCATTGACCACATTTGTAAAATTGACAAGTCAGTGAAAGCTTGTGGAAATAAGCCTGTTTCTTTTTAAAGAAAAGAAGAAAGAAAAGCTGTTTGGGGAATCAGATTGGTTCTTTAAAATGAAAGCCATGACTACAAAATTGCTCTGATCCCATCTCTTATCATTTTTAAAACCAATCATTTAAAAGACCTGTCCAAAATGAAATAAATACCATAAATACTGAGTGGATAAAGTTTTAAATTTTGTATTATCCTATGAGGTCTCCATGCCCTTCCCCGGGTATTCTGGCCCACTCACATTCTGACATTTGTGAGAATTTTTCTCAAATCTCAGCAGTCAGGCTTTTTGTTGCACCCAATAAATCAGACTGTGTCTGTGTGTGTGTGTGTGTGTGTGTGTGTGTGTGGTTATATGTACAGATACAGGTTTATTAGAGACTAAAGGCAATACTGTAAATCCAACAGAATGATACCCATAGGTTGAATTACAAATAGTCTGAGTCAGGAACAATTGTTGTTAGTTCATGGGGTACATTTTTAATTTATTCAATCACATGTTTAGGAAATTCCATAATCCAACTTTTAAAAAATTTTTATTTTGAAATAATTATAAATGCACAAAAGTTTATGAGCAAATACGTAGAGAAACATCCTCAACTCTTCTCTTTGCATGTGCAATGTAAACTTCTTATATAATTATAGAATAATATGAAAAACAAGAAATTGACATGGGTTCAAACTATACAACTTATTCAAATTTCACCAGTTATACATGTATTCATGCATGTGTGTATGTATATAATTTGATGCAGTTCTATCATGTATTTCATAATCATGATACTCAACTGTATCATTCCCATGAGCCCCCTTTGGTGTAGCTCCTTGTAGCTTCATCCCTCCCTACCCTAATCCTTAACCCTTGGCAACCACTAATCCACCAGCTCATTTTTCATCTCTATAATTATTTTCCTTTTTTATTTTTACATAAAAATGAAATTATCTAGTATGCATTCTTTTGAGATTGGCTTTTTTCACTCAGTGTTATTTCCAGAGTTATATCCAAGTTTTTGTTTATCAATAGTGTGTTCCTTTTTACTACTAAATTGTATTCAGATTTGGATATAAAACAGCTTATTTATCCATTCACCCTTTGAAGGACATTTGGGTGGTTTCCAGTTTGGGGCTATTATGAACAAAGCTGCTATAAACATTCACATACAAGTTCCCACATGAATATAAGTTTTCAATTTTCTAGAATAAATGCCTGAGAGTATAATTGTTGGGGTTTTATGGTAACTTCGTTTTAGTTTTAAAAGGAAATGCCAAAGTATTTACCACAATGGCTGTGCTATTTTACAATCTCACCCTTGCAAGCATTAGATGTCATCACTATTTTTCATTTTAGACATTTGATTAGTATATAGTGATATCTCATTATGATTTTAATTTGTATTTGTCTAATGACTAATGATAATGAACATATTTTCATGTGCTTGTTTGCCATCTGAATATTCACTTCAGTTAAAAATGTGCATGTCTTTTGACCATTTTCTTTTCTTTTTGTATTTATTTTTTTCATTGACAAGGAAAATTATATGTATCTTATCAAGTACTACATGATGTTTTGAAACATGTATACATTGTGGAATGGCTAAATCAAGCAAATGAACATATGCATTATCTCACATACTTATCATTTTTGAGAACACTTAAAAGCTACTCTGAGTGATTTTCAAGAAATTGCACATTGTTATTAACTAGAGCCATCATATTGTACAATCGATCTATTGACTTATTTCTCCTTACTAAAATTTTATATCCTTTGACATTTTCCCAACCCTTCCCCTTCAGCCCCTGGTAACCACCATTCTACTCTCTGCTTCTGTGAGTTCAACTTTTTTAGATCCCACATAAAAGTGAGATCATATCGTATTTTTCTTTCTGTGCCCAGCTTATTTCATTTAACATAATGTTTGTTTCTATTTTTATAATGCCCATTGACTATTTTCTAATTTGTTTGTTTTTTAAGGTTGAGTTTGGGGAGTTCTTTGCATATTTTCTTTTCTAGGCTTTTGTCAGATATGTGACTTGCAAATATTTTCTTCTAGTCTGTAGTTTATCTTTTAATCTCTTTAACAAGCTCTTTTACAGAGCAAAAGTTTTTAATTTTGATGAAATCAACTTATTGATTTTTTTCCATCTTATCAAATCTAAGAGCACCACCTGGTCCTAGGTCCTTAAGAATTTTCCTATGTTCTTTTCTAAAAATTTTATATTTTTATGTTTTATATTAATACCCATGACCCATTTGGAAAATTAACTTTTATATAAAGTGTTCTTTTTTCTTTTCTTTCTTTTTTGGCTGATGGATGTCTAATTGCCCCAGCACCATTTATTGAAAAGGTTAGACCCTTCTCTATAGAAATGCTTTTACACCTTTATAAAAAATTAATTGGGCATATTCATGTGGATTTATGTCTGGGCTTTTCTATTATGTTCCACTGATCTATGTGTTTATCCTTCTGCCAGTTCCACACTGACTTGATTACTTCAACTATATATATGTAGTAAGCATTAACATTGAGAATTTCTCTCATTTTTTCCTTTATTTTATAATTTGTTTTAGCTATTTTAATGCCTTTTCTTTCTTTATTAATTTTAGACTAAATATATGTTTAGTAAGGACCTCCATGAGATTCTGAAGGAAATTACATTAGAGCTATAAGATAATTTATGTTTAATTTACATCTTTAGTAAAGTCTGCGTGTTCTAATCCATGGATAGGATATCTCCTCTCCAAGTATTTACCTCTTTTTTGATTACATCATCAGCATTTTATAATTTTTATCATGCAATTACTGTAGATGTGAGATTCACACCTGTGCATTTAATTTTCTTATAAGTAACTGCAAATAGTAAATGAAAATGAATTTTTATCATGAATGGGTATTGAATATGCTTTTTATGCATTAACTGACATGAGAAGTTTTTCTCCTTTTCCTTCTTGAAATGGTAGATTGCATTAATGAATTTTAAATATTGAACCAGTCTTGCATATCTAGAATAAATCACAGTTTATTATGATGCATTATTCTTTTTATACATTTTTGCATAATATTTTGCTAAAATTTTCTTGAGGGTTTTTTTAATCGAAATTCATGAGAGATATTGGTCTATAGTGTTCACAATCTGTGATGTATTTGTTGGATTTGAGTATCAGAGTAACATTGGCCTCATAATATAAATTGGGAAAGTATTCCCTCCTCTAGTTTTTGGAGGAATTATACAAAATTTGTGGGGTTTTTTTTTCTGAATGTTTGGTAAAATTTTCCAGTAAAACTATCTGGGCCTGGAGATTTCTTGATTAGAATCTTTTAAAATAAAAATTCGATTTCTTTAATAGTTATAGGACTATTCATTTTATCTATTTAGTTTTGCCTGAGTTTTGTTGGTTTATATTTTTCAAGGAGTGGTTTATTTCCAACTTACTGACTTGATAAGTGTGAAGTTGTTTATAACAATCCCTTATCATCCTTCCTTTATTTTATTTTTAATAAATTTTGTGTACAATTAAGGTATACAACATGATGTTATAAGATACATATGTATGGTAAAATGATCACTATACTGGAACAAATTATAATAACATATTTATCATCTAAATTGTTACCCATGGATTTATTGTGATATCCTCTATTTCAATGCTGATATTAGTGATTTGAGTCTTTTCTCTTTTTATTTCTGTCAGTCTTGCTAGAAGCTTACCAATTGTATTGATTTTTTTTATCTGAATCAACTTTTAGTTTTATTAGTTTCTCTCTCATTTTCCTGTTTTCAATTTCAGTGATTTCTGATTTTATCTTTGTCATTTTCTTCCTTTAACTTGCTTTGGGTTTATTTTGCTCTTATTTTCTTCCTGTCTTTTTATATATTTTGGTTTTATTTTTATTCCATTCTGTTTTTTTTTAATTTTCCAAGATTTCCTGTTTAGATCCATGTATTATTTAGAAGTGTGTCTTTAATTTCCAAGATTTTGGAAATTTTCCTTCTGTCTTTCTGTTATTGATCTGCTGCTATTCTTTGACATATTGTGGTCAGAAAATATACTCTATATGATTTTAATTCTTTTAAATTTGATAAAGTTTGCTTTATGACTCATGATATGGTCTATCTTTGTGAATGTTCCATGCAAGCTTGAAAAAAATGTATATTCTGCTGTTGATAGGTAGAGTGCTCCATAAATGTCAATTAGATCTTGTTGGTTGATGATGTTGTTTTGCTATTCTCTGTCATTGCTGATTTTCTATTAATATCAATTGCTAAAAGTAAAGTGTTAAAGTTCCATACCATAATTCTGGATTTCTTTCTCATTTTGCTCTATTGGTTTTTACTATATGTATTCTGAAACTGTCATTTCGTCCAAACACATTTAGGATTGCTATATTCTTGAAAAATTAATTCTTAACATTATGTACTATCCTTCCTTACCTGTAGTAATTTCTTTTGCTTTTAGTTTCCTTTATCTGGTATTAGTATAACTACACCTTTTTAAAAATCAATGTTTACATGATATATCTTTTCAACCTTTTTACTTTCAATCTATCTGTGTCATTGATGTTTGAAGTGAGTTTCTTATAGCCAGATTATAATTGGCATGTGCTTGTTTATTTCACCTTGCTAATCAAAGCCATTCAATTGATTAATTTAGGTCATTATATTTAAATAATTATCGATAGGTTAGAGCTTATGTCTGCCTTTTATTATTTGTTTTCTGTTTGTTTCTTCCATTTCTCTTTTTTCCAGTGTGGGGAGTGTGTGTGTGTGTGTGTGTGTGTGTGTGTGTGTGTATGTCTGTATTGGCCTAACTGTGGATAACTTGAAAATATTTTTAGAATTCCATTTTGATGTATTTATGTTTTTGAATATAGTGCTTCATATAGTTTTCTTAGTAGTTGCTGTAGGTGTTACCATATGCATATATAACTTATTACAGCCTACTGGTTTCAGTCTGTTACCACTTCATGTTAAGCATAAAAACCTTACTCCAATTTAAATCCCTTTACTCACTTTTAGGTATAATTGTCTCAACCATTTCTTTTGCATACATACAACACCATGTCAGATGGTGTTCATCTTTTGCTTCAAAAATATAATTAAAAAGAAAAACTTCATGAAGTGAAGCATAGTCATATCACGTTTACTGCTATTTTCACTCATCTGTTCTTTATTTTCTGACAATCCCAGTTGTCTTATTTTATCATTTTCTTCCTGCTTGGAGAGTTTCCTTTACTTATTCTTTGAAGGTAGATCTGCTAGCAACAAATTCTGTTCATTTCCCTTATCTGTGAATGTTTTTATTTCTCCTTCATTACTGAAGGATAGTTTCACTAGACACATGATTTGGGTTTGACAGCTCTTTCAGGACCCGAGAAAGTTCATGCCACTTCTGTATGTCATTGATAAATTCAAATTACAAATTTTCTGTTATTTAACTTGCTTTTTCTTTATATATAATGTAAGTTTAATTACTATGTGTTCGCTGTATATTTAGCTGGGTTTATCCTATTTGAATTTGGCTCAGGTTCTTGAATCTCAAGTTTTACTTATTTTGCCAATTTTGGAAGTTTTCAGCTATTATTTCTTTGAGTATTTTTTTAGCTCCACTCTATTTCTCTTCTCCATCAGGATTCTGATGATTTGCAGATTAGATATCTGTTATTGTACCACAGATCCCCGAGTCTCTGTTTATTTTTTCTTTCACTCTATTTTTTCTTTCGGCCTATTTTTTCTTTATTGTTCGGATTAAGTAAATTCTGTTAATCTGTCTTCAAGTTCATTGATTTTTCTATCCTTTGTCTTCTCTCCTCTACTACTGAGAACATCTAATGAGGTTTTGCTTGCTCGTTTCTTTGTTTTTGGGGTTACTGTATTTTTCACTTTTGTAATTTCTATTTGGTTCTTTTCTTTTACCTTATATTTATTTCCTGAGATTGCCTATTTATTAAAATTGGTTTTGGAAGAAATTGTAATGATTATTGAAGCATTTTATGATGACTACCTTAAAATCCATATCTAGTAATTCTAAAATCTTCAAAT
The DNA here is from genome assembly GCA_008086735.1 of Cheirogaleus medius. Taxonomy (NCBI): domain Eukaryota; kingdom Metazoa; phylum Chordata; class Mammalia; order Primates; family Cheirogaleidae; genus Cheirogaleus; species Cheirogaleus medius. The sequence goes on along the minus strand of VBSM01003157.1, from coordinate 28,331,503 downwards.
TCTGGTATTGATATCAATTGGTATCTTTTCTCACTCAGATTATGATTTTTCTGTTTTTTTGTTGTCGTCATCGTTGTTGTTGTTAAGACAAAGGATTTTTATTATATCCTACACAGTTTAGTCATTATGTTAGGATATTATTTAATTCTTCTATTTTAGCAGGTAATTGCCCTGTTTAGAGTTAGCATGTGAACCCTGACTTACTTTTTTGGGCTTTACCTCCAATGACAATTTAGGTATCACATTCCTTACAATGCTATTCTAGCGTGTTTTGTTCTTCTAGGGGTGTGGAGCTTCATGATCAATCTCTAATGTTATCTGCAGGAGTAAAAAGAACTTTCTTGACCCACCAGTATTTTTGAGCCAAGTCCTGTGTGGAAGGAGGGCAGATCTCCTGTGTCTAGGTCTCCTTGTACTACTGGATAAAAAGCAGGATGTACAAGGTTCTGCTGATGCTGGCTCTTCCTGCCAGTGCCCTAGTTGGGATTTCTCTGCTGCTGTTGTTCATGGCAGGCTGGTCCCTGGTTCATCTTTTTTCTCTTTTACCTTTTTAAAATATTAATTAATTCATTTTTTAAATTGATGAAAAACAATTGTGTATATTTATGGTATATAATATGATGTTTTAAAAATCTATACACCTTATGGAATAGCTAAATAGAGCTAAGTTGTCATATGTATTAACTCTCATATTTATCATTTTTATGGTAAGAACACTTAATAATAATTGTCTTAACAATTTTCAAGTATACGCTATATTACTAACTATAGTCACCATGTTGTACAACAGATCTTTTTAACTTATTCTTCCTATATAACTGATATTTTGTATCCATCTTTTTTTAAGGCAATTATGTTTCCAAATTGTAAAATTCAGTAATGGGTGATAAGTAAAATGAGGGCTACTATCAGTGGGCTTCCATTTGCTAAATATCCTTATCCTTAATTCATCACTAGAAGGTAGCTGTTCTGACCTCTGGACAAACATTTTTCCATGTATATTCCACTATAGTTTCTGCCTGTGTTCATGCTGGATATTTAAATATTATGCCTTCTTAATCTCACTAATTTTCTCTATTTCCCAAGGCCAAGGCCAAAGCACACATCTGCTACCATGCCTTAAGCAAAATCATTCCAGAGAGAATTTTTCTTTGTATGACTTCTGTTAGTACATATAAAATACCTCACCTTGATGCTATAATAACACTTTGTTCTGAGCATGTTTATTTTCAATTTTTTTCTAAATTCTACCGTAAGTCCTTCCAAGTCTCTATTTTAATCCTCTTAAATTCTTCACACAGTCCAGCAGTGTCTTGGGTATACAGGGGGTGTTTCATGGCCACTGATTGATTGATTGGTTGCAAACTGAGGTTCAGGTGGTGCTGACCTCTTTTATTCCCACTACCTCAATGTACAGAACAACCCTGAAGTAGAAACAGAGAGTGAGAGTTGGAATGGATTTTAGCTATAATTTAATTGAATCCGCCTCATTTTAAAGAGGAAGATTCGAGGGTTAGAAAGAACACAGAGTCAGATGGTTAGGTGCAAAATAGAGAAAACCACATCAGATCTTCTGATGCTCACAGCAATGTGTTTCCCACTAAGCTTACTTCCTCTTCTCTACAAGGGACCACTTTTATATGATTTTATCCACTAAACCTACTTTTAAACAGGAAGGGAAGGGAGGAGATAATGATAGAGGTGAGGTTAGGAAACCCAATCCAATATGGCCCACTAAGGAGGATTGCAGCCAGCCACAGCATCAAGAAATTCTCAAGGAAAGTCTTCATTAGAGACTCTTGGATAATCTCCCTTTTAAACTGCCTTAAGCTTGCATAATATATTCTAAAAACTTGTTTTGTATCAAAAACAAATACACAGGCAGTAATATATGCCAATACTAAATATATAGCTTAATTAACTATTACAAAGTGAATATATTTGTATAACCACCAAGCAGGTCAAGAAATATAATCCAACACATTAAAACCTCTCCTTGGTTACCCTAAAGATCATTACTTAATAACTTATCCCCATCCTCTTCCAAAGAAACCATTGTCTTTATTTTTATTTTTATTTATTTGCTTATTTTGAGACAAAGTCTCATTCTGTTGCCCGGGCTAGAGTGCCGTGGTGTCAGCCAAGCTCACAGCAACCTCAAACTCTTGGGCTCAAGCAATCCTTCTGCCTCAGCCTCCCGAGTAGCTGGGACTATAGGCATGTGCCACCATGCCCAGCTAAGTTTTTCTATATATTTTTAGTTGGCCAATTAACTTCTTTCTATTTTTGGTAGAGATGGTGTCTCGCTCTTGCTTAGGCTGGTTTTGAACTCCTGACCTTGAGGGATTCTCCTGCCTCGGCCTCCCAGAGAGCTAGGATTACAGGCATAAGCCACTGAGCCCGGCCTCATTGTCTTAATTTTTAACACCACATTAGTCTGTCCTCTTTTTGTACTTTAAATAAATAAAACCCTACAACAATATTCTATCTTTCTGACTTCTTTCAGTCAATATTATATTTGTGAGATTCATCCATGGTTTTACATGCCCATTCATTATCATTGTAATAGAATATTCCCTCGTATGAATATATGACAATTTATTTATCCATTATGTTAGTAATGGCCACTTAGATTGTGTCCAGTTTGGAGCTCTTATGAATAATGCTGCTATGAATGTTCTTCTGCTTATTGTTTGAATAGCACATGAACTATTTTTCATTAGTTTTATATTTAGGAGTGGAATTGCTGGGTCATAAGATGTGCATATGTTCAACTTCAGTAGATTTTGCCAAGCTGTCTTCCAGTGTGGTTGTTTAAATTGACACCACTACCAGGAGTGTATGCGAGTTCCATTTGCTCCAAATCCTCGCCAACTTGTCAGTCTTTTTTAATTTTAAACATTTTGTTCTGCGTGTAATGATACTTCCTTGTGGTTTTCTCACATTTCCCTGGATACTAATGAAGATGAGCCCACTTCCAAATGTAGAGTGTTGATTTCTATATCCTCTTTCACGAACATCGTATTCAAGACTCTTGCCAGTCTCCTATTAGGTTGTCTTGTTCTTAGAAGTGTGAAGGCATTCTGACAATTGATCTGGATGTGGATCATTTGTCAGAAATATGTGTTGCACATATTTTTCCCACTCGATGCCACTGATCAACACATATTCTTCATTTTAATATAGTACAATTTGTCAATCTTTTCTTTTATGGTTGATGCTTTCTGTGAAACAATTTTAGGAAATCTTTCCCTACCCAAGCTTGTGAAAATTGCCTCCTTTGGTTTCTTCTAGATGGTTTCTTCTATTTTACCTTTCATATTTATACTTGCAGTCCTACTGGAATTCCTGTGGTAGAAATTAAACTTTTTTTTTTAATGTCCGTATGAGAGTCAATTTGACCCAGTGTCATTTGTGAAAGAGATGCTGCTTAATCTATTTCTTTCAATGTCACTGTTGTGATAAAGCAACTGTCCATGTATGTGTTAGTGCATCTGTGGACTCTTTCCTCTGTTGCATTCTCCATTTGTCTATAGTTGCATTGATAACACAATGTCTCAGTTACAGAAGTTCTTTTTAATGAAGTTTGATATCTGGTAATGAAAGGCTTCAACTTTATTTCTCTTATTTAACATTTTTCTGTCTATTCTTGTCTCCTACATTTTTATAAACATATTAATATTAGCTTATCAATTTCCATATGCAAACAAACATGCACATATACCTATTGGTATTTTGATTGAATTACAATGAACATATAGATCAACTTGGAGAGAATTGATAACTTTATAATATTGAGTATTTTAATCAATGAACACTGTAAATATTTATTTAATTGTTACTATTTTCCATAACATTTTATAGTTTTATCTAAGGAGAACTTGTACATCTTTCATTATGTTTATCTTACATCTTTCATTATCATTATCTTACATTTCATTTTATGTTTTTCATTGTTTTCTAAACAGAAATCACTTTTTACATTTTATTTTCTAATTTGTTTTTCTATATTGACCTACTTATCCATTGCTACTCAACAAATCATTTCAAAGCTTACTGTGTTAAAACAATAATCATTATTAGAGTTCTAGAGGTTAAATGGGCTCATCTAGGGTGTTATAGTTCAGAATTTATTATATGGTTGTGCTCAAATTGTGTCTGGGTCTACAGTAATCTCTAAGGCTTTCTCAGTCACCTATCTGGTGGTTGATGCTGACTGTTGACTGAGATCTCAGCTGCAGCTGTTTACCAAAGCTCTACTATGTATCCTATCCACATGGTCTGGGCTTGTTCACAGCATAGAGCTTAAGTCCCAAAAATGAGTATCTCAAGAGAACCAAACAGAAGCTGAATCACATTTGATGACCCAATTGTATAGCATCACTTCCTCCATAGTTACAACTTTTTCCACATTTGAGGAGAGGAAACATAAGCTCCACCTCTCAATGAGAGGATTGTTAACATCATGCGGTGTGAAAAACATGCTGCATGGGAGATCTTGTTATAGCAACCTCACTAAATTCATGCATTATTTTTTACAATTCATCTTTAGCATTTTGTACATACATACTGATGTCATCTGTAAATAATGTAAGTTTTATTATTTTCTTTCTAATCTTTATAATATATTTTATTTCTTTTTCTTATCCTATTGCTAGGATACCCAGTACAATGTTGAATAGAATTATAGAACTCAATGTGAAAGATAAATTAAATTGTGCATCTTTTTCTCATTCCTGACTTTAAACTGAAATTTCTGAACATTTCTTCATTAAATATGTTTACTGTACCAGATACCCCTCTATAAAATTATGAATTTTTTTCTAATAATTTCTTGCTAGGAGTTTTTATCATAGAGAATGTTAAATTTTATCAATGCTTTTGATTTTTCTATTGAGAGGATCATATGAGATTTCTCCTTATTTTATTAAATTTGGAATTTCATTGATTTGTTTTTACTATGAAATCTACAGTGATTTCCTGGAATTGACAAAAGCCTTTATGTAGATCCCTTACATTTTACTGGATTCAGTTTGCTGATCTTTTGTTTAGAACTTTTTGAATGTCTGGTCATGAGTGAGATTGACTTGGATTAATTTTTTGTTACATCTTGGTCAACTGTTAGTCGCAAGGTTATTATGGCCTCAAAATAAGTTAAGAACTCTTTTTTCTCTGTTCTCTGAAATAATTTGTTAAGAATGATGCCATTTCTTAAAAGTTTTGGAATAAATTCTCTCATAAATTATTGTGGGCTTGCTGTTTGTTGTGGTAATATTTTAAATTATGAATTCAACATTTTAAGAGCTATATGACTATTCAGTTTTCTATTTATTCTTGCACTCATTGGATAAATTTTATTTTTCTAGTGATTTATTGATGTTATCAAATTTTCAAATTTATTGGTATAAACTTGCAATAGCCTCTTCTGATCTTATGAGTCTCTAGAATCTGAAATGATGTCCCTTTTTAAATTCCAGATATAATTTATTTGTGCTGCTCTTTCTTTTGAACAATCTTCACATGTATTTTTTAGTTGCATTAGTCTTTTCAAAGCATAAACTTTAGGTTTTGTTATTGTATTAATGATCAATTCCATTGATTCATTTTTAATTGTAAAATCTATCATGCATTTCTGGAATAAACCCAGGTTTTTATATTTCATTCCTTATATTTCATTATTTTTATTAGTGAGATTATCCTGGAATTTTCTTGTTTTATTTTTTCTGGAGTTTTTTTTTTGACAATTTCTCCTTTCTAGTTTGTTGAAGTTTAATTTACTATTCTGTTTCTGAATATTTGAGATGAATGCTTACTTAGCACATTGATTTTCATCCATTCATCTATTCTAATTCATGTATTCAAGATTATAATTATCCCTCTAAGGAAGACTTTAGCTGTATAGCTTTATTCTAAGTTTCTATATATTGTATTTGTATTATTATTCAGTTCAAAATATTTTATAATTTCAATTGTGATGTCTCCTTTGACTCAGGGTTTTTTCAGAAGTATAGTTTTTAATTTTCGATGATATGGTAAATTACTCACCATCATTTTCTTATTGAATTCCTTCTCATTTTCTATTATAATATTATTTTAAATGAATATACTCTGTATAATTTTAGTCCTTTGAAATTTATAGAGTGTTTATTTATAACACTTCATTATATAAGTTTAGGTAAATGTTCCATACATATTTTATAAGAATATATACCTTTGGTTGCAACATCCCATGTATGTCCAGGTTGGCAGTTACTTTCTTCAAGAATTTGAAGATAACATTCCATTTCTTCTGTTGTTTATTGTTTGTGTTGGAAAGTCAGATATGTGTTTAATTGTTACTTTGAAGATATTCCTCACCACACTTCCTAAACCACATTTCCCTACACAGATGCTTTTAAGATTTTCTTGTTGTCTGCAGTTTTCAACAGTTTAATCTGAGCACATGCTCTCGCTCTGTGTCCTGCACATTACTAGTTAGTATCTTTAGTGCTTTTTGATTTATAACTTCTTTTTTTTATTATTCAGTATGAGAAATTCTTAGTCATCATCTCTTCTAATATTACCTTCATCTTGTTCTCTCCTCTCTTTCTGAGATTCCAGAAAGAAAAATGTTAGAAATATGTTTATCTTTTTTTTTAATCTCATCCTGTGTTATGCTTATGTTCTTTTCTGTTTTCTATCATCTTTTCTCCCTGTGATTCATTCTGGGTATTTTTCTTTGGAATTTTCTTCATGCTATTATTTTTCTTTCCCTTTATACCTAATCAGTTTTGAACTCATCCACTGAATTTTTAATTTCAATGTGTGTATTTTTAATTCCAGAAATTATTTCTTAAAAATTTAGTCTTCTTTGCTTAAAATTATAAGCATGTATTTTCTTGAAACACTAAACACAATCATTAAAAACCTGTGATGGATAATATTTTATGGATCCATTTAGTATATCTCCCTCTATTTGGTTAAAGCTTTTTTTGTTTTGTTTTGTTTTTGTTTTTGTCACTGTGACTTATTAAATTCACTTCTAGGAGGAGACTAAGGAGACTAAAAATCCCACATCAACATAATCTAGTAAGGGGCTAAGTTAACTAGAAACTGGACTACAGACCCTGTGGGGATCTCATCTATTCCTAATTCACCCTAATTTTTAGGGTAAGTGTGTGTGGGCCCCAACCATGTCCTAGGGTGAGAGAGGATGTTTTCCAGTCACTCTCCTCCCTGGCAGGCCCTGAGCTACCATTGCTGATGTGTCTTCCGCGAGGCTTAAGGCTCTGCTCAGCTTCTCAGTGGAAGCCCACTCACCACAGCAGACAAAGCAGCTCCAGATTGTTGACTCCCTTCTTTGACTTTGCTTCTTCTACTTTATCTGTCACTGTAATTCCTCACTGTCTTAGTAGCTCACCAACACCTTTAAATAGATTATTTCTGTAGTCTTTCCAGTTCTACTAGTTTGTTTAAGTAAAAGAGTTGTTCAAAATTACATGGTTGGCTACTGCCAGAAATAGAACTCGATCTCATGATATAATGACATAATCATTCTTTGGTCAGCAGACTTGCTGTTAAAAGTGGTTCAACCTTGTAGCCCTTGTCCATACAACTAGCTGTTCAAAATTGACTATGGATTAATTTAAATGCCTATGAGTGGGATTGAATTTTAAGTATTTTTTTAAAAAGATCCATGAGCTACTTGTGCCAGGACCTGGCCCCTGAATGCCTGCTACTCTCTATAACAGTTAGGAATACACCCACTTTGCCCTTTACAGGGACTTGTGGAGGCAGTAACCAACCATCTTAACAGATGGGGTAGAGGAATGCTGAGTCAGTTCCATACAGATGAGATAATGGTTATGCTGGATTCTTCCCAGACGGTGTCAAGTACCCTCAATAGGTTTCTGCTTTGAGTTTTGTGGTTTTTTCCAAATGTATGTCTGAAAATTGATAAAGTCTTTATCCCTTGTGCTTGACAAGGGATATCCCTTCTACAGACTACAGAATAAATTCCAATGCTCTCTCCCTTTTAAAGGTGGCCCTTGTTCACCTTTGTCATGGCACCACTTCCCACCTCTTTGAATTTTAAACTATTGTCATACTAAACCTTTAGTTGTTCATTAAATATCACACATTGGTGTGCCCTCTTGTTCTGACCTCTATGCTTGTCAGTGCCTTTGCTTCTGCATTTTTACACTATAACCATTTGTTTATATATCCCTCTATACAACTAGTCTGTGCACATAATTGAGGGAGAACTACCTTCTACAAAATCAGAGAAAAGTCTTTTTCTGAAGGAAGACATTATTTAAACATAGAGAAACAGATAATTTTATTTTCTTTTTGTCATGAAACACAAATTGAAAGAGTTAGGAAAATGCAAAAAGTTTGAGATAATGGCCCCATATAACATCACCATGCTAAGAAAAGGCAGTTTAAACAATTAATAAGTATCTCCTGCAAGGCATCAAACTCTGAGGTCGATGATGGGAATGACAAGAGACAGAGAGACACTAGGTAGGAAGGTTAGCGGTTGGCTAGTCCTGGCCTTGAATGTTGTGTAAGACCAGGAAAAACTGCATTGTTTTCAATAATGGTTTTCTTATTGAAGGAAACAAAGCTATGTTCATAATTATCAGGCAAAATCTAGGGCAGGCAAGACAGGTTTCCAAATGCAGTGTTCCATACACTACAATTAATGTTGTATATCATCTGTTTCCAATCTATCAGTAATGTTCCAAAATGAGAATAATCTGCAATTAAAATTATCATTAGGAGCTGCAGGCCATAAGTTGGATGGAGGTGGTTTTTCTCTAACAAACCAATAATTTCAATAGCATCGTTGGAGTGTCTTAAGTATATCATACTACTATTTAAATTAATATTTGTCCTTTCTCTTGTTCTAAAATCTGTTTTAATTGGAAAGAATCGAGGAAAAAAGATCCCTTTCTTGTAATAAAAAGAAACATTTCTTATAAGGAAAACCACATCATAATAAATAACATTAATGTAATATGATTTAGCAGTTTTATGATTCTATTTTGCTGCATATTTAGTATTATATGTGTCTGTGTAGAGAGGAGACATTATGAGATAGATTTGGTTTTTATTTTGAGACTGAAAGAAAACTTGCATTATTTGGTTCCTGCCAGATGGCAAATAGAGCCATAATAATGGGCAGAGCATAAAACTCTGTATGTAATGGGAATTCAGGCTGTCTGGGTTCCCCCAACCAAAAAATACATCCTCCCTGCTTATCGAAACGGGATTCAATATTAGAAAAACAAAGTTTTATTCCAAGAGAGAGACAAGGCTTAAAATGAAAATGCTCTTGGGAGAAGATATGTATAAGAAGCTATATATATGTATTTAAACCTGCCTCATTTACTTTTATTTAATAAAAAGAAAAAAAATATTGTTTATAAATGCAAGCTCCTCTTTTCTTCCTCACCAGCCTTTATCTCTCGTTCTTTTAAAGCCAGGCTCCTAGCTGTTCTGTTTGGTCTCATCATTTTTATCATTACCCTAGATTCTGGTTCTTTCTGAGAAGATATAATAAATATCATAAATACATGTTTTTCTACACTTAGAAAACGTGTGTACCTAGAAATAATATGGATTGCCTTACCCATCATAACATTTAAATAAATTTAAATACATCATATGCAATACATACACATATATATATTTATATATACAGGTATGCAGGAAAGGTTTATAGGTATACAGGTATATCTATATATATGCATGCACTTTGCTCTTGTTTCACACAATGTTATCATTTTGATATCTATGTTAATATATACAAATCTAGTTCAATCATTTTAATGTCTATATAATAATATTCCAAGCAATGAATATACTGAAATTTATTATTGATTTATTATAAAATATTTCCCCCAGTTTTTTTCATTATCAGAAATGCTGCCATGAATGTTTCTATGCACATCTTCTCAAACACATGAACAAGAACTTCCCTAGTAGACATGACTTAAAGTGAAACTGACCTGGGTGGAGGCATGCCGATTTTCAGTTTTATGGAGTATTGACAAATTGCTTTCCGAAATAAGTGTACCAATTTACACGCATTCTGGAATATATTCATCTTTCTACATCTCAATTATTAGATTTTAAATGCTTGCCTAACTAGTGTGAAATTTCATCTCATTCTTTTGACTTTCAGTTCTCCTGATTACTAATTAAATGGGGCACTTTTCCATGTACCTTTGGTGTCCCTTTCTGTAAATCGTCTATACATTTTGCCCAAATTTTTATTGTTACCTACTTTTTGCAATTGAATTAATAAGAGTTCCTTATATGTTCTGATTAATTCTTTGTTATTTATGTTATATACGTATATGCCACTTTGTAAGTTATTTTTTCACTTTATTTATTATTTTGATTTTCTTTTGTGAATTGTATTTTATTTGTCTACAAATTTCTTCTTCAGCCAGATAGGATTAATGTTACTGGTACACACTGATACAGCATACCTATTGTTAAACTATAAAATACTCATATAGCACTTATTAATAGTTATCTCCCAGACCACAGGTCTCCCTCCTTCCGAAGTGCCCACTGCTGCCTCAGTCTCTCATACCCTCCTTGGGACACTGCCTAACTTCTCTAAGATCCATGAACCAAGGACTGGTCCCAGCACTGCAAAGACCTATAGGACCCTATTCCAGTGTTATGGCTGGCTTCTATTCTGGTTGAATGGTTCCCAACCTCACAAAAGGGAGGATATTTTAATAATTCTTACAGATCGTTGTAGATATTCCTTGACAACACAGCAAAATTCAACAAATGGTATTTTCTTAAAAAGTAGTTACAGTGGATCTAAAGCCATGCCAACAAAATTTTATATTCTCTTACATTAAAATTAATTGAGCTATCTTGCAGTTTAAACTGACCTTTTACAAAAACATGCATGACTTTATAATATCTTGCATTGGTCTTTTGAAACATTGGTTCACTGAATTATACAGATCTTCCAAATGGTGACACATCTGATTACACAATATCAAACAATCAGGTTTGTTAATTTTACTACTAATTTTATTTTTAAAGTTTTTCAAATTGGGAGATTGTTAAACTCATGGTAGAGGATACAAATTTTTTAAATTGCAATTCTTGCTTGGAAGCTCAAATTTTATTATTGGCTACAAATATTGTCAGTTGTTTTCCTCGAAATGAAAGTTTCACTTCCTTAATTGTCAAGATAGTGTATGCCAGGTACTCACGTCTGAATAACAGTGGTTTGTGTGTTAATCATTCTTTCAAGCAAAAATGGTGTTCCATAAAAATGTAACTAGTTCAGATTGTAATTTAAACTATTGTGCAAGTGCTTTAATCCAAGACAATTGCACATGGGCAGAACTGTTTTATGCATGCTTTTCATTTCATTACATGGAATATTAAAAAGATTTAAATTTAAGCATCAATAACGAATGAAATTAATACTGTTTACTTCTTCATCAACTTTATTTTTAAAATGTGGTTTTTCATATTGTGAACATGTGGCCACAAATAATACAATAGCACTAGTTCAATTCAGTCTACTACCTTGATTCATGCTAAGACACCAGCAGTTTTACCCAGTATCACCCTTGCACCATCAGTAAAAATGCTAGCACAATGAAAAAGCCAAATAAAATCTTAACAGTAGTATAAAAATAGCTTTGACCTCACAGATCTCCTAAAAGAGTTTTAGTAATGTTCAGAGTTCTGTCTTTCACACATTAAGAGCAACTGTTAAAGATTCATTCCCTGTACCAGCTTTCTGATTCCAAGAGATCTTGTTATCTTCTCTGTGATAAAATTTCATAACTTTTTCCCTTTCACCAATACCTCAGATTTTCTTTTCTCTCCAGCCTTTCTAACCCAGCCTACAAAGTTGAATCACTGTTATCTCACACACATCTTGCTACTGAAAATACTATCAACATTGATCTTAAGATATAACAAGAGAGAGAGCAAGAGAGAGAGAGAATATTATTTAATAGAACATGTATCACTTTAGGGAAGTCTATAGAAGAAGTTTGAACCAGGGATATGATGGTATGATGGTTGATGGGTGGTTTGGTATAGACATAGCTAATACCATGAAAAGAAACCCTTTGACTAAGGTATTTACAGGTGAGCTCTTTTTTTTCCCTTTTATTTCATCATATTATGGGGGTACAAATATTGTTAGGGTTACATATATTGCCCCTGCCACCCCTCCCCTCCCTGACGTGCCATAGCTTCAAGCGTGTCCAATCCCCAGGTGGTACGCACTGCACCCATTATGTAAGTATACACCCTTCTCCTTCTCCCCACTCCCGCTGGCCCTCCACCCGATAAAAGATTTTTTTTTGACATTTTGGTTACATTGTATATCTTTGCCTCTCCCTAAGAAGGGTTGGAGGTATGCCCTTCCCCCCCACAATGCTAGCCACATCCCTATGATGTGGGTCTCCTCCCGCCCCCCGAATCCCTGGTGAACATTACCACAATTTGAGCACTATAGGTTTAATCAGTCAGTACAAATTTGATGGCGAGTAGATGTGGAGCCCATTTTCCATATCTTGTGTCACCTCACTTTGGATAACGGGCTTAAGCTTAATCCAGGATAGCATAAATGGTTCTAGCTCACTGCCATTTCTTAAATTTGAGTAATATTCCATTGTGAGCATATACCACATTTTAATTATCCACTCATGCATTTCTCTGATGATTAGAGATGATGAGCATTTTTTTTATATGTTTGCAGGCTGTTATTCTGTCTTCCTTGGATAAGTTTCTGTTCATTTCCATTACCCATTTCTTGATGGGATTGTTTGATTTTTTCTTGTTAATTCTTTTGAGTTCTAGATAGATTCTTGTTATTAGACCTTTATCAGAGGTGTAGAGAGCAAATATTTTCTCCCACTCTGTGGGATGTCTATTTGCTCTACTGATAGCTTCTTTTCTACTGAAAGATGTGGTACAATGAGCTTTTGCAGTATTAACTTGGCACATCCTAATACTAATTACTTGTGTATGGGTATTAACTTAATTTCAACAGATGCCTGTGTCTGCCTGTCATAGCATGGACTGTTAACCTGATTTCCCTATTAGATTCCTAATTGTAAGGTAGCTTTTGTAAAAAAATTTAAAAAACCCCAGAGACATCATTTTAATTTTAAAACTCATTAAGTGACTATACAATATCTGTCACATATGAGGTATTATAATGATATCTTCTACCTAAGAGAAGCAGAAATTTCCTAAAATTATATAGCATTAAATTTTATAGAATGAAAACCACCTTATTAAAAATAATCTTAAGCTTCTTAATCATACATATAATTAGATTAATTAAGACATATAATGCATCCTCTAAGTACTAACTGACATTAAATATTATTACTGGGATTTAGTTACTAATTAACTTAATTAGTTTCTAGTGGTTTACTTTCATTAATGTCATTAATTCAATTTCATTAATTGTTTTTAAATTATATAGTTTTATATTTATTAGACTAACTTTCCCAGTTTAATAATATATGGGATTATATGTGTAATACAATGTTGAGTAAGTATGTACTTTTATGAAGATTTTTTAAATATGTGTTAAATTATACTAAATTTGTCCTGAGGTTCCCTCTGTACCTTGAGTCCCTAGGTAATGAACTACAAGCTAACTTAATATATAAACAAACAGAAAGCCTAACATACGAGTATACTGTGTAACAGAGACCTGGGTGTCAACAAATCATAGTGGGCTGAGCTTCAGCCAATCACAAGCTGCACATTTATATCTTAAGCAAGTGAAATATATAATATTTTCAAGAGGAAATGAAAGTCCCAAAGCTGAGCTTTTAATGCATCTCAGGTTTGCATTACTTCACATCTTTGACCATGAGTCAGAATAAAGGTGATCACTACAGATCTTATAGGTAAGAACCAGAATGAACTGAATCTCGAAGCTTGGGGAGCCTTTTCCTAAACAGGCACTAGAGGAAAGGTGTTTTAGGTCTAGTGAATAAATAAATGGGCAAATGCTGAGAAACAGCAAAGACATCAGGGATGTAGAGGAGACATACGGAGCTATAGATAATAGGGACTTGCTTGCCATAGAGGGCATCTCAACTCCTTGACATCTCCCTTCAGCCGGAATCTGTCTTACCCACTGATCCCCATAATTGAAGCATCTTAATTTTTAATTGTGTCACAAGTTGTCACATTTCAGTGAGCATAAATAATTATCCAGGGAAAGCATTAATTTTGAAGCTTCCTGATTGTTATCTTCAAAGATTCTGATTTATTGTGTCTGTGGGTGAATTATAGATAATGCAGGTTGATGAGCACTCAAGATGATTATAATATAGGTGGTCTATGAACCACTATTTGAGAAATACTGCCCAATTTAAACATGACTGATACTATATCTCTCAATCACTAGCTGTCAAGTCAAACTGCCTGCTATATGCTGTGACCCAGTAATCAGTTCTACTCATGGACTTCTGATCTTCTTCATCTCTACCAGCCTATAAACGTATTAATGTATCTCCCATTAAATCACTTGTTCCTTTCTTTTCATCTTCTGCTCACTCAACTGTTTATCCTTTATCACTATGTCATTATGTTGACAAGGGCTTGAGTTCCTTTGTGAACAACTGAACCTGCCTTCTTGTTGGTCAGATGTCACACACCTTGCAGTGGGTTGAAAAACTTCCCCCCAAAAAATATGTCCACACCTTAACCCCAATTCCTCTGAATGTGACCTTATTTGGAAGTAAGGTCTTTGCAAATATAATTAAGGATCTCAAGGCAATATCATTCTCAATTTAGGATGTGCCCTAAATACAATGACTGATGTCCTTATAAAAAGAGGAAAGGGCAGAGAGACACAGGGAGAAGAGATGGCAATGTGAAAATGGGGGTGGAAATTGTAGTTATGCTGCCACAAGCCAAGAAACACCAGGAGCTGAAAAAGGCAACACAGAATTCTCCCCTAGAACCTTCAGAGAGAGCAAGGTCTTGCTTGCACCTTGATTTCAGACTTCTGGCCTCCAGAACTGTGAGAGTTTTCATTGTTTTAAACCACTAAGTTTGTGATAATTTGTTACAGCAGCCCTAGAAAACTAATTCACACCTTAAAACAATAAGAAAAGCAGAACCTAAGTTTTATTTTGAAAGTAGTTGCATTCAAAACTATGCAGGATTTACTGCTGTTGAGTGAGATTTTACAATACTTTCTTCCACCCAATTGTTGTGGTACTTTTTAACTCATAAACCCTGCTGTAGATTCCATTGAGGTGACTTTTGGCCTGTTCTGGTCTCTTCGTATACTCAATATACATCCTATCTATGATGACTGTGTCCTCTGGGTCACACAGAACAATCTAAGGATCAGAATGTCTATCTGATGACACTCACACAAAACAATCTCAGGATCAGAATATCTATCTGATGACACTCACTTAACAGATTTCTCCACTCTATGATGTTGTGTTCATGCAGTAAGTCATAGCTTTTTGTTTGTTTGTTTGTTTTTTTGAGACAGAGTCTCACTCTGTTGCCCAGGCTAGAGTGAGTGCCATGGCGTCAGCCTCGCTCACAGCAACCTCAAACTCCTGGCCTCGAGCAATACTCCTGCCTCAGCCTCCCGAGTAGCTGGAACTACAGGCATGTGCCACCATGCCCAGCTCATTGTTTCTATATATTTTTAGTTGGCCAATTAATTGCTTTCTATTCATAGTAGAGACGGGGTCTCGTTCTTGCTCAGGCTGGTTTCGAACTCCTGAGCTCTAGCGATCCACCCGCCTCGGCCTCCCAGAGAGCTAGGATTACAGGCGTGAGCCACCGCACCCGGCCAGTAAGTCATAGTTTTAAACAAACATATATGGTCAGCAAATGTGGTTTTAGTTTTTAAATGCCTGTGTCAACTGAATACTTTCTGATTCTGAGATCAGTACCTATAGCAAATCTAGAGTTTTTGGAGTAGTAGATTCATTTAAGATGTGTACATTCCTCTGGTTGTCAAGAGGATGAAGAATCTTAGCCATAATGAGAAGAAATTTTTAAAGGAAGTGTCCTAGGTTCTATTCCAATGTCAAGAGAGGGTGAGCAGAGGAACATGGCTTAAAAGAGAAAGAGAATACAACAGTTGCATTAAAAACATTAATGAAGTTATTTCAAAATATTATGAGCCATTAACTTTCCTTGTTCTGTAAAATCAATGTCAGGATAATGTTCTGAAAAAAATGACCATTGAGAGACATGCCAGACAAGAAGAAGGAAAGAAAAATTCCTAAGGTCTTCAGCTCTACAGATTAAGTATGAGATGGAAGTTAAACCCATTCTTCTCACAAATGATACATGAAAACAAGCTACTTTTTAAAAATTGATACTGTAACAACAAACCTAAAGTCTACCTTTGATTGCCTTCTACTGTACCTGCCCCACCCTGCAGCCTCCTGATTTACACCCCACACTGTTATTAGTTTGATGTATTCCCTTACAGTAATAGATTTTTGTATGCCTTTTCATACTTCACTAAGTACATATCATTCTGTGACTTGCTTCCCCTGCTGTACATTGTGACTGAGAGATCTCTTTATGTCAGTTAATAGAGATCTCAGACTTTGCACTTAATATAAGAGGAAACTGAGACTTAGCAAACACATTTCTAAGATCACAAAACTATTGAGTGAAAATGCTGAACAGGAATCCAGGTTTCCTGAAATTTGTTTAAAGCCCTTTGCATTGCAGATGTACTCAATCAGAGGAGTCCATTCCCATTATTACTTAGTGGCTTTTTCATTTTGGTGTTTCTCACAAGCACTGTTGCTTTAATGTTGAAGTCTGTGTTCTGATATTATATTACCACCAAATGGTTCAAATTTGGAGATTGACAAAATATGAAATATAAATAAAAATATGTCTTTGAAAGGAATTCAATCAGAGTTCCTAAGATTGTAATGTAGAGGAAATAGAAAAATGTTTCATTTTCAGGGAATTCTGGTTCAATATCAACAATTTAAAATACATGTTTATTGTTCTCAATGTCAGAAAATAGGAAAACTTCTATTTTATCTGACAGCTTTAATTGTTAACAACTGGTAACCACTGTAAACCATTCAAAGCTTATGATTGAGGTACTATTATGATATAAGGCATTACAATCACTAAAAGAATTACTATAGGAAAAAAAAACATAAAGACTGGTGGGACGAAAGAGTTTTAAAAGAAGTTTCCAATTCACATCTTATATCTGATTGCATGACATTAAAATGCTAAATCTTAATTAATTCCTCATCATAAAACTATCTACAGATTTCCTCATTAGGAATAAGAGGGAAATTCACTCTTTCTCTTTCTACTTATACTTGAGGCTTCCACTTCCAAACTAGGATATTCATAACTTGAGAAGAGACTGAATTAACACCTGCATTTATGTTCATACTAACTACCTGTAGGGGCAAAACCAAAAGACATTTAATCCCTCTGCTAAAGCTGCTTCTCTATGCATAAAGCAATTATGGTTAGTGCTGAACTTTTTCAGACTAACTAGCTTCTACAAATTATTCAAAAGTGTATTTATGTGCAGAAAAGTCAATCACCTTTCAAGAAATGTGATTGCCTTTTCATACTGTAGTATAATTTCTCCAACATTGCACAGTTTAATTTTAATTGGAAATTAATTATAACTGCAAAGTGTCTTAATGTTGACTCTAATAAGATGCTCCCATTATTTCCCTTTTAGAATTGATTTTATAGTCTCTTATTTACCAATATCAAAAATATTCAAGATTTATTTCATTAATTATCATAGCCTAGCCCATATACTGATTGAACTACTACATTATGAGTATTATCTAAATGTATTTACAAAAAATGTTGTTCTACTGATGACTATTTTGTTTACTACATTGCTATTAATCTATTCCTCTGAGAAGTATTGAGATTCTTTCATGACCATTATATGCTCCTTACCTCTTAAATACATTTGTTTTCACTGGTGCTTGAAATCCTTCCATGTGTCCTGCTAATGATTGGATTCCCCTGGATTTTCTATTGATTTCTGCTAGAATTTGGCCTCCAAGAAGCTCATAGTCTGTGATGTCAGTGCTTTTCGATGGAAAGTCTTTTTGTTTTGCCACCTACCTAGCAAAGCCCTCCCTGCTTTGTCTGTGCCAATGTCCCTTCTTCTCCCCATTCTCATGTGTCATTGACACCACAGGATATGTAGGGAATGATGTACAGCTGGGATCAACTAAGCCAGGCTGTTTTGCTGAGTGCCTTCAGCCTTCTGACATAGACAAAGAGCTCTGTCATGCTTGTTGTGTTGAACCCAGTTTACAATCTCCCGATTGGTAAATTACTTTTACTAAAATTTGATCTTTCAGATGTAATGATTTTGTGAAGGGATTTCTTCTATCGCTTATTCACATTTCAGTGTGAATTGTTTTAATCTGGTGAGTTAAGCAATATTTTTATGAATGATTTTTGACTAAGAGAAAAAAAAAAAAAAAGATTAAAGAGCAATGAAAAGGAAGGAGTGGTACACCAGCCCATGACAGAATGAAGTCATTGCATCTATCTGTCTTTGACTCCTTCTTCCTTTCTTACCTTCCATATTTGTTATAGATATTTGGAAATTCCTTGTTAGCAGGAGCATGCAAAAACTTATTTGATAGGTGGTGTTTCATTAATAACATGTTTCATTTTCTAGTATGACCAACTCCATTTTCTAATGATTAGAAAGTGCTAGGGTCTGAATTTTGGTGTCCCTCCAAAATTAATATGTTGAAATCTAACCTTCAATACCATAGTAATAATATGTGGGGCCTTGGGGAGGTACTTAAGTCATGAGGGCACTGCCCTCATGAATGAGATTAATGCCCTTATAAAAAAGATTGAAGGGAGCTGTTCAATCCTTCTACTATGTGAGGACACAGCAAGAAGGCGGCATCTAGGAAGCAAAGAACCCTCACCAAACACTGAATCTGCTGATGCCTTGATCTTGGACTTCCCAGCCTCCAGAACTGTGAGAAATAAATTTATATTGTTTATAAATTACTAAATCTAAGGTATTTCATTACAGCTGCACAAAATGGACTTAGTTAGCTTTTAAAGACCCTGATGTAAATGTGAAGGCTCCAAATGCCTTGGACTTTGGATTTCAGGGTTCACTGATTATCTTTAAGTGTTAAAATTTCAATGAAGGCCATCATGCTGTAGTATGATATTTTGCCTCAAAGCTTCATGGAGGGTGAGGTAATAAGAAGAGACAATCAATGTTAGTTCTCCCATTTCAGCAGACTCAATTTAGACCACTTTGAAAATGGACCATCTGGAGGTCTGCTAATGCAACATTGTGAATTCAATATTCATATTTATTCTCAGGCAAAAAGAACAAGTTAGGTGATCTCTGTATAAGGCAACAGGATTTCAGGTAATTTAATTTAGCCAATTTTATCTCAAGTAAAAGATATATATTCTTAGTTTTCTTATAAGCATTTTGTCACTAATGCAGGTTTTATATACATAATTTTAAAGTTTCTTTATATCTCAAACAACTTGGGTGTTTTCTTTAACTACTCTTTCAAGTGTTGTGCTTTGTTTAGATTCAAAGCAATTTCAGATTCTGAACATTAAAGATTCAGGCAACACAATGGCAGATAAGATTTAATATGGACAAAACCCTTTAGGAATGAAGATATCAGCCACTTAAAGCAGAATTATTGCCTCTGAAGCAGCAAGATATTCTGAGAACAGAGTTTCTTTTTCAAATCATAGTTTAAGAATCTGTATAATCCAATGGACCACAGTTAAGCTAGCATTCAAATACATTAATTCAAGAGAATTTCTTAATCGTATTAACTCCAGCTCTGGTCCAGATTTTATAGAAAAAGCACAAACCTGAGCTAGGAAAGGGAGCCCTACACATATTAAAGAGTTTTTAGCAGTGCAAAGGATATATACTTAGGGCTGGATTAGCGTTCCAAGTAAGAAGTGCTACAGATTTCAGAAGTGAAAAGTCAATTCAGGCGTCCTCAAACTATGGCCCGTGGGCCACATGTGGATGTTTTTGCCCGTTTGTTTTTTTACTTCAAAATAAGATATGTGCAGTGTGCATAGGAATTTGGTCATAGTTTGTTTTAAACTATAGTCTGGCCCTCTAATGGTCTGAGGGACAGTGAACTGACTCCCTGTTTAAAAAGTTTGAGGACTCCTGGTTGTAGGAGGCATATGTGAACTTTGCGAGGAGGTAACACTGATCTGAGCCTTCTACCCTGGATAGGCTTGTGTTGTTGTTGTTCTAAACGGTCTTTAATTTTTAGAGCAATTTTAGATTTAGAGCAAAATTGAGCAGAAAGTACAGAGGTTTCCACATATTACCTGACTTCACACATGAACGGCCCCTCCCACTGTCAACATCCCTCACCAGAGCGTACATTTGTCACAATCAATGGATCTACCTTGACATACCACTATTAACCAAAGTCCTTGGTTTACGTTAAGGTTCACTTTTGGTGTTGTGTATTCTATGGGTTTTGACAAATGTGTAATGACATGTATCCATCACTACAGTATCATAGTGAATAGTTTCACTGCTCTCCACGTGCTCCATTTACTCACTCCTTTCTTCCCCTTTAACTTCTAGCAATCTCTGCACATTTTTTTTTTGTTTTGTTTTGTTTTTTGAGACAGAGTGTCACTCTGTTGTCCTGAGTAGAGTGCCAGGGAGTCAGCCTAGCTCACAGCAACCTCAAACTGCTGGGCTCAAGTCTCCACTCAGCTGCTTAAACCTCTGGTGAAGCTGCTTGATCTGATCCGACGAGGCTTCTGCCTCAGCCTCCCAAGTAACTGGGACTACAGGCGTGTGCCACCACACCTGGCTATTTTTTTCTATTTTTAGTAGTGACAGGGTCTCACTCTTGCTCAGGCTGGTCTCAAACTCCCAAGCTCAAGTGATCCTCCTGCCTCAGCCTCCCAGAATGCTAGGATTACAGGCATGAGCCACCACGCCCACAGTCCCTGAACTTTTCACTGTCTCTATAGTTTTGACTTTTCCAGATTATCATATTGTTGGAATCACAAAGCATGTAGCCTTTTCAGATTGGCTTCTTTCACTTAGTAATATACATTTAATCTTCCTCTATGTCTATGTCATAAAATAAAGAAACTTGATAGCTCATTTATTTTAGTGCTGAATAATATTCTAGTGCCTGGTTGTACCACAGTTTATTGATCCATTCACCTATTGAAGGACAATTTGGTTGCTTTGAACTATGAATAAAGCTGCTATAAACATCTGTGTAACAGATTTTGTGTGGATATTTGATAATATTTTATGGTCCATATAAATAAGATACAAAAAAGATTTTAGTGAATTCAGTAACTTAGAGATCACAATAATTAGTGTTCATATGTTTTAAATATGGAGATAGAGAACTATATGACAACTCAATGAAAGAATGTGAATATTTGAATGGTTTGATGTACCTTCCAGTGGCTATTTTTAAAATATAAGAACAGTATTTATTTAGGATTGAAGCTGAGGGCAGTATTAGGGGAAGGCAAGGAAAAAGGAATGGTGGTTCTAGGACTGGGTCTCCATTCTGTTGTTCAGTTCTGCCCCCACACTCTGGACTTTGCCAATTATAAGCTCTGCAGTTATCCAGAACTTTCTCTTTTTCAGCCATTGAATGAGGATATATATTTTTTAATTAATTTATTTATTTTCTTGTTTTTTAATTTCAGAATATTATGGAGGTACAAACATTTTGGTTACATATAACGCCTTTGCATCACCCAGGCCAGAGCTACAAGCATGCCCATCCCCCATAAAGTGTGCTCCACTCACATCCATTAGTTATGAGTTTACCCATCCCCTCAACTCCTTCCCACCTGCTCAGCACCTGATGAATATTACTTCCATGTGAGGACCTAAGTGTTGATCACTTAGTAACAATTTAATGGCGAGTACATGTGGTGCTTGTTTTTCCATTCTTGTGATACTTCACTTTGAAGAATGGGCTCTAGCTCCACCCAGGATAATATAAGAGGTGCTAGTTTACCATTGTTTTTTTAGGGTTGAGTAGTATTCCATGATATACATATTCCACATTTTATTAATCCACTCATGTATTGATGGGCACGTGGGTTGTTGCTGTATCTTTGCAACTGTGAATTGTGCCGTCATAAACATTTGAGTACAGATGTCTTTATTGTAAAATGTCTTTTTTTCCTTCAGGCAGATGCCTAGTAGTGGGATTGCTGGATCAAATGGTATTTCTATTTTCAGTTCTTTGAGGTATCTCCAAATTACTTTCCACAGAGGTTGTACTAATTTTCAGTCCCACCAGTAGTGTAAGATTGTTCCTATCTCTCCACATCCAGGCCAGCATTTGTTGTTTTGGGACTTTTTGATAAAAGACATTCTCACTTGAGTTAGGTGATATCTCATTGTGGTTTTGATTTGCAGTTCCCTGATGATTAGAGATGTTGAGCACTTTTTTATATGTTTGCTGGCCATTCTTCTGTCTTCTTTTGCAAAATTTCTGTTCATGTCCTTTGTGTGCTTTTTAATTGGGTAATTTGATTTGTTTCTTGTTAATTTCTTAAGTTCTATACAGATTCTTATTATCAGCCCCATATTGGATGTGTAGCATGCAGATATTTTCTCCCATTCTGTAGATTGTCTATTCGCTCTAATGATAGTTTCCTTGGCTGTACAATTTATGAAAAAGATCCCCAAAGCAATCACAGCAGCAATGAAAATAAATAAATGGGACCTGATCAAACTGAATGAGGATATATTTTTACTTGAGACTATCTTTTGGAGGACTCAACCTTCTTCTTCACCCAAAAGATTTATCAAAACCTTCTTTCCAACTATAAGCTGAATAGCACCTGATATAACTTCTGGTAAATATAAATTTCTTCACTGTGTCTCTTTACAGTGGTATTTTAACATGCCTCCTAGAATTATACCCCAGGCAGATGTTCTAATCCTTAATACAGCTCTGCATTTGTAGAAGCTTAATAAGGCAGTGATAAGATGATTTATCTTTTTTTTTAATTTGGTGTTTATATTTTTTTTTCAGAGTTGGAAATATAGCTGAGAGAATGTGGAACCGATTAAGTGGATCTAAAATACCAGACTATATTAATGTCTTTGGCCATTACATAGTAAATATCTAACATGATGATTATTCTGGACCTTCTTGTTGGCTCTTAAGAAGTCCCTCCCTCTCTGCCTCTCTCCTTTCCCTCTCTCCTACCTTCATTCTTTCCCCCTTCCCTCCCTCCTTTCCTTCTTCCCTCCCTCTCTCTTATCTTTACTTCTTTTTTTCCTTCCTTACTTGTCATTTAAAGAATTACAAAAACTAAGTTTCTTGCCAAATAGGGTTTAAGCTATTTAGTAAACATTATTAAAATAAACTTAAGTACAACAAGATAAAAACTAAATTAAAATTTTCATTGTTGGGTGTGTTTTAAAACTCTTTTTTCTGCTGGTAACTTTGATGAAAATTTCTGTTTGAAAGCTATTTATAATAGGATGGTGAGGACTAGTTCAAATAAAGAGTAGCCATGTTTTGTCCTCCAAATAGAATATAGACACTTAGAATTGGAAGGCAATATGGTTGTAAAGTATTTTAAAACACTTATTTTATAAATTGAAACCATTCAAGTCAAATGATGTTCCTGAGGTCATCTTGGTGATAGCCAGAAATGATTCCCAAATCACCCAGCTTCTTGTGTTATAATATAAAGCATAATGCCACGATGCCTAAACATATGGATATATTTAATCACTCAAAGAAACCGAACATTTGGAGGAGCTGGGAGGGGGTTTATCTATTTAGATGCATGTCCTTTGTACAAAACAAAACTAAACAAATTCATAGTGCAAAGAGAAATCTGGTTGAGTTGTGATTCTTATCCCTACTTGAAGAATTCATTGTAATAAAGTATAAATAACAATACAACCTAATGTTCTTTCTGCATTTCTCTGTCCCTTTGTTGTCAACACACATGCCTACTTATGTTACATGAGATAGAGTATGTGTGTTTATCTTCTGTGATTATATGTATAAATGTTTGATGGCAGTATACATTTTTAAAAGGAAGCTTGTCAATAACATGTCCATCACAAAATGACTTTTCTCCTTAGCTTTGAAGCATATTTCTCATTCACTAACCCATTATAAAAGAAACATGTCACTGATTTCCTAGTAGAAGCATTGCAAAATTAGCACCTTCCTTCAGTTAGCAACCCCAGTTCAATAAAATATTCAAGAACATAGATCTTTCACCGTGACAGGGGTGTTGAGAAATTAAATATCTATGGCATTGTAAAGTTAATGGTGAATCTACTTTATCTCCTTGAAAGAAACCAATGCAAATACCCACCTTGTACTACAGTTATAATGATATAAATAATACAATCCATCTCTAGGGTGAAGTTGGAAAATTTAGCATATGGCAAAGATAAGGAACCCTAGTTCTAGAGAGGTTGTTTAAATCAACTTAAATACTACACTCATGCTTTGGTGGATACATTAATTAAAATTTGTTGTGACCAGTGCCATGTAGCACACATTTGATAGCTCACCTCAACTGCAGAACCTGATTTCATCTTAATTCCAAGGGGGAAAACAGATAAAAACCTTTAGAACCATAGCTTACTGATTAGCTTGGAGCAACCTTAATAGCAGCAACACTAATCAAAGTGGCTACCATGGATTGAGTTCTCAAAGAATGCCAAGCATTTATGCAGATAAATATAAGTATATAAATATACATATTAACACATACACACTGTTAATACTTTTAACCAAACATATCTATCATTAAAGGTTTTTTATTTTGTTTTGTTTTTTTTGCAGATGAGGAAACTAAAGCTTAGAGATAATTCATTATCTTTTCCAAGTTTTAAGGTAATATTAGCATTCTTGACTCTAATAAAGATCAACTGACTCCAAAGACTATGCTTTCTCTACTTTGCAATTTCTTTTACACCTGGCTTCTAGAGAGTTCTACCATAATTGAACTATGATTCAATTCCTAAAACTATAATTTCTTTCTTAGGCTAGGTTCATTTGTGCCTTTTCATCTCCCACCCTCTTTTGCAGCCCCTATATTTTATACTTCTAGGTACCAGGGATCTTTTGCCTAAGAATATCCACAAATGACCATCCAAAGGCCAAAACAGGAAGAGTAGTTCCTGATTAGGGTAGAATGTGTCCACTGAAGACTACTTTTAGGAGTAGTTTTTTGAGAGTACACTTGGGCCAAGACAGATTGCTTTCAAAACTAGATACTCAATCAGATGCCCTGATAAGTAGAGACCCCTAAAACAGAAATGGATTTGAAAGAAAGGAAGGACTTTTAAATCTGATAAGATAGATGGGGAGTGAGGTTGGGGTGTGTTAATGGATAATTTGGAACTCTGCATACAGGATTATAGTCACTATATCTTTTTTAATATGTACCTTGGCATTCTCCAGTTAGACCAGAAGATAAAATTTGTGTACATTGAATTTTACACCCCATGGCTGAGCCCCTGTAGCCTGTTAACAGTATATCCAGTGTTCTATGACATTATGTGCACCTTCCTGAATTTGGCCATCTATTTCCCTGGAGATCTGGAAGCTATTCTTGCCCTTACATCAACCTTGGTTCTTATATCATTAACTAAGCCTGAATTCTGCAACATTCTATTTCATGCTACTTGTCAAACTCTAGAAGAGATTACCATGAAATCACATATTCACAACATTGGGTATAAAATCTTAGATAAGATGATTTTTTTTTCATAGAGAAGATATATTTTACTTTCTCAGAGGAACCGTTTTCTCCCTTGATAGCTGAGGAATATTTATTGATTATTTTTTTGACATATTGTATCTTCATAATAACTCCTCTAATAGACCCTTAAAGTGTCGGGTGTTTTATTTAGCCTAATATCTATTTAGGCATGGTCTCAGTAGCATTATATCTTTTTCCCTCCAAAATCACACTTTAAAATAAATTAAATGGAACAAAATATTACTCTTACATAGATGTATAAAATAATTTTGTTACTAAAATTATTCTGTCCACATCATAATTTTCTAAGACATGATTTTTCTTTCTAGAAACAACTTTACATGACCTAGGACTTGAACTCTGTCATACTTCCTGAATGAATGTAGCACTGGGGTATTATAAAGAGGAAAATATTAAAACTCTCTGTGTACTTTTCTAGATAAATTGTTTCTAACCTAGAGAAATGTAGGAGGCAACCAGGCATCCCTATGTTATCTCATAATTAGAAAACAGCCAATCTTACTACCACAATTATTTGTTTAATTTTTGCATTGCCCGCCTATCGTTTGCTGTGTTGGTTCATTTCATTTGTTGTGTTAATGCTCTGCACCAAAAATTATGTTAGCATTCACTATGTGCTACAAAATAATCTGCCAATTTACTCACATACTGTATAGATTTTATCAAATCAAGGAAAAGTAATAAAACTTATGTGCCCAGTTACCTTCTCTTTTCTAAGTTTCACAACAGTTTGAATAATTACTCAGATGTGCTGGGCAAACCTACTTGACTATGAAAGACTTTAAGAAACCTAGCATTGAAATCTCTCTATTCCATAATAACAACAAAACAGCTGAGATATTAGTTCATAAAATCCAAACATCTCAATTTATTAATGTTGCATATTTTCTTATTTTGCTATCTGGCATATCATTATTTTTGTTTTTAGAGTCTATTTATACCCTACAAATTATTATTATGCTCATTATATTGTTATTCTGCACACAATAAAATCAATCACTAAGATCTGTTTAAAGTATTCATTCCTCTGTTGTCTGGTGAAGATTTTATGTTGCTTTTGATGGGAAGCAAATACTGCAACTAACAGAAATGGAAATACATTTCAAAATTTATACTTTTGAAATGTATACTTCAATCAGCAGCTTATCATTGAAAGTCATAGGCAACAGTAAATGAAAGACTACTACTTGCCTTTATTTTGCAATTCATCTAAAGGAAAAATTGAAAAGGGTTCATTTTGAAGAAAAAATACACTGAATCAATATAATCACACATTCTGGTTTCTAATAAAACACTTCCTGAAGGGAAGTCATGTTCTGAGGTTTTGTACTCAGATCATTTCATGATCATGTCATAGAACTAATATAATCAGTTCATTCCCATGACTGGGCTTTTGCAGATCTGGGAAGTTTATAAAAATAGGAGCTTTGATACCATAAAGCTATGGGACTAACATTTAAGTTAGAATCACAGAAATTATACATGAAAATGAGTGTTAAATCTTTCAAAAGTCTTGCATTTATCTTAAATAACTTTGGTTGTTGATCTTTAATATCCATATGGAAAATCCTGCAATATGAAAATGAATGGTATATTGTTCCTATTCCACCATCCCTCTCCTCTAATTGTAAACATTCATGAAAATATATTTTTAATATTTCCAATATATTTCCCATTGTGGACCCTAATGGAATGTTCTCTAACTAGGTACTCTCCCTGTGTTGTTTATATTAGTAATTGGTGTTTTTATTAGGAGTGTAATTGAGTGCAATTTGTCATCTCTGAAATGAATGTTACTTACAAAAGCAGCACATAAAGTTTTTGAGTTATTTGTCTTTGTTTATTTTCCACTTCCATTTCAATACTCTCATTTTATCTTGCTGCCAGTCATACCTCTGATAGCCAATTGTTACCTTGACTTAAGATTGAGTAGCAAGAGAAGCAATACAATATCAAAACTGACTTTAGAGTTAGTCCAGTGGTATGAGCTAATGGCTATCAAGCCATTCACTTTGGTAATCTTGGTGAGAATAGTTTCAGTGGGAAGCTGTAGTGGAAGCTTCTGGCAATTGGTTAAAAAGTGAACTACAGTGGAAGGGATAGGAGTTTTAAGTGCAGATAGCCTTTTAAAAAAGCTTGACTGTAAAGTGGAAGAAAATTGTCGTGGTAGAGTCCAGAAGTGTCCTTATGTGATATCCACTAGTTACATTGTAAAAAACAGGCCTATTCTCTGTAAGTTTTTAAATTCTCTAATTTTCCTTAACCAAATTCTTATCTATTCTACATTCTGTTATCTATTCTACATTCTTGCCAGGTGGCATTTTACTCATATGACAAATTATCTTGCCCTCTATGGATAATAACAGGTTATCAAATTATTATGCTATTCTAAGTAACATAATGATGCACTGACAAGACTCTCCAGGAGGTTCAAACGAACACCTCCAATAATGAGTGTGGGACTGGGGAATGAACACTGAGGATGAATGAGACATCCAGCATCTCCAGAATGACACAATCTAAGAGGTCTGCATAACATCAATAGTCATGATGAGGAGAAAATATTATAGAAATCTGCCAACCATGATGAAAGTTAGACCTTAAGATTCTTTCATTGATTTCAGGATTTTATGCTGAGATTTCCAAAGGGAACTTTTCTCAGATGACTAGTGTTCCCCAGACTAGGCGTTCCCCAGAGTTATGACCTTAACTGTTGACATGAAGGAGGACAGAGAGGGTGATTTCCTTGGAGGGACCGTACCCTCTGGGCTGAGAAAACTCAACTCACAATCCGTGGGGACAGGCAACCTCAGAAGATATATAAGGTTTAAGAGTTGTCAGCTCCCAGGAGGGACTGCTTAGGCCATGAGGTTACCCACATCTTCTTGGAAAAGCCTTCGAGATTCGCTTATCTGCTCTGTCTTTAAACTGACAGGAGTTTTAAGAACATTTTTCTAAGCTGTTAAATCTTAAGATATGGCGGTCCTTAATGTTGTGACATCTACAGTTTGGGTTTATTTGGATTATCACATAGAAGTTTATTGTCTTGCAAACTCTTTATGCTTTGTAAAGGCTGAACAACCCCCTGACTTCTATAATGTATAGCATTACACATGGTGGGAAGAATGTTGCTCTGCGGCAAATGAGCCACATCATTTTAGGGGTGCTGTTAATATTTCTGGGATTCTAATCAGAAATAACAGTACTTGGACTCACGATCTTGCAGATCCAATTTCCAGAAGTAGTGGCTGTTTTAAAGAGAAGAAACAGTCACCTGAACAAAGGAACTAGGCAGTTCCTCTGGGTATTTGGGAGTTCCTGCTGGATATTTGGGATTACCCCAGATGTGAATAAAAACGTTTCCCTCTTTATATTCCTAGAATCATAAAATGTTTCTTTAAAGAATTATTTACATATTCACAGATTCATCTATTTCTGGAAATAGAACTAGGGCATCCCACTGAGAGAAAAGATTTGCTCTTCCTCTCGTATGTTGGACAAAGCAAAGGAAATCTGAGAAAACCTCAAGCATTCACCTACAGTAGCCAATTTGCAAAAGTGCCATCTGAAAGCTGTGTCCTGCTGAGGCTCTAATGTCCAATTTCTGTGACAGAGGATTTACACATGAAGTATGATAATGTTTGGCAAGGAAATTAACATAGTCGTAGATGGAACAAATACAGAGTACCTCAAATTAACTACAGAGCAATTACAATGACATTGTGCACTGTGTAATTGTCCATTAAGCAATATTAGATCACCGGCTTCCTCCGATCCTGGCTTTATTGTCAGGAACAAAACTAACTTAGCTGTAGTAGTGTTTTGTGCAGCATTTATAGTTTTACATATGCTAGCATACCAGGTCGGCCTGGGGTTCTGAAATGTAATCAGAAACACACACACACAAACACACACACAGACACACACGCCACTTCAAACTCCAATGTATTATTTTTTTATTTGTGATTCAGAAGTGCTCTTATTCTGTAACTTGTGAACATAGAACTACTTGTACTTAGATATATAGTGAGAAAGTTTCCTTTTAATTCTTAATGATTTTGTTGATATAAATATATAAAGTATACAAATATATATATTTTCATATATCATCATATCATATTTGTATATATTAAATGTGTAATTTTTTTTTAAAACCATGGAGAGATCTTTTCAAGGAAGAAGATATCACACCATCAAATTTCCTGCTATCATGCTCCTTCCAAATAGGATTTTATCCAAATACTCCTGGATGAAATCTTTATTTAGTTTAAAAATGCTGTAGGCAAAACAAATGTATAACTTTCCTCTGTATATAATTCCAAAATAAAATCTTTCTTTTTCTGAAAGAAAATTTCTGCACATAACGACATAAATATAACTTTTCAATGTTATGATTTTTTAATTATTCTTTTCTGCATGAAGAAAATCAGTACTTCTATACATATACTCCCATATATGCAATTAAAATGTAAGTGCATGAAGGACTGTATACTATTCATCACTGTGTCTTCAGCATCTAGAACAGTTTCTGTCACACGGGAGATGCTTACTATATATGTGATTTATATTGGGATAAGATACATACTCGTTAAGACCAGTGATAAAGACAGATACAGTTCTGTCAATGAAGCCCCTATTTGCAAAATACATAGTGATTATACAATGACCGCCTTGTTGTCAACCTTCCTATGTGGTGGAAAGGCATGTCAGAAATCTACAAATGTGCCTAATTCTCCATAGATTACTAGAATTACAAAGCAGCTTTCCCATAGATGTAAGAGGAATTTGGGGACCAGAGTTAATTATCTAAATAAAGCTCTATGCTCATTATTAGACTGTGATCCTCTTCTACTGAAGACTATGCTCCTCCAACTACACTATTTGTCAGAAGCAGAAATCAAAGTTTGGAGTTTCACTGATTGACTGAAGTCAAGCCACCTAAAAAGTGCCAGTGACTAGACCCACTGATTCAGATATCAACTTCTGACCTCTTATCATGCTGACATAAAACATTCACTTCCTGTGGCTGAATTACCTAGTCAGTTCCACCAGCTAACCAGTATCTTTAGTGTAAAAAGATCAGTGTGACTTACCTGGTTGTTTAACTAGACTGTTGGTTGCTTCCAGGTCAAAGCACTTGGCCATGGTCCCAGATATAAATAACTGGTTATCACCAAATTTAACAAACGCTGCTACAAAAATAAATTACTTTTAAATAGAAAACACAAAGGATTGGAAAATTGTCAGCTTCGTAATATATAATATACAGTAGCACAACACAGTCTAAGATCCAGAATCCTCATATTCTGGCCTACAAGCATTTGCAGATAGATGTCAATCACATGTGGAGGGAATGAATCAGCACTGCCTCTAATTTGATATCTTCAATGCCTCAGGAGCTGATGATTTCCCATCCTTGAATACTGACCCATTTTACAGCCCGGCCATAAATTTGAATGGCAGAAAATAAATAGTTAAAAACTAATCAAGTGCAAAGCAAGGGCCCAAAGTGACCTCAATTCGTTGGAACTCAGGAGGTGTAAACTGTAACCAGAGGCTAATTTGGAAAAGGCATGAAATGCTTATATTTTGTATCAAGAAGGGAATAAGATCTTTACAGTCATGTGAAAAACATTTAAATGTAAATGAACAATGTGCTGTGAAACGATCCATTCCTGTGCCTGGAATACAATTAAAAATATAAGATAGTCATTCATTAACCCAATAAACATTCCTCACTCATTAATAACATATCAATTACTGGACATGAAAACTCTTGATCTAATGAGCCATAATGAGCATCATGTTGAAATTGCTGAAAGTTACACACAGGGAGCACAGAAGAGGAGCATCTAACCAGCCTGACCATGCTGACAATGCTTCTTAGAGCTTAGTTGAGATTTTAAGGAAGAGCTGACATTAGTTAGATAAAGAGAGACATAAAGAGAAAAGAGTGTGCAGAGACAAGAAAGAGCATGAACAATTTGAAGAATTTCAAGTCACTTGCTGGAACACCGCATGCATTTAGAGGCGAGAGGGAGAACAGTGAGGAAGCTGAGAGTGACAACAATGCAGGATCACGAAGAGCCTTGGACTTTTACACAAGAGTTTAGAGTAAGAGATGGAATGGAATTTTTAATGGAATTTTTAAACAAGTGACTGAACCAATAGTAAGGTGGAATTTTTTTTAAGGGACAAACCTAAAAGATCAAGAAAATAGATAAGAGGAAATGAGCGATAAAAGTTTAGAAGCTGGAAAGCACATCTTAACCTAGAAGTAGGAAAAACTAAGAAAGAAACTGATGTCGCAGGAGCCCCAAAAGATTCCGGGTATCTCTGGAGATGAACTGAAGGTAGTAAACAAACAGGAGAATTGCTGAGAAGTCTGTATAAGAACTTTTAATAATAGAGTTGAGCATAAAAATAACAATAATATTTGCAATTTCAAAGTCACCTTAAAAAAACAAATATCTCTCTTAATTCAAACATAGAGTAGGTATAAAATATTAATCAAAACATAACTGAATATTAAGAAAATCACATTAACTTTGTGTGTGTATATGTATATATGTATCTATCCTAATCATATAACTTCTACCTATATCTCAGCTGTCTTGATTGTTTTTACTAATTTGATGGTTTTCATCTTTAGTTTCAAAAATGTCTATCTCTGTCATACAAATTGAAACTTTAAAAATGATATTTCCCATGGGTAGTAGAAGGTAAAGGAAAAGTAGAATTACTATTTACTCCTTCAATGCTGTGGAAAAATAGAGCCCCTAAGACAATTTGTGAAAGAAAAAAACATTGCAAACTACAACAAATTTTCTCCATGGTTAATGTTCCCTACCATTCTTTAGTACAGAGAATAGTTCATCTAGAAAAGGGGTTTAACACTGTGAGGAGTATGTATCTAAGGGCTTAGTTTTTCCACTGCTCTTGCCAGGGTTAGCAGGATTTTAAAAAGTTCAGATCTCTGAATTTCCTAAGAATCTACCTTCAAATATTTTAATACATGTGGTATAGTTCATTTTCACAAAATATTAAATTTTGTAAAAACAAATAATTAAATGCACTCATTACCAAAAAAAGACCATAATGCTATTACTTACCAGTGTATTTCCCAGACCCATTGGCTGTTATTTATTAGAGAAAAAAGAAACTGTACTAAAATAAATATGGATCTCTAAATAAATGAACATGAAGGATGCATTTCTCAAAATTATCTGGAAACGTGTTTCCCAGTGTTATTTACTAACTTTACAATATTCAGTAATAATGTTATTCAAGGTTTATACTTTTTCCCCTCATCTGCTTGTGATTACTTTTCCCACAACTGGTGAAAACCAAAGAGAGCAAAGAGGCATGAAATTGAAAACAAAGTTAATTTAAGACTTCATTCCTTTTCTGTCTCATCTTAGATACTCCCTTTCTACTCCCCTAAAAATGATAACTTCACATGAACTTACTTTCTCAACTAATCAGTGTAGTTTCTTGAAAAAAAAAAGTTTCATACACAGTTCAATTATTGTTTGGTTTCTGAATGCATTATGAGTATTTGAATATGTGGTGAAAAAAGCTGCACTGGGAAATAAAACTGAGTTATATTCTCGGCTAGCCTAATGAGAGGTATATTAGTCACATCACTTCTCTGAGTCCTCATTTCTATACTAAAAATCAGAGAGCTGAACTACCAAATGGTCTGTAAAGACCTTTCTAGCTCTAACCTTTTTGACTCTAATATAGTTCAGTGACTAACTGAATTCACTTTTTTTGTTTTAGATTTGTGATTTGACCTTCGGTCATCTGTTGATGTTTTAGGAGGTATTATAGGTTAAGGGAAGCCCTTTGCCAAGCCATCTCTTTCCTAAACTCCACGCTGATAAATGACATGAGCTAAGATTAAATCCTTGGCATACAGCATTCTTCACTTCCATGCTCCTTTGGAATGCAAATAGCGGAGTCAGTCAATGCACTGTAGCCCTAGAACTCTGTTAAGATTAAGTTGATTAATATCACTCTCTTCACCAGAGGAAGGACAGGAAAAAAACATAGGACAGGAATATTTGGGTGCAGATGGATAAAGGAGACCAACATAGGTCAGTGATAGGGTCTATTATTTTTTCCTTTTTGCCTGAAGCTATCTGTAGTGATAATAAAAATCTTTCTGGTTTCTAATTATATTCTTTTTATAAAACTTCTAAAGTGTGTTTTTATAATAAACAACAGCGCAGCCACATAAAATCAACGTATTGAATAAAGAGTGCAGAACTGGCAAGCACTAAAGATTGTGCCTGTATCCTACCAAGCATCTCTGTGTTTCCACATATTCAAAGGTGTTTTATTCATGGAAAAATATAAAAACATCTGCAACAGCATACCACCTCTTACTAGTACATTACAGTATGTAAAGTGCTAATGCTCTTTATGTACTCTCTCATTCCAGCATAACAATTCTATGAAGTAGGCATATTACTCCTTTTTCTTTTAAACAAAGAGGACAACTGAGGCTTAGAAAGAATAAATTAACATGCTCAAAGGGAAAAGTCAAAATCTGAAACAAAATGAAACACAAAACTGTATGCATTGTCACTTGTCCTCAAAGGACAAGAATGCCATGCTAAAGCTACAAAGGGAAGAAAGGAAAATATGGGGACAAGGAGAAAGACTAAATGAGTGAAGGGAAGTGGGAAAAAGAGGCAGCAGACATGGTAGTACTAGGGAGAGCTGAGATAGGAAAGCAACGTGCAGAAGAGACGAGTGTGCCAGTCACTGCGATGTGGTTGCTATTCTGGTTCTCAACTTTTCTACCAGCTTAGGTTCAAAGTATGTAAATATACTATTAAACCACACACTGGCCATGCATAATCAGTTCAACTTCAGAGGAATAGCTTCCTGACTGTGTGGTGTGACCCTCAGGGGCCCAGAGGCCCCTAAGTGAGCCTTCTCTGTACTTGCAAACTGTCCCTCACCTGGATTCGCTTATTTTCTTCCAACGGTGGCCTGGTGTGCAAAATTACATCATTAGAACCTCAGCCTAACATTTTGGTGGTGAAGAAATTCAAATCCTCCCGTAAAGGGAAGTTTTGTTTTGTTTTTCAATTGTGCTCATGATTCATAACATGGTATGTTGAAGCTTCTGAGACCAGGATCTGATTAAAGGTACAAATGCATTGCACACCAGGAACACGCAAAATGGTGGCTGCACAGGGGCAAGGCTGGAGAAACACAAAATAGGATCTTGGTCTTACACATATGTGAGTAAAAATTAAGCATTTAGTCCAATATCACTCTTTCAGTTAAAATCTCACATCTTTATATCTAAAGATTTTAACAATGCAGATGAAAACAAGGTTCCTTTTATTGTAAAGATTCTCATTTCAGTCACATACAAATATTAGTTGTGTTTATGCAAAGCGGTTTGACTGAAACATGGATACTCAACAAATCTGCAAATATAAATATAAAAAAAAGAAGAAAACTTCTTTTACATAGACCTCAATTAAATTACGATATGAAGCAGGCTGCAGCAGGAGTCCATTAAAGATTTAGTTACCTTCTGTGGTGAACATTAAGAAGCTATTACTCAAATTCTATTTAAACTGTTAAAAGGAATTAAAATGTATAAGAAAGACCATTACATATCACAAGTTAATTTCCTAACGAAAGCTTAGCAGCTGATAGATTGTTTAAGCCTCTCCAAGGTTTTAGTTTCATACTCAATAATTCAGAGACAAGAGCAGGGTTATGTTGATTCATAATTTGCTCCTTTCCATTTCTCAGCGGAATGATGTTGTGATGAAGAATCAGCCTTCATTTGCCATTCTGTACCTAAAGCTGCGCTGTCTAAGTTAAACTCAGCAATTATCACCAAGAAAGTGACACTGTGTTCTCCCAGGGCCACGGCTCTCTCACCATTGCTTTCTTTGATTCCCAACTTTGTATTATGTCATGTAGCCTTTTCCTGCTTCAAAATTATTTCCAAAGACAGAGAAGTTAATTTTCTTATATTAGCTTAGAAAATTTAGCCCCTCCTTCCTGAAAATATATTACTTTTAGGAATTCATGATTCTTTTCTTTTTTCTTTTTTTTTTAATAGGCTTTCTTTAAAAAGTTTTTGATATCCGCTTTTATCATCTTGAGTACCTTTTCTGTTCAGTGGAAGAAAAATATTCTTTCTTTTTTCTTAATGTGATCTCACCATTTTTTTTAAATTAAAACCTCATTAAGGAGCATCTAGAAGAACAAAAGAAAATAAAATTACTAGAACTGTTAGTTAACCCTAAAATCAAACTGTGTAAAACAAATTTGGGAGATATTATTTGGAACAAAAATTCAATCCTCGAAAAGAAGAATTATAGAAGGCACAACATCCTCAGAAGATAAACCTCAGCTGATGCTTTTATCAAGAAGAATTCTGATTATCCATGTTTCTTTCATGTATAAGTCTGAACCAAATGTACTGTGATTGTCCTCTAATTTGATCTTGACGTTTTTATGAGTGGTCATAAGCCCAGACAGCCACTCTCTAAGAGAGCTCTGTCCAGGGGGAAATTAGATTTTAGTGTGTTGTTCAGGTGAGACAGTGTGAGGAGATAAAACCAAAATGCATAAAATAGAAGCAATGAATGACTTACATATTCCACAGAGAAGAAGGATGCTCATGATAGCCAACAGGAAGTCTGGACGTGGCAGGGAGCTCAACTAGCTGGTAGGGAGTGAGAGAGAGGACCTGTGGGACTATGCCTTTGTTAAGGTCTATTGGCTTCATCCCTTTGGCTTTCCCTCTGCACTTGTGGATTAGTTAGTATAGTTTAAAGAAAATACATGCACAGGGGAGAAGTTATTTACACAACTCTGCTGTTAATTATAAGGTTTTATTGTGGTCACCAGCTATGGGATGTGTTGGGTTTTGGGTCTGTGGGATGAGGAACTAATGGGCTATGTCATAAACAACCACCCAGGGATGGAATGTTTTAACTAAGCCAAAAGGTGACAGGGTACAATTGGGTTTCAAACAACAATATCAGGCCTAAAATGAATGCCGAGG
This sequence comes from Cheirogaleus medius, assembly GCA_008086735.1. Taxonomy (NCBI): domain Eukaryota; kingdom Metazoa; phylum Chordata; class Mammalia; order Primates; family Cheirogaleidae; genus Cheirogaleus; species Cheirogaleus medius. The sequence goes on along the minus strand of VBSM01003157.1, from coordinate 28,294,656 downwards.
CAGCAAATATATTAAGCAAATTTATGACAAGAGATAAAGGCAAGACCATATCAACAAATACAATGTTTTCTAATACTCAGTATTGAGGCAAGAAGTCCCTGAACCATTATTATGTAAGAGACCAGAATTGAAAGACTATCACTTAGAAGAAGAATAAATTTGTTCCACAGATGATGTTAGGACTTAATCTAAAGGAGAAAACTTGCATGTAAATACATCCAGGGTTCCATCTGGGGCAGAATTCACCAATTAGAGCTTCCATCCAGGAAATGGGCTGCCTGGAAAAGTAACAGCCTTGTCATTCAAAGTGTTCAAGCCAAGACTGGACTATTCTCTGTCACAGATGTTTTAAAATGGGTATGCTAAGTTAGGAAAATGACTGAAAAAACAATGGCCATTAAGGTTCCTGATTTTAGGATGATTCTGATATTCCAATTTCCAATTAAATACTACCAATAATAAATTAAATAATACATTAAATAATGGCATCCTTATGCATGCATATCTCTAAGTCTTTGGTAAACCTTTGCTGTATACTTTCTTTGGTTTGATGTTTACAAAGATGGAGATATTTGTTCATTAATCTCATACACATTCTACCTCCATATGCTTGAGCATTATTCAACAAATATTCATTAATTTAGTGTAGTTAAGAGTGTCCACAGTGCCTACACTACTGCCTAGCATATAACGAGCACTCATTTAATAGTTGTTTTTATGCAAGAATGTGTGAAATTAAAAATAATGTTTTATGTCTGTCACTTACCAGCCGTAAGACCTTGAGCAAATTATGCGACATCTTTAAGCCAGCCTTGGTTTCCTCAGTTTCTTTATAATTGGGTTTCAAACTGAACTTATCCCTTTTATCCTCTCCCACAGGACCAGCATATTAGCTGTTATTTTTAATAAGTTATTGAATATGGAAATGAAAATGAAGGGACAAGTATGAGAGATCCCACTGAGAAAGAAAAGACAGAAATAGACAATTGAGTGCACTGTTGATTTAAATCACGTTTCTCAATGTGTGTGATACGCAGGGAATTAGTGGATTTATTTAGTCATTGGTTAAAAAAGCATATATAGAAACATCTGCTTGTGTACATTTTTCAGGTTGGTAAATCATGTAGTATAAATCGCTAAGGCAAACTTCATATTTCCCTTCAGCTTTCAAACTTACTGCCATTGACTTACCTGTGGAAAGTAAGGCAGTGGTTCTCAGCACTGGGTACACATTGGAATCACCTGTGGCATTTTAGAAACTTCTGGTGTCTGAGCTCCAACCTTAGAAATTCCAATGTAATTGATCTGGGGTTCCAGAGGTTTAAGAGCTTTCCAGATAATTCTAATGTGCAGATATTGCTGAGAACCATGAAGGAAGCAATGACACTTTTTATAATCACCTGAACTATTTAGGCTATTGATTAATTGCTTGTTGGACTAAGTGATTATTATTAGATTCTAATGAGTCTGAATTCAATGGACCTTTGTTCTCAAAATGTGGTCCCCAGACCAATTGCATCTGCTGGGAGCTTGTCAGAAAAACAATTTTTTTAGAGCAACCTCAGGCTTATTGAATCAGAAATCTGGGATTACAGCCCAGCAAACTGTGTTTTGCTCAATGATTCTAAGGCACTCTCACTTGTCAATCACTGACATAGGACATATGAATTTTACAGAATCCCCACAAAGCCTGTTGTCACCAGCCACATTTAATTAATGTTCTCATGTTAGTAGAGTTGACAGTGCTAAAAAAAGCAAAAGCAAATCAGTGAGAGATTATAAAGAAGCCTCCCTCCCAATTAAGGTAAAGAGCAGTTTTATGAGAAGCAGTAAAGAATACTGCACGTTAAACAAATGATGGCTCAATTTTCCCAATATAAAACAGAGATTCTTTAAAGCTTACTCAAATTTGTCAGGAGATTCAATTAGTAAGTGCCCTTTGATCACAGAGACCTGGATGCAATCTAGCAAAATAAGGCAAATGCAGTGTAAGATGAATGTCAAAATCATGACTCTATAAGGACTTTTTGAATCGCCTTAAGTTGTTTAAATACAAAAGAAAAAAAAACAATTTAAATTTGTGGATCAATTCATTATTCAACTGAGCTAAATAATACCATGGGTAAATATTAAGAATAAAAAGTGTTGGAGATATCTCTTACAGACTACTACAAAATCACATACATGTATTATCTGAAAGGAGAAAGTGACTCTGGGAGAAGAAGGTGTTTTCTTTCCCTTTTCCTCCCAGCACAAAATGAATATTGTAATAATGCTCATCATGAATGGCACTGAAGACCAATGCTCAAGGGCATGAGACCTAGAACATGGAGAAGAATTGTGCGATTCTCAGTGTGCATAATGGAGCAGCAGCCTGGTCTGGGGATGAGACAGATCAAAGAGGTATCAGAGCTTGGGGAAGGTAATTTAATGGAGAGTTAAAGGGCTGAAAGAGAGAAATATAATCTTTTCTTTCTTTATGGTTTAGTACAGCATTGATTCTGTACATAGACCACTTGTCTGGGATTGAGTGTATTTTCAGTTGTTTTACAAATATTAATCAGTATTATGGTGTCTTGGGGTAGATGTACATTTGTTCCTTTTTAATAATTAAATATTTCTTAAACAAGGACGATAACAAGACATGCATTATTTTAAAATATACATTGGTAATTTGAATGTTTTAACCAGATAGGGATGAAAGGAAATAACCAACCAGCTGCTCATGTCAACTGATTCAAAACCATAGTCAACACCTACCCAATTCCAGGCCATCTTGTGATAATCGCTTTTTTCCATGAACTATAATGTGAGATAGCTTTACAGGAAAGAAAAGTATAGGTGAGTGTGATGGGTTCTGCCAAGCTGAAGATCTGGATTTGTTGATAAGTCTCTGTGAGGAGAGAGGAACACAGAAAAAGAAATGCTAGGGCAGAAGTTGCCCAGCCAGAAACTGTTAGAAAGGACATTCACGGCAGAGGATGCAGACAGAAGAAATTGGCAAAAGTACCTATTTGAGAAGGCATATGATCTGGGTTTTTTTTTTAGGATGTATGGGGCTTCATGAGGCTAAGAATGTATGCAGAGTGTATTGTAGTTTCATGGGGGAATGGTTGGGGAATCTTAGAGTAAGATTTAGTCCTTCTAAATTCTATATGGAACATGTTAGCAGTCACCCCAAGCAACCTGCATAAGCAAAGCTTCAGGTAGCTAACTCTAAAAATTCATAAGACTAAATGTCTCATTTCTCCTCTTAGGACTTTAATTTCTTATTTATATTTTAAAAATAACATAATGGAAGATATAATATTTGACTATTTGACTATTTGTTATCTTATAAGAGGACCTAGGAAAATGATCTTGAATGAAAGAGTGACTGATATCTAGAAAGTATCATAAACTTGGAGAGAGCCTCATATGTTAAATATCATGGTAATAGGTTTATACATTTCCATCTGCCTATTTATCTGAGGAGACCTGATGTGAAGACCACAAGGAAAAATTCTATTAAGGACTTAAATTCAATCTATCTATGTTGGTAATCACAGTAGCAGATGGGCTTGGATCTGAGGCACACAGGGACTTCATCAGCAGGTCCTTAAGGAAGAGAATTGGATTGAGACCCAGCAGATCATGCCTGGGGACATACAGGGATGGCCAGGTATGCACAGTCGGTCCTCAAAACTTGAATTGGATTAAGATCAGCATTAGCATGCCAGGGTCTAATGTAATGGATCATCAGAAAGAATAGAGATAACAATACTCATGACTCAGGTTGGGGTGTTGAGTTAGTAAGTGGGCTATATATAACCAGTTCTGAGTAAGAAGTACAAAGTCCAACCTGGTGGGAATAAGAGCTAATAAGAATGAGTCCCGAGGTGTGGACTCCATCCAGTCTATAAGACTAAAGTTCACAGGAATACTCAGGTCCCAAAACAGCAGCTGAAGGTCTGCTTACTAAGTAAAGCAGGTGTTTTTGACATCATACTAGGCAAAAATTTCCATGGATAGACAAAGACAGTGGGCACATAGGTCACATGGTCTATGGCAATCCCAACCTGTCAGTATGTCTGGAGGCTCCTAAATATTGACCTGCCTTGGTAAGGCTTAGTGGAAAATGAGAAGGTGTTGAGCCTGTATGTTGAAGTCACTGGAATTTCTAGCTAGGCAATAATAAAGAAAGTGGTATAGACTCAGGCTCAGTGAAGAAGAACCATGGTTCTTTACAATGGAAACAGATTGAATGGTATGCACAAATAGCACAGAATTCCCTCCCCCCCCAAAAAATACCAAGAATTTCAATGTGAGTGAGTCTCTTTGAAAACTGTCAAACTGACTTAGAAAGAACTTTTAATTCTATTCCTATGCTTCCTTCATTTGGAGACAGGAACCAGACGTCTGGCTATTTCTCATGAAAGAATAGTAGCTCTGACTTCCCTTCCTAGTATACCCGAATGCAGAGCATGCACTGGAAACACCAATTACTCTATTAATGACAACAACAGCAGAAAGGGTTGAATAACAAAATGACAATGACTATTATACACAGGGGTTTCATGTGGATTTGTACTTTATAGAAATTTTTCAATTATTCTGGGGCATAATGTGGAAAAATATGAAATTGAAAAGAGAATTGGAAATCTTATTAGTGATGTGGGTACCTAAACTGTTTATACCAAGTTCAGCTTCTCCTATGATGAGTTTTAGGCTTTTGAAGTAAAAGGGGGAAGGCACAGCAACCAGAAGGCAAATGTGAGTGATTGATAGAAAAGTGTTAGTCTAGTAGTGTGTTCTGGGTCAGGGAGTTATAGAAAGTGCTGATTGATTCTGTTTAACAGTATCACCTTCATATTGTTTTTCTCCATCTCTTTATCAGTCTGATTATTTAATTTGTGAATAGAGTTGCTAGTTCTCCAGAACAATTTCTTAATGATACTTATGCATGGTTTGTTTCTCTTCTATGGACCCAGCACCTGATTCAATTAGTTTGCCTTTCATCTCTCAATTCCTAGATATCAATTATTTATTTCTGTTTCCCTTTAATTTGTTTAGATTTATTCTTAAAATACACACCCTTTGGTGAGCATTTGAAAGGGATTAGATAGAATTTTCTATAACACGATTTGAGATTAGGGCCAAAGTATTTGCAGACATAGGCAAAGCTTTTGCACTGGGAGAGTAACTCACCTGGCACTGGTAGAAACAGAGTTGAGGAAGTGGGGATGTTTCCACTGAATATACTAGAAGTTAATTTAGAGAAAAATTGAAGAGTTCCATTTCCTGAAATTTCCAAAGAGCATGTTTGGTTTCCAAATAAAACTCAGAAGATTATTTTTTTTTTACTGTTTTATAAGAGGTCCAGTAAAATTCTTTGTTATTGTCATAACATAACATAATTTTTTTTCTTTAGTAAACTATAGAAATCAGGAAAGGCAGAGTGGGAGAATTTTCTTCTCATTTGTAAGAACACCAAAAGGAGAATCAGGAATGGTTATATACTGGCATATTTAATTGAAGAATAATGATAATAATAATAATGATCCTTTGGATTAAGGATCCTTTGATTTTTATCAAGCTTCAATTAGGGGTGATTTGAACTACTTTTACATTGCCTATGTTATGGGCAGCTTTAGGTTGATGCTTTATACACTCATAGAGTTTATTGAAACCACAACAACATTACAGATTCCCAAAGAACCACACAAGGTTTAAATCAGTGGTCCAGAAACTTTCTTTTTCCCAGAAAACACCATAAAGTATTTTGTTTGGTTTTCAAAAGCAGATTGAATTTCCTACTACTCCATCTGATTCAGTAAATCTAGGAGAGTACCTAGGATTTTGCATTTCAAACAAGTGCTTCTGGGGACTTTGAAGGCATATACATGTGCAGAAATCTTTCTGGACATCACCAAATCAAAACAAAATATTTTTAAAAATATCCTTTTCAATAATGAGAAGTCTAGAATATATACCTACACTCCTACGAAGCCTTGAATCCCAAAGTCAAAAGGAGGAAAATTCTGCCAAACTAAGTATACTTGTCTGAAACTTTTTAGTTATAATGGAGAGTTTATTTTATTAGCAAATCAACACAGTAAGTTCTATAAGTCCTGCCCAGAGGATGATCACAATCTATAAATATCAGTCTACAGTTACCTGATTTGAGGCTTCTGCTCAATTCATTGGATGAAGTACTAATACCTCATCTTTTTGATGTACCTCTTCCCCGAAACAGGGGAAACAGAGAAAAACAGCAAATGCAAATCCAAAATTTGTACCTTTTTGAGGATTAAAGATTCTAAGTGAAAGATTCTAAGTGGTAATAGATTATTCAGTATGTATTTTATGCTCTCCAGCATTTCCCCCAACCTAATAATTGGTGTCATTGAAATATTAAAAAAAAAGGAGATTTGTTCTTTGTTCTCAGAAGTTTCATAATCTTATTAGAAAACTTAGATAAACCCACAATAGAGTTAAATCACAATGAAAAATGATGCTTCCTCAGGAGGCTGAGTCATTGCTTTAGACTAGCATAGATTTGAGCTCAGGCAGTTTGGATGTTGGGTTATACAGTACAGTGCATGATGCATAGGAAATAATAAAATATATTAGCAAAAAATGTAGAAATGAGAACCTGAGAGAATTAGGTCAGGTTTTGATAAATTCACAAACTATGAAATTGGCACTACAAGTAAACAAGTTATAATTTGAAACTAGGGATCTCAAATTGTTAATTTCTGCTTTTGATGGATGCAGTCATATTAAATGATATTCATCATAATGAAATGTGTGTAGCTTCATAAGTGACAACACCACTTTGTCTTTTTGGATCATATTACTGATATATGTAACAGTAATATTTTAAAAAGAAGAAAAAGTAATATGATTCCCTCTTTTGTTTTTAAACATGCTTGACTTTCTCCCCATCAGGAATAAATATCCAACTACCAAGGTGAAAGGTGGGATAAAGATTGTAGTAGCAGGAATACAGACAGAAATAAAGAACTTTGGGCATTTAAAATACTACCATGCTTTAGGATAATTGTATTAAAAGTCAACCATGTTTGAAAAGAGACAAGTTTTCTACTTTCCTTTTAGCCCCTGTTTAGCATGAGCCTAGTGAAGGGCAGAGGAGGAAGTATATTGGATAAATTGATGGAAATATAGGACAGAGAGAGTCTTGACACACTTACTTTTAGAAGCTCTAAAGAAAGTTGCACTGCAGCATCCCTCAACAAAACGAGTGACCCCAAACCAATATAGGAAGAGTATCAAATTATTAATTAGTGAAACAGCATGGTCACACAGAGAGAGGGTCTCTTGTATTCCTGAGCCTTAATCTATGCTATCATGTGACTACTCTATTGAGCACCAGGTTGCCTGTCATGGGGCATATTGTGGTGGCATACTTGGTGATGTCACAAGACAGACGTGGATTTGAGAGACTGAAATAAGTACCCATGAAATACATGGCAGACACTTAGAGACATAGAAGATAAGGGGAAGTTGAGTCAGCTGTTAGGCCCTGACATGGGACAGAAAGATAGATTTCTGCTACAACCCAAATCATAGTCTCTTAGCAGTAGGTGCCAGAGATGGGACCAAGGCCAGGTATATTTCAGAGGATGTTACCCAGTAATGGGATAAAAAAAATCTCCTTTCCCTGTTATCAGGTTACTCAAACCCCTTTCCCATACTCATATATCATTTGAGAGTAGATGGAAGGGGAGGAGATAAATATGGAACACTGAATAAATAGTTCGAGGTAAGCCTAAATAGTTTGATGGACTCACAAAATATGGAATTGGCACTAGAAGTTTATAAGTAATAATTTGAAACCAGGGATCTCAAAATGTTAATTTCTGTTTTTTGATGGATAGAGTTATATTAAATGTTATTTATCATAATGAAATGTGTTTGTCTTCATAAGTGACAACATCACTTTGTCATTTGGATCATATTATAGATACATGTAATAGTAATATTTTAAAAAGAAGACAAAACCCAGTTAAAAAATGAGCATAGGATCTGAATAGGCATTTTACCAAAGAAATTTTTTTAAATGGCCAATATGCATAGAAGAAGATGCTCAACATTGTTAGTTGTTGAGAAAATGTAATTCAAAACTACAATGAGATACCAGTTAACACCCATTAATGTGGCAGAAATTAAAAAGGCAAAAAACTGAACAATAATTGACAAAGATGCAGAGAAATCAGAACTCTCATGTATTATTGATGAGATTTTAAAATGGTGTAGCCTCTGTAGAAAACTGTTTGGCAGTTCCTCAAAATGTTAAACATAGAGTTGCCAAATAACCCATCAATTCCACACAGAGGTATATACCCAAAAGAAATGACAACATATGATCACACAAAAACTTATACATAAGTGTTTATAACAGCACACTTTATAATACCCAAAAAGTGAAAATAAACAAAATGCCATCAATTGATTAAATGATAAACAGATTGTAATAGATCCATACAATGGAATATTACTCAGCAATACAAAGAAATACAGGACTGATGACAGTATAATATGGATGAACCTTGAAAACATGCTATATGAAAGAATACAATCACAAAAGACCACATATAATGATTCTCATTTTATGAAAAGACCATAATAGGCAAACCTCTAAAAACAGAACGTAGATTAGTGGCAGGTGGGAAGGGAGAATGGGAAATTAGAATCAACTGTTAATGTTTGCAAAGTTTCTTTTGACTATGATAACAATATTCTTAAATTATATAGTGTTGATGTTTGCATAATTTTTTGAATATATTAAAACCCACTAAATTTTATTCTTTGAGTAGGTTAATTTTATGATATGTGAGTTATATCCCAATAGGTCTCTTTTAAAAAATAAGTTCTAATGGGACAGAATTCTTCTCAGGGAGTTTGTTTGTGGCATATAAGTTGTAGCATACACTCTTCTGTGGGTTTCTTCTCTCCTATTCTTGTGCCTAGTTCTACCTTTTGATCAATCCTCTTGTGAAGCCCCTTAAAATAGCCACTGCTATTGGGGCCCACCATGAGAGCGCAAAGTGCTTCTACTCCTGCGAACACTTACATAGAGGCGTGGGTGTTCATACAGAGGTACAGTGATGGCCCTCTTTCCACATCTGTTTCACCTGATGCCAAAATCAGCTCTACTTGAGCTCCGGATTTTAAAGTCTTTAGTAAATGTGATTATATCAACTTTTGCTGTTACCTATCTAGCCATAGGTTCTTTTTCCATTCCAGGGTCTTGAGCATTACCAGATACCATGCAATTCCCTCCATAAATTTCTTTTGGCCTGCAACCTGCCCCAATCAAAGCATCCCATACAGTCTAGTTGCAAAAGTAAAGACCCCTTTCATATCAATGGATGCAACAACGTTCTGGGACACAGCCAATTCCTTGCACAATTCTTATTTTGTGAGGTTTGGAGGCCTTTTCCAAGGGCTGGCTATGTTGTGTGCAGGACAGTTGTAAACTACACATGCAGGATTGAGCTCTTTCATCTAAAATGTCTTATCCTATTTTTTTCTTTAATAATATACAGTCTTTCTAGTAATTTATTTGTATTTTTTTGTGTGTGTGTGTATTTAAGTATAACCTCTTTTGCTAAGGTTCCGTTAAACTAGGTCAGAAAACAAGTAATACCAGGGTAATAAAAACCATTATCTTACAACAAATACCTCACTACTGTTGTACAGAAATGTGTGATTTGATATAAAAAATGAGGTGGAGAGGACCACATGGACAAAGAAGTTAGAGTCATAGAACTTGACAGAGGATCTTGGAAATGTTTTCATCCAGAGTTTCTCAACTATGAAACTACTGACATTTTGGAAGGCATACTCTTTTGTTGTTAATGGTCATCTCCTGCTTTATGGGATGTTTAGCAGCATCCCTGGCCTCTCCCCACTAGATGCTAATAGCTCCTCTATCCCCAGTTGTGACAATCAAAAAGGTCCCTAAGCATTGCCAAACGTCTTCTTGGGGGAGAGGACAAAAATTCCCCTCTCCCACGATATGAGAACCACTCTTTTAGGCTAATCCTTTCATGTTCAGCAAGGAAAATTGAAAGTTAATGCTTGTAAGTAGCTTGCTTTTGGTGACATAGAAGTCAAGGCAGAAACCAGCTAGAACAGTACTGTGACATTTTATCCACTGTTCCTTCTGAAATCACCCTCAATAAAGACAGAAAAAACATAGGCTCTTTTAAAAAATATGCAAATTTCACTAATTTCATGATTCAGCCAAAATAGTTATCTATGTATAGTTCAATATTTTTCAAATATTTGCATGTCATCCTCCTTTTGTAGCCTTTGATATAATTAATATCTCCAAAGCAAGCTAGAAGGCTGTGTGCTATAAACAATAGAAAAAACAGGATTCACTATGTTTCCCTAGGTTAAACTCTATAACTATTATCTAAAATGCTGACTAGACTTTGTGAACTTTTTAAAATGGGAGACAGCTAAGATTTATAAAAGATATATAGCTAAATAGTCTAAGGAAAACCATGAGATTATAACTGAATGGTGACTTTTAGAAGGTGTAATTCTGTGGCATTTCCCCTCTTTCTACTTACATTTGGGTCAAGTGAATAGATGAATTTATTCCATTTTCTGTTCTCATTACAGGTTTTGTCAGGAAAAGTGAATTATCACAGAATTTTATTGTGTGATACATTTAGTGAATTATAGCAGTGAGCAGAGATGGTTAACCTCTCTTATAATTGTATATCTTGAGTGACTATTCTGCCCTTTCCAAGTGCTTCTGGAATAAAAATTTACCTCTTAATCTCTTATAAATTTCAAGATGGTAATTCTTAAATAAAATTTTTAGAAGGGTAGAGAATTATTCCCTGTTGAAGAAAAGTTTCTGTACAATAACCTCAAACAAATGCAAACTCCCATCAGGCCTTGTTATCTGAAGAATGTAAAAACTATTTTGAAATCTCATAAAATTATATTTGATATAGACATGTTTTAGTATTGCAAAATATTTTACTGGTTTTACAAATGAGAACATGTATAACATGTAATTCTAATGACTGGTTTCCTATCTACCTAGTTTAAGCAGTGTTAGCTGTTGAGTCTCCCAAAATGTCAACATAAAAAATTGATATTAATAATAAGGTAAATCAAAGTTTTTTATACCTACTGCAGTAAAGGACAATATTACCTTTATCGACTCTTAGCATCTCAAACAGGGGATGTAAGAGGAGGGTAGTAGTAGGATTGGGAGCCTGGGCTGTGTGATTGTAAGGTGGGTCTTGCAGAAAACATAAATGGTAGGGTTTATTCAGAATTTATGACATGCTAGTATTGGATTGATGGATACAGCTAGGTAAAGGACTTAATGTAAATTTTGATAAGCAAGTTGTTAGCCTAGATATGAAGCTACTTTAGTTGAGTTGCAGTCTTATCATTCAGAAATAAATATTTCTCAGAACAAGTAATTTAGTTATTTTTCGTATTCTCAGTATTATTCAATTGTATGTCTGGTCTCATGGACAGAAAAATATGCAGGGAAAGAAAATTATGTTTTTTTCAGTTCCAAAGGCCAATTTGAGTTCACAGTTAACTATTAAGACCCTAAAGGAGACGTAAGGACTCACATTAACAACGAAGCATCTTTGGTAAGGCAGGAGGCTCAGAACAGGAATGCTCATAATAGGAATGCCTTCGCCCTGTGCTGATTGGGAAGGTGAGGTGGAATTTTGCCTCTCATTTTCCTTCCTTCATAATTTTGCAAGATCTTTCCCTTGCCAGTTACTTATTATATGCTTACCATCTTAAAAGATCCTAAGCAAAGAGCTATAAGGATATAATGTGAACAATATATAGGCCCCTGACAGTCAAACAAAAGTTATATCATCTTATTCTCTGACCTATTGGCTGAAGAATTAGGATCCTTATTAAGTGAGAAAACCATAAAAGTATATGTACTGTAACCACTCTATGGTAAGTTCTGGACTATAGAATATAGGGAAGTAGTATAAGACATGATCCTTGCCCTCATGGAGTTTAAAACCTAATTGCAGAGACAGAGCAAATGTTTAGAGAACAATTTGTTTTTTTAAAAAAGTTCATATAATGAATTACTAATTTTATGATACAGACAAAGGACCAAGTAATGTAATAAGCTACCAGTTATATGAAGTAAGAGAAAGTAGAGAAGGGATAGAATGTTTCCTTTAAATATAGTTTATACAGAACTTACAAGTTGAAAATAAAGTTCATTTGCATAGAATGAACTTAATTATTTGATCAGAGTATAAACCCAGAATTTTTCTCTAAGAATTTGTTGCAAAATATTTTTGAATACATAGATCAGAGATAAAGGAAATAATGCTCTAAAAATGCTTGGATTGCATTTTTGCAGAACCTAAAACAGCTGGAAAACCCATACAATTAGTTAAAATTATTAAACATGTACACAGACTTTAATAGCTGAATGAGATGCAGACATATAAGTGAACTCTAAGATTCCCAGAACTTCTGTTACAAAAGCAAAATTAAAATTATAATGATAGCTTAAAATTAGAGGGAGGACCTACAAATATAAAGTTATAGGTATGAAAATGGATTCTATAATATTTGTAATCTGTACAGGTGTAAGATTCTATGTATATTTATATCAAGTTTTATGCTTTCAATGTGCAAAAATTGGAAAATAAATACTCGTGACAAAGTCATAGGAAATCAGAGAAAAAAGAATTTATTAATTTATTTCAAATGATGGATTCAGTTGCTATATTTAGACACAGTCTCAGTTTATGCCAGTGACTAGGATGGGATTCTGACTTGTATGTAGTCAGAGTTTAAGAAAATATGGTAGCTTGTTACTTGTAAAAAAGCAGCCTCAATTGTGACAATCTAACACCAACTCATTAAATACCCCAAATGGCTTAGCAGATAGATCTATTTTTGATCATTTTTATATCCATAGTGAAGGTATAACTCACTTCAGGCATGCATACAAGACAGGTATCACAGATGTATTTCACGTCACCACAAAATTCTTAAAGTCTCAAAAGAAAATTGAGTTCACTTAATTTTACAATGTATAAATTATAAATTTTAAAGGCAGAGGCAACATAGTTGTAGAGGGCAGGTAATCATAATAGAAGGCAAGTCTATGAAAAGGAGAGCATTTGGAAATGGACTTCTATTGCCATTCAGTTTTGACTCTAGTCCTTGTCCCTCAATAACATTTCTGAGGAACAAATAAATGGTGGAAAAGAGGAAGAAGCCTCAGAGCCTGAACATCAAGAAGTAAGATTCCCATTACTTCAATCTGTCTCCAACTCCATGTTTAACCCCATCAGTTCAACTGTTCAGGTCCCCATTAATATTTTATCATGTATCTGAGTTCACTAGGACATTTATCTTTGAATTTCTATATTCCAAATTCATTATTTCCTTTCTTATTACCTTCAATTTCTACTAAAACTGACCTTTTCTAAGTTTTAGAGCCATGCTCATGATCTGTAAAGCAACAGCAAGGAGCATGATTAGCTAATTTAGCTAAAAACATTAAACTATAAATGAGAGAGAACTATGTCATAATCTGCTACCATTTTATTGTGTTAAGGTACACTTTGTATTTTAATAGCTGTCTTCAGCATTTAATGACTTAATTTAAAGAATAGAACTTCATGGTGGAGCCTTGAGGGTGATAATAGATGGTAACCAGCACCATTATATCCTTGTGGGACACTTCTAACTAGAGATCAGATTCACTGCCCTTGTGTCTAGAAGAAGACAAAAGATCAAAAAGGACTTTGTAGCCATCTGTGGGATCCTATGTATCCTTACAAAGTAAACAGAGTGCCTTGCCTTTCAAGATCCTTACCCGTCTTTTAAGAATGCAGAGGTAAAAAAAAAATTGTTGTAAACAACTGCCTTTGAATTTTTCCATATATGCCTATCACTACTTCTAGAAATAAGTGTGATAGTCATTAAGACCAACTTTTGAGAATCCTTCCACCTTTTCTGTTTTTGTTTCTTTTGTTTTGTTCTGCTTTCAAAACATATAAGCTCTTGATGTCCTATTCTGTAATATTCGATTCTAAAACAACCTACAGGCAGACTTAGGATTCTTAAATACATGATTGGCTTGTTGGTAAGATTAAACAAGATTCCATATTAAAAAGCTACATTTAAAATGATAAGCACATGACAGTGTTATCAAGAAGCTCTGCAGAGGTAAGAAAGAGAAAAACAATCTCAAAATTGTCAGAGACATTGGACTAATAGCAGTCTCATTTGGCTGAAATGTTGGCATCATCTGAATAAAAAGGTGAGATAAATTTTACAAGATTAGGTAACATTTTGTTTGGTCTTTGGCACTACTGATTAGTTTATTGATTCATTTATTTTCTTCATGTCCTCACTCATGAGTACCTCATAGGTATACACTACTATAAAAGGCAATGTGGAGAATATAAAAATATATATATAACATCTGGTTCCTGACGTCTTAGAATTATAGAGTAGTTGAGAAAACAATATGTGTAATGGTAATAGGACAACACTACAGACAGAATGGCTAATGTATTGTCATGACAATAATTTCAGAGATAGATGAGATTATTGGGTATGGGAGCCAGGAGTTAAGGAAGCATCCTGGGAAAACTAGGACTTGCAGCTAGAACTAAAGTATAGATGGGATTCTTGAACTATGCTGTTAAGGAAACAACTTTAATTGGTTTCCCATGAAGGCCAAAGGAATGTCAAGAGGTAGATATTCCATCTTCTATATATTGTTGTCATGAATTTTTCTTTTCTTATTTAAGTATCCTTCATCTTTAACTTTTTCTATAAACATTGGATTTTCTGACTAGAAAATAAAGTGTAGCTATTTTTCATCCATTCTCAATAATATTCCCCAAGCCTTTGAAATCACTCCATCTTTTAGGAATATCTTTGCCAGTGAGTCTGCTTGATGTGTAAAAGGAATTCATGTGTAAAGGCTATTAACAGAGTCATCATCAAGTGTAGTCTGCCATCAGATTTATGTCCAAGCCAACCTTACTCTTTACAATACAATCCATTAACTGTGCATAAACATGTTCAAGCAATTTAGATAATGTGGGTAATGGTGAAATTGAGTGATTGCCATGCCTCTGGGTAAAATGATTCAAAACTGGTGGCATTTTGAATTTGCTGTCCAGATGTTAACTGATTGTTTTGATAACAAATTAAACAGAGAGAGGTAAAAGGGAGAGCATTCCAAAGAATTATTATTGCCAGATATCTTCTTCTCTAAGTATCCCTGTGTGGCCCCAGAATAGATTCATTAACATTTTATTCATATTGTCATGTTTATTCACATATACACATACACGTGTATATGCATTTTGGGGTATTTTTTCTCAAATAAAAATTATACTTCCCAGAATATTTTAAAATGGAAGGGAAATAAACTTTGGGCTTTAGTTTTAGAATACTTAGCATAAGAATTATGGACTATCACAGTTTAAGGGAAACAGAATTTATCTAATGCAGTCCTAATTATATAGATGAGAAAATTGAGAACTGAAATGGTTAAATGGCTTGCCCAGGGTCAGACAGCTCCTTATTGACTCAACTGAGAATGCAGCACACTTCCTGCCTCCCTGGTGTTTTATAGCTCATCAAGCTCGATTGGGTTGGACATAGATGATACACAGATATTATTCTGCTTAGGTTTATATGAGGTGATGATGGATAAATGTCCTGTGATTCACTGCATGATTTAGAGGGTTTTTCATGGAAGAAGATTTTTCACGTTTTTCTTATTGCTAAAGTCCACTCTCAAACTGCAAGATAACTGGTGTTTCATTTGTACTAACACAAGTATTAATAATAATCAATGACTGTATTGGATGCTTACTGCATGCCACACACTGTTCTACAGGCTTAATTTGCATCATCTCAGTTAATCATCACAGTTAGCTCAAAAAAATTCTGAGTTGACTTTTACCCATGGGAGAATTGAGACTCCGCAAGTTGAATTCTAACTTTACAAAGGTCTTAAATCTGGTGAGTGCTTGTGCTAAAATTTGGATCCAGGTTATCAGAATCTAAAATATGTTTATATGCACTGGCAAACACAGACACTAAATCAAGAATTATTCCTTTTGGTTTCTTGTGACCTACTTTCATAATTATGAGAGGATAGGAGGCCTGGTACTACCAAAGCCAGGAAAGGAAGCAACAACAACAAAAAAGAAAACTACAGACCAATATCCTTTATAAATATAGAAGCAAAAATATTCAATAAAATGCTAGCAAACCAAATTCTACAGCATGGCAAAACAATAATCTATGAGGACCAAGCAGGCTTCATCCTAGGGATACAAGGATGGTTCAGCATACATAAATCAATAAATGTAATTCACCACATAAACAGAAGCACAAACAAAAATAATATGATCATCTTAATAGATGTGGAAAAAGCATTTGACAAAATATGGCACCCTTCATAATAAAAACTCTCAACAAATTAGGAATAGAAGAAAAAATGTCTCAAAATTATAAAAGCCATAGATGACAAACCCATAGCCAATGGGAAAAAGTTGAAAGCATTCCCCCTGAGAACTGGAACAAGACAAGGAAGCCCACTGTCACTACTTCTATTCAACATAGTGCTGGAAATCCTAGCCAGAACAATCAGTAAAAAGAAAGAAAAAACAAAAAAGTTTTCTTGAAAAAACAAATCGAGAAAGAGGAGGTCAAACTATCACTTTTCGCTGATGATAAGATTTTATATCTAGAAAACCACAAAGACTCGCCAAGAAACTCCTGGAATTGATAGATAAATTTAGCAAAGTCTCAGGTTTACAAAATCAATGTACATAAATCAATAGCATATCTATATACCAATAACAGTCAAGCTGAGATTCAAATCAAAGACTCAATATCATTCACAATAGCTATAAAGAAAATAAAATACCTAGGAATATACCAAGGAGGTGAAAGATCTCTACAAGGAAAACTATGAAACACCTAGGAAAGAAATCACAGTAGATACAAACAAATGGAAAAATGCATTGTGCTCAGGGACTGGTAGAACCAGCATCGTTAATATGTCCATACTACCCAAAGTGATTTACAGGTTCAATGCAATCCCCATCAAAATACCAACATCATATTTCACAAATCTAGGAAAACTAATTCTATTCTTTGTTTGGAACCAGAAAAGAGCCCAAATAGCCAAAGCAATGTTATGCAAATAGAACAAATCTAAAGGCATCACATTCCCAGACTTCCAACTATACTACAAGGCTATAGTAACCAAAACAGCAAGGAATGGGTACAAAAATAGAGATATAGGCCAATGGAACAGAATAGAGAATACGTACAGCCAATTGATCTTTGACAAAGCAGACAACAATGTACACTAGAGAAAAGAAGACCTATTCAATAAATGGTGCTGGGAAAATTGGATAGCCACATGCAAAAAAATGAAATAGGATCCATATCTCTCACAACGCACAAAAATTATTTCAAGATGGATAAAATTCCTAAATGTAAGACATGAAACAATAGGAATTTTAGAAGAAAATGTAGGGAAAACTATTCTAGATATCAGTTTAGGTAAAACAATTATGACTAAGACCCCAATGGCAATCACAGCAACAACAAAAATAAATGGGACTTGTTTAAATTTAAAAGCTTCTGCACAGCTAAGGAAATAATAAACAGAGCAAACAGTCAACCTACAGAATGGGTCTTCAATATGCCAATCACTACTAAAGCTATATTACCATTAAGATATTTTTACTGTGTTACCATCCCATATACCCAAATTCTAAATGCTGATGATCTACAGGTCTCTCAAATTCAAGCCATTCAAAATTGAACTCACCATCTGCCCTTGAACATCCTGAGGTGTTCAAGGCAATAAAGTGCAGTCATAGCCACTAAGATGCCCTACCAAAAACCTTAATATTATTATTAATATTATTATTTCACTGTTCTCCCATATAATTAATAATCACATATTGATTGAATTCCTTTTGTGTATCTGGCACTTTTTAAATTATCAATTAGATTCTATGTCTTTAATATTTCTGAAATCATTTTCACCTTCTATCCCTGTAACAGGCAATATATTTCTTCTTGTAGAAATATTCTTATCCTTTTCTTCACCAAAGTAGCTCCTAATTGTTTTTTCAGATGCTACCTTACACACCAAATCCTTTGGGAAACTTAATCTGTTTTCTGAGACTTATCTTGAACTGAGAGACTCTATTTCATCACTATCTCTGCAGTCATTGCTATGAACCACAATAATTTTCCGATATCCAAGTTTCAGTTATATACCTGCAAAAATTCTATAGAAATGGGTGACAATAACTTTCTAAAATAAGAACACTTGAGCTCTCTTGCTGTATTCCAATGTCACTGAGGCCAATAAAATGATAAATGAACAGAGTTGTGCTTTGAATCTGGAGCTCTGAAGATATGTGTAAGGTCTCCTTCACTCTTTTTTTTTTGTGGCTCTGTGTGTCTGAGTTCTGTGTACCAAATTTCCAGGCAGGTGCTCATATCCTGTAAGGGATTTTGGCCAGAGTATCAAAGAGTTTCATAAAAATATATTTGCTCTCCAAATTATTATCCTGAGATTAATATTTTATTGTTCTTTTTTGATACCTTATTAATGTGGAAATAGGAGAAGATCATAAGAGATACCTATAAACAGCTAGGGATTTTTGAAAGGGTAAGATAGTAGATTTTAAAGTTCATAGGCTTGAGGTATTTACTCATTAATATGAGGAATATTTATGAATGATGCTTTTAGTCCAATATGTTGTCATTTTCCCCACAAGACAAGTAAGGTCTCTCCTTGGAATCCTCATAGCAGTTTTTACTCCAACTGTAGCACTTATCACGCTGTATGTGAGTTGCCTGTTTACCTGACTGCCTTGACCACTAGTCATGGTTATTTGATTACAGAGACTAAGCCTTATTCTCCATTATATTCCCAATGCTTTGAAATATATCTAGTGCATAGTAGGTAGTAGGTAAATACATTGAATTTGGTTGTTTCCAACAAAAACATAATAATAAAAATATTACAGATTTCAAAATCAATGAGTACCCGATAAAGTCACTGAACTTTAATGGGTTTTTTACTCTTTAGAATGATGTTAGAAAAAATTATGTCCAAATTTTCCATCAGCTTTAAAAATTACAATGTTAAGAGACTAAACTGAAGTCATGAGGACCTGGTCTCCTTCTATTTCTTGATCACATTTTCTTGGGGATGACTGAATCCTCTGTGTTTTGACTGTGACCCATCATATGAGGTCAGATGTGGAATTTTCCACTTGTGGCATCATGTTGGCACATCAAAAACTTTTAGACTTTGGAGCATTTTGAATTTTGAATTTTTGTATTAAGGATGCTCATCCTACAATACATTTCTTCTTAAAATAAATGATTAAAAATTTATCTCAGCTTGAGGTAGAAAGATGAAGTAGATTAGTGTCCACTTAAAGTCCCAGATCTGCCGATTGTGTTTGACAAACATCTAAGGAACATATTAATAAGACTTCTAGTCACTCTACCTCCTATAATGAATATATATGTAAATTAATGTTCTTATGCAGAGAAAAATATATTGAATATATTTATTATATTCAATAAAATGATGGTTTGGGGAAAATCGAATATTTTATGTTAGTAATTTACATTTGCATCTTCTATTTCTGACTAGGTAATTTATACACTTTTATTAGAGGATGGCAGACATTGATAATATGAGACTTAAGGCTATTTTATTTCCTAGGCAGTTTGATAACATTCCTGTACACTTTCTACCAGATGGAAACTAGGTTAAATTGTGAGTGATATATATTAATGGATCAATGAGTGCAAATAAAATTAACAAATGGCAGTCAGACCTGCATCACAGCAGAAGGTGAACCTGGCAAAGATATTGAAGGGATGCTTTCCCCTGGGGACAGTTGTTATTAACAGGCAAATTAGTTGCATATCAGCCCCCAACAAATTAATGCTTTGTACCTACCTCAATTGCCTGGGAGTTACCTGGAACAATGGGAAAACTTCACAGAAATGAAATTTAGCAGAAATAAATGTGAAGTCTTAAATTTATGTTTAAAATAACCCATTAGATCAGTACAGGATGTAGAATATGCAAGACATGGGTGATGTGAGCTTTATGACAAAGCTTTGGAGGGCTGAGTGAGAAGAGATATTCAGTAAGACTTATGGTATAAATCAGCTGCTTCAAAGCTTGGGCAATTGGGAGCTAGCTTAACAAAAATAAAGAGATTTCTTCCGTAAACAATCATGGAAGCATACACATATTTTATAAGATTAAATGTGAAAGTTAAATAGGAAGAGAAAATATGACACAACCAACATTAATATACTTATTCCATTGGTGTAATACAGTTACTTAATGGAGGTATAAAAATATACAGAGAAGGCCAGATCTTACAGTATGCTTAGGGTATGTAAACTGAAACCCACAGTTTAGATGTCTTAAAATTGACTGTAATTTCAGGTCTCTGGACATAAAAATGAAAAATTATGGGTGATATATTTTCATTGTTAATTGAAAGAAGCAAACCATCAGGAGCAAGAAATACTTTTTCTAGAAATCACATTTCATCTAAATTCATCATATAGCTCTTTATAGAATGGAAATTAGAAAACAGTAAGATTTTTATCATTTCTTAACTTAAAAACTGCACCTAAATAAGCCCCAAGATTTATTATAGTTTATGCTTTATGGATGAGAAACTACTAGAATGCCAACTGAAGGCTGTTTTTCTACAAGTTTATGGTGAACAAGGGATTGGAGAGAAAGGAAAATATGTGTGAGCTTCTCTGATATCCCTCTCATAATGATCATGGTTGTGATGTGAATTTTCTAAATTATGTTTTCATCATAGCATTTATTGAAACATGTTATTTACATCATACATTCACCCTCATCTCCTTCCTTTCCCTAATCTAGCACATCATCTATGTTCCTTACACTTAGCATCCTGAGATACCAATTTCTGCCTGATCTCTAGCTTGTAGTCTAGTTTGTTAAACAGGAATTTTGTGCAAATTTCATTGTGGACATGCCAGTCTCAACTTTTGGACAATAGTCTAGTAGTAAAGAGAATGGGCTTTGTCATCTGAAAGATAATATTCTAAGTATCTCATTCTAGCATTAGAGCAAATGAATATATATCTCTAAGCCACAGCTGTCCCATTTGGGAATGATATCTAATCCAGAGTATTATAAGAATCAAAGCAATGCGTGTTAGACTCATACAGCAGTTCCTGGCATATAGTAAGCATTGCCATTTAGTAAGTGTGGTTTGGTAAGTATTGTCATATAGTAAGTTCTTGGCATATAGTAAGTATGGCAATTATTGCCATAATTAGCGAATAAAATACTGAATGCCCAGTTGAATTTAAGTTTCACATAAATAGTAAATAATATTTTTAATATAACTATATACTGTGGAAATGTATGAAAATAAACAAATAAGAACAAGCAAAGGTTATTTATTCAGAGCAAGAGAGTCAGCCACCATCCCATGCAGTTTGGCAAAGACTGAAAGGCAGGCAAAGGAGGGAGAAAGCTTTAGAGTGGAAAAAAGGAAAGGCTTCAGGTATGCCTTCATTGGAGGCTTTTGGAATGGGGAAGCTGTTAGGTGGGCCAACCAGAAGGGGGTCTCCTATGTGATTGGTTAGGGGTACACATTTGGCTTTTCCCAGTTTACCCCAAGTTGAAAGCAGGGACAAAAATTAGGGAAACTTTTAGTTATTAATCCAGTCCTGGCTATTTGGGCTGATTTTATGTAAATTATTGTTTGATTTCCTGGATTGTTACTAGAGATAGCAATCTGGCTTCCTGAAAGGTCTGATTTACAGCAGGCTGACTTCCTGGACTGGTTATTGCAAATATGGAATTGGATTCCTGGGAAGGTTGCTGAAGGTTATGGGTCAGCGTTTTATTTTTATATATGATCTGGCCACTTTCTGTATATTCATTCTCTTAGTCCCAAGTATTGTGTGATGTTGATTTTTATCTGGCAACACTAGTATTAAGTACTTTCTAAATGGTGGATAGCAAGTAACAAATGTTATGGTGATAATAACATGATATATTAGCCTCTCAGGAGCACTTACAAGAGACCATGAAGATATAATACTTTCATGTGACAAAGTGTCTTATGATTCAGACTATGGAATTTCCTTGAGGGAACTTCTTAGGTCAATCAAGTCCTTAAGTCACACTGTAATATTAACCATCTGCACATAAAGTCAACTCATTCCAAGACATAAGCTTTTCCTGTTGGAAGAAATAGTTTAGATTAGTGAGAAAACACATGGCTCTCAAGTAATTTTCTCCTCTTTCATTTTAACAAAGTCTAGTATTCTCACTGTGTTTTTTTATTCTTCATTTTCTCTAGCTCTTCTAATGTTTATTGATTCTGCTTCCTTTATCACTTTCCATTGATTAGTGGGTGTCTATAGTTATGCATTAGGGCTATTGATCCTGAAGAAATGGCCCTCTAATGGGGGTCAGCTGAAGTCAGACATGGAGCTTGGCCCTCTCTTGATTTTTGTTAATTTGGTTTATTGGGATTTTGCTCTTCTCATTTTCCAGAGTGCAAGGGATTGGTTTAGGATGCGAGCGGGTTTTTAATATGTTTACTAGCTCACTGCTTTCTGTCATGTTAGTATCTCGCTTGTCATTATGGGCTGGGTGTTGTGATGCAGATTGCCAGGACCCATCTGGCATGAACGTCTTGTTGCCGGAAGTTGCTCTGCAAGGTGAGGTATGAACTAACTCTGGCAAGCTCCTTTTTCTCAAGTGAGAGAAAGTTGCGCATGCCAGTTTCAATACCATATGTAGCTGTTTCTAATGCTTGTTCTTTTTGGTTGTAAATAACAGCTGAGTCAAACTTTCTAGTGCTTAATCAGAACCCATGGGCTTTAGGGTAGGGAAGTAAAACAGCAGGTTTGGGTTTTTAAGTTCTGTGGCTTTTAATCAAGAAGATATTATAGCCGGGCGCGGTGGCTCACGCCTGGAATCCTAGCACTCTGGGAGGCCGAGGTGGGCGGATCGTTTGAGCTCAGGAGTTCGAAACCAGCCTGAGCAAGAGCGAGACCCCATCTCTACTAAAAAATAGAAAGAAATTAATTGGCCAACTAAAATATAGAAAAAATTAGCTGGGCATGGTGGCGCATGCCTGTAGTCCCAGCTACTTGGGAGGCTGAGGCAGAAGGATCGCCTGAGCCCAGGAGTTTGAGGTTGCTGTGAGCGAGGCTGACGCCACGGCACTCTAGCCGGGGCAACAGAGACTCTGTCTCAAAAAAAAAGAAAAAAAAAGAAGATATTATATACTTAAAAATGCAACATTATCTGTAAGAAAAACAAGGTGATATGAATAAAAGGGGCTTTGGACTGAGACAAAGATGTTTTGATAGTTTGTACTAATACTGCCACATAGTAGCTATGTGAACAGGAAGAAGTTATTTGACCTGTTTGAATTTCAGTTTTCTCATCCATAAATTTAAGCATAATGCCCCTTAATTGCCATGGAGGATTAGAAGTAGTTTTATATAATATACAGCCTAGGGTCTTAGAATCAATATGAACTAATAATAAATATAATTATCATTATTATTAGAAGAACTTCTAGATGTTATTTTAAAAATTCATTAGGGTTCTACCCATTGTATATTCTAACCAGAAATGATATTGCAGAATAAACTTTTTGGGAAATATTTCAAAATAACTGAGAACGTAGAAGGATTTTTTTTCCTGGAAACTTACTCTTCTTTGTAGAGTGGAACTTAACATAAGTCCTATAAAGTAATAGAAAACAAATTATATATATATATATATATTGCATGAACTCAGTCTTTAGTAAGCTTACAATCTGCTTGTAGAAAAGAAAAAGTAACTAAAATATACAAAGCAATTAAAGAGTAGTGCAATGGAATGTATAATCAAGAACCAAGATTTCGTGGTGAAATCTACAAATTTCAGCACTTCAGAAAAGAAATTATTGAGCATTGATTGTGTATATTTAAGATATACAACATGATGCTATAAGATACATGTATATAGTAAAATGATTTCTATAGTGAAACAAATTAACATATCCATCATCTCATAGTTACCCATTTCCTTCCTCTTCCCCTGGTGGCAAGATCAGCTATAATCTACTCATTTAGCAAAAATCCTGAATATAATACACTATTGTTAAATATAATCCTCATGTTGTACATTAGATCTTTTGACTTATCCAGAAACATTTTGACCTGAAATTTTAGTTAGAAATAGTAAAAAGTGAGAGGTGGTAACTGGAAGCTTCACAGGTTATAATTGCATGATTCTTCAAGTGGAATCTTTTGACTCCTTATGTCAAAGGGTAGCATGAGGATAGTTTAAAGACTTCCACTTGACCAGCTCATTCAGCAAAATTAAATAAATTTTGTTTTGTGCTTAGATAGTTTAACAATCATGTCTGTTATGGGACTAATTTATGTCAAGCATGTCAAGAACATTTTAAAGGATGTAATAAATTCACTATGGCATCAATTGCTTTTAGCTTAATTTGTAAGTACATATTTAAGTGGACAAAATATTGAATATATTTATTGGCATGTGATTTTTTGAGAAAATAGTATAGTTTTCATTGTATAATTGTATATTTAAATTTTTCAACTGTTTTTGAACATCTTATTTAATTCAAATTCCTTTTTTTATTATTTAGTAGAAATTAAATTTTATATAGATCATCCTGTTTTAATCCTATAAGAAGTTTTGAAAACTACCAAAACCATTGTAGAAGAGCATGTGTGTCAGAGAGAGAGAAAGAGAGAGAATAATAACAAAATTCTACTCCCAATGCATATATAAATAGTAGAGTTACAAATATGCAGTAATATAATTAATTTGGACACATTAAGCTCAGTCAAAGCACTATTTTGGAAATAAGATGAACCTTTGGGTTTATCCAATCCAAACCATCCATTTATAGGTGGGAAAATAAAAGTTTGAGGAGTTTATATGAATTGTTCAAGTCTACAAAATGAGTTTAAAGCAGATACAAATTTAGACTGAAGACCTTTTCATTCTCAATCTAGAAAACTTGCAACTATACCATGACCAAGCTAGGGAAGAACCTTGGACAAAACAGCCAATTCTATGCTCTTCTCCTTGTGAATTTCATAGTAAGTGAGTTTTTTGTTTTTGTTTGTTTATAATCCTTGGGAAGAAGTAAAGCATGGTAGGGGAAGACTTCAGCATGATGGAGTCCACTGATCATCAGCTTGGGGAGAGGGCAAGGTATTTAATATCTCTTTGTGTGCACTCCTTACATGTAAAATAGAGCAATATATGTATTTAATGATTGTTGAAAAGATTAAAATGGATAACATCAGGCTGGGCACAGTGGCTCACGCCTGTAATCCCAGCACTCT
>VBSM01003157.1:28245173-28269095 GCA_008086735.1 Cheirogaleus medius | reverse complement strand
TTTCTTCCTATCAACCTATACCAAATTACTAGGCACTGAATTGGTGCTGAGTAGTTGTTGAATATATGGACTGGTTTAAGCTGAATTGATCAATAAGAATACATTAGCCACTCTTCTCATTTAATAAGAAATTGAAATAACTTGGGATATTGACTCAAAAGAAGTAGTTTGAGCCCGTCAGTGACTTTCAAGCTGGATATTAGGTTCAAGTTATTTTACTCATTTTAGTTACATGAGACAGTGTATGTGAATGTACCTGTGATGTAAAATGCTATCAGGATAAAGTAGCTTTATTGCTGACAGTTTACCTTTTCTTTTAAAAGACAAGATTTGCAGTATATTAAAGGGATACCTTCACCCTAATATTCATTGCAGCATTATTCACAATAAAAAAGATAAACCTAAGTGTCCATTAACAAATGGACAAAGAAAATGTGGTATATATACACAATGGGATACTACTCAGCCATAAAAAAGGAATGAAATCTTGTCATTTGCAGCAACATGGATAGAACTGGAGGTCATTATGTTACATGAAATAAGTTGGGCAGAGAAAGAAAGATATTTCATGTTCTCACTCATGTGTGGGAGCTAAAAATAGTTGAACTCATGGAAATAGAGAGTAGAATTACCAGAGGCTGGGAAGGGTGTGTGTGTCAGAGCAGGGGTGTAGAGAGGCAGGTTAATGGATCTAAACATACAGTTAGGTAGAAGGAATAAGTTCTAATGTTTGATAGAACAGTTGGGGTGACTATAGTTAATAACAATATGTTGTATATTTCAAAGTAACTATTAATAGAAGAGAAGATCAACACAAATAAATGATAAACATTTGAGGTGATTGATATCCTAATTACTTAGATTTGATACTTACACATTCTAGGCATATACCTAAATATCACATGTGCCCTATGAACATGTACAAATAAATGTTCAACAAAAAGAAATAAATAAAATAAAAGACAAGATTGGCATTCAGGACCTTTTTACAGTATTGTTAATTAGGAGTTCACTTTAACCATGTTCTGAGAGTGGGAATTGCTTGGGAATCAGCTTTTGAATAACATAATCTAAGAAGTAGAATTCCTATTTTTATCACTTTGTGGGTAGAGTGGAAAAGTGGCATATAAGTTTATTTCATCAACAATTTCCACTTGGTATTCACATTATTTGGAAACTGATCACATATTCATTTGAACACTGAGCTGTTTGTTGCTGCTGCAGACTCAAGATTAAGTCTGATGCTTATATTCATTCTAACTTGGACCAAACACTGAATGATTAAGAGCCAAATCTAGTGACACACACTGGACCATATGCTGTCTCTCTACCAAACTCTTCCTTGATTCTTCCTTTCTTTCCCATTTTTGGCATTTTCTGTAAAACTGTTCCTCTGGTGGTTGCCTGCCCTGAAGCTTTCTTCTCTGTGTCTGCATCTGACCTAGGAATATAAAATCAAGTATACAAATAGGAGAGAGAATACTGTGTGACATGGGTTTGTCTGAGTGTTTGTAAGATCACAAGAAAACTGGGTGGATATCAAGTCTGATCTCCCACGTAAATAGTCTGGAAGCCAGAGGATCAATGCAGGGTCACAGCCACTGCAGAAAAAAAAAAGCGAGGCAGCAAAGAGTAGGATTAACCACTCAGGTGATTTTCCAGAACTTGATGTATATTTGACACTAGAGAGTTGGAGAAGAACAATAGTCAACATTTTCTGAACGTCCATACCCTAGTTTAGTTTGTGTTTTATACATCTGCAGTCCATACCTGCAAGAATTGGATCACATGTTAGACTTGCTATGATCCACAAAGGTCAACCTCATTAAAGTTCTTCTTCCTGCCTCCAGTTCTCTCTCCTCTGCCTTCACCCTCTGTCGCACTTCCTGCTCATTGGGACTCTCCTTTAGGGTCTAAAACAAAACCCACATCTATCCCCGCACAGAGCACACTCTTAATTTCTTGTCAATTAGAGGGTAGGATCTGATAAATCATCTATCTCTACCAAGGCAAATGTACCCCAACTACCAGTGGACTTAAATTAAAAAAAAATAATAACCATAAAGAAGGAGATTCTTAACTCTGAAGAACAAATCTGGTAGAAATGAAAAAATAAAAACAGGAGTTAATTTGATGAAAAATGGGAGCTTCCTAATGTCCTTCAAATTGCTCTTCCTCTGAAGCATTTGCTTGTCTAGATATAAAACCATCTTTATGAGAAAACAAGTGTTTTAACACTGAGATGATCCTAAGCACAGATGTTTAATTCATTTTATTTGAAAAACTGTTCCTGCCTTTCATAGTATACACAAAGAAAAGAATAAACTATCAAAGCACACTCATTTACAAAATCTGTTCAGCTTAAAATGATAATTAGTTAGTCCCAGGCTAGAATATACAACTCAGCAGGCAAAAGTAATTTTAAAATCATTACACTTATACATCATGGTCAGGAGGTCAGCACATTTGAATTTCATTATGCAATAAGGAAAAGCACTTTCGGTTTCTACATCTTTTTCTGTGTTCTTAATTAGAAAATACTATGGTAAGAAGAATCCATTTCTACCAATTACTTTCTGGAAGAAAGTAAAATTGGTGAACCAATGATTCTGTTTTTAAGTGAAGGTCTTGATCAGCTTTCATTCATTTATTTAGTGGTCCTGGAAAGGGGGAAAAAAAACCCAACAGACTATCATTATCATCATCCAAAAAGCAGTTGTTATAAATTCATCTATGATTGAAGCAGAATTTGTTCACTGTCTTGCTTGAATTTTTTTTTTATAATTTCAGAAAAGTACAGGGGTATAACATTTTGTTTACGTGACTTGCTTTTGTACCATTTGGGTCAAAGTTATAAGTGTGCTGATCCCCCAGATGGTGTAAATTGTACCTGTTAATAATGAATTTACCCATATTATCCTCCCTATTTCCACCTGCTTGATTTCCAATGAATGTTATTTCCATGTGTGCACATAAGTGTTGATCGATTAGTTCTAATTTAATGGTGATTACATATGGTGTTGCTTTTTCCATTCTTGTGACACTTCACTTAGAAGAATGGTCTCCAGCTCTATCTAGCTTAATACAAGAGGTGTTAGCTCATCATTTTTATGGGTAAGCAATACTCCATGGTATTACATATAATACATATGCCAAATTTTATTAATCCACTCATTGGAACTTGGTTGTTTCCACATCTCTGCCCTTGTGAATTGTGCTGCTATAAACATTACAGTGCAGATGTCTTTTTTATAGAATGTCTTTTTTACCTTTGGGTAAATACCAAGTAGTGGGATTGCTGGATCAAATGGTAGTTCTACTTTAGTTCTTTGACTTAGCACCATACCAATTCCATAGAGGTTGTAGTAGTTTGTAGTCCCACAAGCAGTATATGAGTGTTCCTGTCTCTCCACATCCATCACCTATTTCCACAGGCAAACAAGTGAGGCAGAATGACATGGGAAGACCTCTGAGTTCTAATCTCATTTGGTAACCCTTTTTTCATTTCCGGATGATTAGCAAATTCTTGTCTTTATATAGTTGCAGGAGAGGATGGTTCTACACTCTTCACGGATTCAAAGTTTAATCTTTAATCCAGCAAGCATGTTGAACAGGCAGTGTGCAATTTCCCCTGGGGCATTCAAGGAAGCTCTTCCTTGCTGGAAAATTCCTCCACAACTGGAGGATGGAGTTCTCATTGGTGTCCATTTATCTGAGTTATGTGAAATCATGACTATGCTGACCGTTTTAGAGAGGAGAACTGTTCAAATTGCCATTCCAAATAATTATGGTGAATGGAAAACGGTGGTCCAGGCAATACCAAACTGGATTAGTGACAGTTGCTTCTGTAACCCAGAAACTTTTATAGCTTTGTTTTAGAAACTCATCTCATTAACACTTTACCTAGTGGCTTTATGAGCCTGACCATTAAGGAAATGATAATTGAGTAGGTCCCTAAATTCTATCCATGAGTATCACCTTGGAGTGGGAGTATCTGCCAAGAAACATTGGACAGCTCCAAAAACTGTGCTAGAAATTCTCACTCCTTGTTTGTGTCTAGTAATTTTTTTTATTCCTCTATTTTCCTCATCTATGTCTGTCATCTTCCCACTGTTTGAACTGTTATTTAAACACAGCTTTCCTCGGTTCTGTTTATTTCTCTTACTTTTCAATTATTGCCATAGGTCCTTAAACCCACTGATTTCTATATTTAACTAAAATTTCAATTTTACCATTGACTTATGTTCTGATCTTTTAATCCTCTTAATTAGAATATGTTCTTTATATTTTTTTATTTTTGCTTTTGCTACTCTTACTCTTACTTATTTTATTTTAATTACTTCTTAATCCATGTCTTCTCACCTCACATACCACTTACATACTCTCTCTTTCTTGTTATCCTATAGTTTTCCTTAGTTTCTTTGAGTTTGATTTCCCTTTATGATGAGTTTTATGAAACATAGCCAAAGAGGCAGTGTTGATTTGAAAGAGTCCAATCCAACAACAGGTAGTCATAGGCCTTGTCCTTGCCCTTCAACCACCACTGTATGCTCCCCAGTACGAGAAGCCACTCCTGACTTAATATCTCCCTGCAATTTAGCCTAAACCGGGAGACATGGGAATCACACAGATCAATGCTCCAATGAAAACTAAGTAACCCTGGATAGGTATCATAGAATAATTTGACTTTTGTAATAGTATTAGATTCTGATATCTCACACTATCCAGACATTTTATAAGGAGATGTGTGTTTTGCAGTATTAATATTACTTTTACCTTTGTAATCTTGGTTCTAAAAATCATGTTTTAAAAAGCTGTGATCTTTATGTATAATATATATACACACATATGTATTAATAACATATATATGTAAAATATGTTAGACATCAGATTTTGGATGAACCATTCCAATTACAGCCATAAACCGTAAAACTAAAAACTATGAAGACTTCTTCAAAGAGGGTCTTTTTGTGCTCTCTCATACTCCCCCACCATGACTGATTTTGCTGAAGAATCAAATAGAATTTGACCTCCAGAGAAGGGAACACATAAAGATAATAATTAGCATTCTGGCACCAACCTGTCTCTAATATACTTAATTCCATTTTCCCAGATGGTTCCTCCATCCATTTGAGCAGAATCTCAAGAGTTTCTCTTAATGCTCCTCTGCCAATAAACCAGAGTGAGAGAGCTGGTAAGAATAGACAAGGTTTGCACCCCTACTGGAAGACCATCTTAATTTCCAACATTTATTTTAGGTACCCTATGCCTGGTCTGAATATCAGAGCCTATGGAGAAGGGATGCTAATTTCATGTCCAGAACATGGATTTAGTTTTTAGGTAACAAAAGAAACGTGATAAGGCTGAGTCTAGGTCCTTTCAGTCCTCTGTTTGCTTCTAATAGGAGAACGTGATACTATGAAACTTCAGACTCCAAGCCATGATGACAATTTCCTTGAATTTCCACATTTCTTTTCCTGAAATTAATGTTGAGTCTCCTTCAAGATACCACCAAAGCTCAGTTTTCATTCCATGAAGGATCTTGGCCCATCATTATCTAAAGTAATTGATTCTGTTACATTAACTCTAACAACTTAATTGCTTTAATAGCCAACTGACCTTACATGTCAACCATTCTGAAACCAAAGCTATTATTTAAGTAGGAGACTTGCCTCATGTTACTGGATGGTAGTTACAAAATCTACTGGGGAATTAAACAATGTAGTCACCTAAGTAGGTCTTTTGCAAACAGATTATTTATGAGGATGCTCCAAATAATGCTCAAGATGAAATATTCTATTGGTACCTAACTGTGAGGTTTATTTTAATTGTAATGACTGGTGAAAGTGTTTGATAATAATTTCACTGAATATTTCCTAAGCTATTTTGAGGACTGACGAGTGCACACAAATAACATACTATCTGTTGACAACCCTTCTTCAGAGAGGTTGAAAAAATTCATGGTATTGGCCAGTAGGGTCTAAGAATTCCTGTACAATGCATATCCTTATCAAGACTTGTTACTGTCAAACTTCTTCCTTTTTTAAAAATGAAATCTAATGAGGGATGAAATGGCATCTTAATGTGGTTTTATATTTTTCTGATTACTGGTAAGATTGAACATCTTCATATGTTTATTGACCATTCCACTTTATTCTTCTGTGAATTGCCTATTCATATCCTATATCTAGTTTCTATTGTTTCATATTATCTTTTCTTACTGATTTGTGTGTGAGTTCTTCATATGTGTATTTCTCCACCTCTCACCATGCATTATTTATTCCTCATTTTTATGCTGAAAATATCTTTGCCTAGTTTTTTACTTGTCTTTTAATTTTAATGCTATTATTGGAGTCCTTTGTTTTAAAGAAGTATTTGATTTTTATACAAATATATTCATTATTTTTTGTATCATTTTTGTCTTTTGAGTCTGATTTAAGAAATCTTTTACTACTTTGAGATCTTAAAGTCAGTCTCATATTTTCTACTAATTTTTTTCAAATTTTATTTTATTTTATATGTGATTCAATGGAGGCATCTAATGCTATTAAACCATTTACAAATGGAAAACCAATTGTCTCAATGTTTATTAAAATGTTCATCTCTTCCTCAATAATTTGTGATATCTCCTCTCAACTATATCACAATTTGTATGCTTGTCAGTATCTAAACCTTATATTTTGTTTTTTCATGCTCAAATACCATCTTGTTCTGATTACCATAGACAAATAACATTATACTAAATCTTGAACACATTAGGGAAAGTCATCCTTGGTTTTTACCTGCTTGTTTGTCTTAAGAATAACATATTTGGATCTTACTATATGAATTTGGAGAAGTAACATTAATTTAATTAACCCAATAACTATTATAACTCTGATGTACCTTCTTTTATGTTCTTAATAATATTTTGTATTTTTTCTATCAGATATATGTTTTTGTCAGATTTGTTCCTAAGTATATTTTATTTTGCTAACATGAATTTAATTTTTTATATTTTTTAATTTTTTTAACTAATTATATTTGAGGATGCTACTGATTTTTGAAAATTTATCTAACTTATTATCTAGAATATTTGTTAAACTTATCTACTAATTCTTATAATTTTTTTGGAAATTCTTAGTATATTCTATTTAAATATCATATTATCAGTAAGTAACATTTTTACTCTAACCCTTTAATGCTATTCTCCATCTGAAAGCACTGCCTATAACTTCTTATATAATGTCAACTTGTATGGGATGGTAGTATTTTGATACTTTTTAACTTTCATGGGAATTATTTTAATATGTCAGCATTAAAACATGATATTTGCTTCCAGTTTCTTTATTGAGGTTGCTAAAAGGGTTTGTATGGTTGGTCAGCTGGAGTGAGAACAAATAAATGTAAAATTTTATGAAATGCTCTTTCTGCGTCTCTTGTGATGGTCATTAAATCTTTGTTCTCTCTTAGTCTGTTTCTGTTTCAATTATGAAAATAAATATTATAATGTTGGGATAATCCTAACCATCCTAATGTTCACATTGTGGTCATTCCACTTACTATCCTTTGCAAAGTTACCTAACAGCTTTATGCTTCAACTTTTTCTTCTGTATAAGAGATATAAGAGAATGCCTTCTTCATCAGTCATTAAAAAATATATATATATGTATTTATATATATAAACCTAATAAGTATTTTTAAAGAAAAAAGTAAAATCATGACTCTCATATAAATATGAAATGAACATGTGCTAATAATTATAATTGACCAATTAATTTATGAGGAAACTAGCAAGATGTCACAACTGATTCAAAGGAGAGTTAGAAGTACCACACGTATAGTCAATAAGCAAGACAGAAATGAATTTACAAAGAGATGTCAAATGGGTCTATCCACAGGGTAATAATAAATTGCATTCCACCATATACAAATTACTTGCATTTCTATAGTCAAGAATTATTTGCATTATTCTCAGTTTTCTACAACTTACAGATTTATAAAATAGCTCACACAGAACAAGATAAGCTCAGGGTGTGCTACATAAACCCTAGTTTTCAATTAAATACATGAAATAATTTTTTTACTCCATTTGAAAGTCTATCATAATTTTCCATAGAGATTGCTGTGAATTAGTATATCTATAGATATAAAACACATAGCAATACAGAGCATAAAATAAAAACTTTATCTTTCCTATTGTTATTCATATTGGTATTATTTTACATAGTATTAGAATTGATTTACTCATATTTTGTGCCACATTTTTACATTTTTATACATAAGTAAAATTGTGCTATAATTTCCTATAAAATGCTTTGTCTACATATTTTTAATCAAATATATTCTAGCTAAAGTTATTTGGTAGTTTACTAACAACGTATGCTTTAAGTATGTTTTAATGGACATTATCCAATGCATTATTCCTTTAAGAAAAATGTCTCATTGATCCCAGTACTAGAAATATTTGGTATTAATTGATCAATCAACTATTAATAATTTTCTATCATAAAGACACTGAATTATGTGGCTGGCTCTGTTTTGTTGTTAGCACGATCTGTTTGAAGTTTAGAACTAAATTCATAATCTGCCTCTAGTTTATGTTTAATATATTATGGAATGAATTTGGCTTCATATATTTTTCCTACTCTTATCTTTTCATTGCCCCATTTTCCCATACACTTTTATTAACTTTTATTTTCTTTTTATAAATTACATATATTTATGAAAATTACTTTTATCAATTATTTTTAAAAAGGCTGAAGCAACCATTATTTTTTCATTAAATTGATTAATACAGTTTGACTAAATCATCAATTTATTTGACTAAACATACTGATGAATTCAGTCAAAATTGCAGAACTGGTTATGTGTGCAAAATGTCAAATTCCTGCAATTAATGGAATTGATGAGAATGGTCCATTCCAATATTTTTCTTTTTAGCTTGGAAATGGAAGTTAATTCAACTTCCTGAATAAAGCTCTCTGAATATGACTTTTTATCAGACATAAAATAATTTGTTGAAATTTTATAAATAAAGCTGTGATAGTATGTGTTCTGCATTTTTCTTCATTATCAAAATTTTTCTATTTCATTCTCTGTCCCTATATTGAAAGAAAAAATAAAAAAAACAACAGGATTTAAACTAGCTATAGCTAGAGATTTGCCTAGGAGAATAATTTGAAATGAATATCATTATTAAATTCCTACTGCTTCAAATGGATTTTTAGATTAATATATCTGCAGAGATATAAAATTATCTGATTTATATCAGATGCATTATTAGATCTGAAATGTCAGTTATTATCTCTTCTGCTTAATACTTAGATTACCATATAATTTTATGCATCTTTGAGAAAAAAGGTTGAAAAGTAGCGAGGATATGAATCTTGTGTCTACTGTTACAATTGTAAATGTACTGTCAAGAACAACTATGAATATTGCACGCTCATATTGACTTAATTCCAAGAAAGAAGGGACAATGGTAATGAAAGTTGCACACATCTTCATAAGTCATTCCTTGTTTATGACTAATCTGTGTAACGGTCTAATTGACTTACTGTGTCAGTTACAACCTTCCACCCATTCTTTGGCTTTTAAATTGTGAGTGCACGAAATTAAACCAAGAGGATTTATCAACTCAACTTTCACTTCTTTCAGTGCATAACATTCAAGGTTAAAAATATGCTATATTTTGAAGGAGAGAGTTGAAAGTTTAAATCTTTCTCACAAGTCCTAAACTCATGAATCTAGATTTAATTGGTAGTACAAAAATTAATATTTTCCTCATGATTTTTACCAAGATTTACTGAATAACTCAATAACTTTTTGATATAAATGCATAAGGAAATGAGTGGAGATTGAGGATAAGCCAACAGACTTCATCTGAAAAGATGACTGCTATGGAATAATGCTCTACATGTATAGAGTGTTTCCAGATAATAGTAAGGTTGAATACTTACTTGTTCAACAAATTTCCTTATACTTAGACGGGGAAAGGATAAGGTGATAGGGAGAGCATGGGCTTCAATCACAGCTCCGTCTGTATCTTTCTCACTTTGTAAACTTGACTGTGTGAATTCACCCCATTTTCTTATCTGTTAAGTATGAACATCTATCTCA
Source organism: Cheirogaleus medius (assembly GCA_008086735.1). Taxonomy (NCBI): domain Eukaryota; kingdom Metazoa; phylum Chordata; class Mammalia; order Primates; family Cheirogaleidae; genus Cheirogaleus; species Cheirogaleus medius. The sequence continues at coordinate 28,258,994 of VBSM01003157.1, read as the reverse complement.
AACATTTTCTGTGAATGTTAAGATGATGAATGTAAAAACTTCTGATATAGCATTGCTTCACATTAGGCACATGATAAAATACAGATGTGCTTACTATTATTATTTTATTCTAATCCACATTCTCTTTTTACAACTAGGAGGCTTAGGTATACAGATATAAGTTGCCAGCCTCAGGCATGAGCATATTAGACACAACTTAAAAGTAAAAGCTTGATCTCTTGACTATCCTACAATGCTATTTATATCTAAATATGCTTTTTAGTACTAGCAATTATTTAATCACCTAACATTTGCTCCCACAATTTTTATCAAAGTGCTTTGCAAAGAGTAGGCATTTGAAAAATGCCTGTGGAAAGCAGATACAGGGAAATAACAAGTTCATTTTCCTCTCACTTGATTTTTCAGTCAAGCTGTGTAACATTGAAGCCTAAATATTAGCCAGGGATTAGTTACTGGCCATATCCAGCTCCATAATTTTGAAGCAAACGTGTGAGACATATTCTGATAAATGTCCTTGCTGTTAAATTTGGCTGGCTTAGAGGTCTTATTTTGTAAAGTACCACAGCTGATAGAGTACTCATGGAGTTTTTCTGACTAAAGATGGAAGTGGGCATTTTTTGTCTTTACCTATCACAAAGCAGCTTTAGAGTTATGTGATTTGAGACTGTCGATACATCTGCCCCATCAGGAATTTGTTGCCACTTTGTCACCTGCTGGATGTTGATTTCTTTACCAGAGCCTCTGGGGTTGCTCACCAGATGGGCTTCCCTCCATACCCTTCTCAGGCACAGTTTCAACACTGGATATCACACAGTTTCCTTTCCCTGTCTGAACTGTGCTTCCAAGTGTAAATGCCTGCTTTGCCGACTTCATTATAGTTGATATTCTCTTTGGATGTTGGCCAGTGTTTTGCTTTTGTATTTCATATGGATGCTCTTTAGGCCGTGAATTCCCAATTCTTGTTTTCAAATTGCTGTGTATATCTTTACATTTGCATAGTATTTTAATCATGTTAGTGTGGTTTCAAAGACATGGTGTCATTGTTTCCCTAAAAATGTAGAATAAGGATATTATTAGTAAACCTTTAGCATAAAGAAGCTAGATGCACAGTTTTAGGACGTTTCTGATTATAAAGGAGCAATTAGAACAGAGCTGAGGGCAGGACACAGGTCTCCTGCTACTCTGATGTGCTTTCCGCCCATGTGCCCAGTGTGCTTTGGAGTCTCTGTTCATACTGTGCTACAAAGTTTGGAGCCAAGCATTGCAGATGAAACAAACTAGAATGTAAGGTGGAGACTTGGGACAGCTCCTTTTTGAACTGTCACCCTCAGCTGTCTCCAACAATGTGTGCATAACTTTTCTTTAATATGAATGAAATTGCCAAATAAATTTGGGGTCTAAATTTTGTGCATGATTAGCCCTTGAGCTAATAGTAATTAGGGCCATTTATAGAGCATTCCCCATATGTGTAGAAACTTTGAAAGGAATCTGAAACAGTTATTGGTTCTGAACAATTTATTCTCTAGTTACAGATAAAACAGTTTTGAACAAAAATTCAACTGTAAAATAAAAATACTCTAACAAGGAAACCATATACTTTGTAATTTGAATACATATGTGGATGGGGTCAGCCAGTTCCTCATATCTCCAACCTCTATACATGCCGTCTACTCTGCATTCAGCTTTCTTCCTGCCTCACTTAATTCTTACTGAATTCTCATTCAGGTAAATCTTTTCTGATCTCATTGGCTAGACCCACTCCCCATTTTTTAAAACCTACACTTAACACAGATTCTATTTTGCATTCACTTGTGTAGTTAGTGTAGATTAATGTCTTCTTTCTCCATCTGATTCTAAGCTCTTTGAAGGATTGTGTTCCTTCTTATATGCTATTGTATCAAAGTGCTTCATGTAGTGCTATGCATATAGTAAATAATCAGTAAGTATTTGCTGAATGAATGCATGGACCTTCCCTGCCTAGCTGAAATTTTATGGTAGGGCAAACAGTCAAATGATACTGAATGTATTCCAAAATTGACTGTTAAGTAGTGTTTTTCAACCTTGGCACTATTGACATTCTAAGCTGAGTAATTGTTGTGGGGGGCTGCCTGTGTGTTGTAGGACTTTTAACAGCTCCCTGGCTCTACTTACTGAATATCAGTTGCACCTCCTGTATCCTCTTCCCCTCCTCTCCAGTCTTGACAAACATAAATAAATGTCTCCAGATATCACCAAATATTCCTTGGGTGCAAAAATCGTCCCTGGTTGACAACCACTACTTTAAAGTAATAATTATCGCCTTATCTTCCACATTTTCACAGCATGAACTGTCTACTCTATAAAAACTAACCTACTTATAGTCATGTAAATCCACCTTGCAGCATCCTGATGCCACAGATTAAGGTAGTATTTTTCTTCTTTACCCCTTCTTTAAATCTCCTCCTCATCTGCTTCCGTTCCTCAATTCTTGTTCATTCTGCAAAGCCCAGTTCCAATTCCCATTAGTTACATAAAAATTTCTCTATCAGTCTGAGTCCTGGCAGGAAATAAAGGACACATTCAGATAAGAATAAAGAGATTATATACAAAGGTGGACAGAGTGCAGAAAGGACAGCATCATATCTCACAGTTGTTTTTATTCCAGCATCTGACAAGGAGAAGTTTTGTAGGGAGGACCACCTCGAAAGGCTCTGCACTTTCAATAGAGGGGCCAACGCAAACGGAGATGACCTATTAGGAAGAGAGCCAAGGAAATAAATAGCATGATGTCACCCTTTTCACTCCAGTCCCCTTCCTGGTTCAGCCCTTTCCTGGCTGAATCCTACAGGAAGGCAGAGACTTAGAAAGCGTATTGATGGAGCTCTGATAGGTTACACTGTTGGAGCAGAGATGAGAGGATATGACAGATAATCCAGCTCATCTTTTCTAGCTACCTTTGTAAACAAAACATAATTCCTCTGAGCATTTATACCACCTATAATTTATATTATTTCTTTAAAATTAACTTGTACAGCAGATAATAGCTCTTCCTTAATTGCCTTGATTTATTTTTTACAACAAAGTACTGGCTTTCTTGTTTGTGTCTTAGTGTATCAAGGAGAGTAATTCCAAAAATCTTTAAATCAAGGTATGTTTTATTTTAGTGTATACTTTTGGACATGGTTGGTGAACAGAGAAAAAATTTTTAAACTATTCATAGTAGTTTATTACTTTTTAAGTTTGTTTTGATTTCTAGGTGGAAGGAGTTATAAGTGCAAGGATTGGGCTGGGTATAATGGCTCACGCCTGTAATCCTAATACTCTGGGAAGCCAAGGTGGGAGGATTGTTTGCGCTCAGGAGTTTGAAATCAGCCTGAGCAAGAGTGAGACCCCTTCTATCCTTTTCTACTAAAAATAGAAAAATTAGCCAAGCATGGTGGTATGCACCTGTAGTCCCAGCTGCTCAGGAGGCTGAGGCAAAACGATTGCTTGAGCTCAGGAATTTGAGGTTGCTGTGAGCTATGATGATGCCACTGCACTCTAGTTGGAGCAACAGAGTGAAACTCTGTCTCAAAAAATATAATATAAGTCTGTATCAGTGGACACTCTCTTATTTTATTTTCTTATCTGAGCCCCCTGCATCATTTCATAATGATGACAACTTCTTTCCTTTAACTGCTGTCATCAGTTTCTGTGACAGGCATAGTTTGTTATTCTCTTAACTCTATTTCTTCTTGCTCTACTTTGTCCCATATTCTCTCTCTACCAGCCTTATAGTTAGAGGTGGTTCTTTTAAAATGTATTTCTCTTTTCACACTAAATATTCTTCTTACATAATGTGTTCTCTCGATTTAATTTTTATTTACATATTCAAAATTCCTTGATCTGTATCTTCAACCCATACTCATGGGTTGAAGTCTTAATTTTGGAAAAATTTAATTTGAGGAACATGGGTTTAAATCTCCTCTTCATTTTATCTCATTTCCCCATCCTATTCATTCCATAGAATCTGGTTCCAATTCCTATCAGTTACATAGAAATTTTCTCTACCAGTCAGGATCCTAGCAGGAAACAGGGGGCACACTCAGATGAGGATAAAAGGCCTATATACAAAAGTGATCAGAATGTAGAAAGAGTAGTACAGTATCTCACAGTTGTTACTATTCCTGGACCTCTAAGGAGAAACAGATGGAATGGCTATCAGAAACTGGCAACCTTGAACCGCGGCATTGGTGGTATAGTGGTTAGCATAGCTGCCTTCCAGAAACTGGCAACCTTGATAGGCTTGCTTATGGTCTCATAGGCACTAAAGCTAAATTTGTTCAAAATTAAACTTTATTTCTTCTTTCCCAAACTAGCATTTCCTCCTGGTCTTTCTGTGTCAAATAATAGTAACACTTTCCACCTTAGTATCATCAAAACCAAAAGTCTCAAAATAATATTGCTTGCTGATGCTCCAACCAGTTCATCTTTCTAATTATCCATATCTAATCCTTTTAAAATCCATTGTAGTTTATCATCTAGGTAGCTTTCAAATCTGTTTACCATATCTTATTCTTTCTTCCATGTACTCTAGATCAAACCCTGGCATCTTTGCATTAACTATTGTCAGAAAGACCTGTCTGTTCAGTGTTATAAGAAAGAACAGGCTGGAGTCTGTCCTGTCATATGAAGGCCACATTTTGGAATTGGTTTTCAACAGTGATAACAACTTAGTCTAAACCAAGAAGAAAATGTCAAGTTACTCCAAGTTAGGTCATAGGGTAAATCTAAAAAATCAGTAGCTAGAGAGACACAAGTCCTAAGAGAAAGGAGCAAGATGATAAACCAAGGAGAGACCAAAGAGTCAAGAACAAGGTGGAGACTTGTGTAAAATGAGAGGTAGAATATAAGCAGGGATGATATTCAAAATACTTAACAACCTGTACAGTTTGGGTACCCACCCACCAGAAGGGAGATGCCACAGTCTTAGAGCAGGTTCCTGTAGATTCCCCATTGTATCTTGGGAATCTTTGTGGAATGCCCACAAAGGGACCAACAAGACTGAAATAGCAGGTGGGAGCTCGTATGGGGGCTAAGGTAGTGGCTTTCTGTCACCTGGAATGAAAATAGTGCAGGTCAGTTGTACTCTGGCTGAATGTTAGCCCTGGGAGAAGTTGGGGATAAAAGGGTAAAATAAAGTGGAGTGACTGCATTCTATAATGAGATTCCAGGTACGTGAATATTCTATGATTAATAAAACCACATGCTTGTGATGGACTGTAACCTGCTAATTAGTGTTTGTTCTCCAGTATTCTGATCTTTTAAAACAGATCTGCTATCATGGGATTATGTTGCATAAACCTTTTTAGAGCTCTATAGTTTCTTGGTGTGTGTATATGTGTGTGTGTGTGTGTGTGTGTGTGCATTTGAGTATTTTTGCTCCCGCCAATCACATCTGTGCAATCTTCCTTTTTTCCCCAGTTTGCATTTCACAGTTTGCCAGCTGTATTGCCTTGATATCTTTCCAGATAGCAGGTGTGTCCATTCTTTTACCCTTTGCTTATGCATTCCCATTTCCTGGAACACCTCACAGGTCGCTGCATGGAAAATTCCTACGTGTCCTTCAAGAAGCTAAAGTGTCATCTAATCCTAACAAGGCTTCTCTGACTCTTGCAACCTTCACTCTTGAATGAATTTATACTCCTTTCCATGCATTTTTTCCCTAATAATCCTTAGTATTTGCCATCAAGCCTTAACATGATTTGTTTGTTTCTGTCTCCTACATAAATGATCAATTTCTATTCCAGGTCAGGGTCCTCATGATGTTAACCTATATATCTCTAGCTCCCAGAATAGTGTCTGATGCTAAAAAGTTAGCAATCAATGCTGAACTAAATGTGAATGCCAGCGGTGAAATGAAAATGTAATTGAATACACTTGGCTGTTTGTATCTGTGGGTTCCACATCCTTGGGTTCAACCAAGCATGGATCAAAAATATACAGTGGGAAAAAATTCTACAAAGTTCTGAAAAGCAAAACCTGAATTTGTCCCATGTTGAGTACTATGTTGAATCCAGTCGAATGAAGTGATGTGTGTGGGGGTGGGGTTTCTGGAATCAATCCTTCATGGGTACCCAGGGACAACTTTACTCATGTTGGTATCACATAGAAAACATCCAGTTTCACTAAACCGTTCAGATAATTTGGTTAAAAATATTAGTGAACCAAATAGTCATTTTAGGTTTGTCATCTGTCACTTTCTTTGTTTTTTGTACATGTTTCTCTTTGTTTTCTACTGCTGTTTTTACTGAATTCTCTGCTGACTTCAATAAGTCGAACAGGTGAATGGAATTTTTTTTCTCTTTTTTTCTATTCCAGCATATTATGGGGGTACAAATATTAAGGTTACATATATTGCCCATCCCCCCTCCCCCCTCGAGTCAGAGCTTCAAGCGTGTCCATCCTCCAAATGTTGCACATCTCACTCATTATGTTTGTATATACCCATCCCTTCCTCCCCCCTCCCACCTGCCTGACACAGATAAATGTTATTCTTATGTACGCTTAGGTGTTGATCCGTTAATACCAATTTGCTGGTGAGTACATGTGGTGCTTGCTTTTTCATTCTTGAGATACTTCACTTAGTAGAATGGGTTCCAGCTGTATCCAGGAAAATACAAGAGGTGCTATATCACTATTGTTTCTTAAAGCTGAGTAGTACTCCTTGGTATATATATACCACATTTTATTAATCCACTCATGAATTGATGGGCACTTGGGTTGTTTCCACAACTTTGCAATTGTGAACTGTGCTGCTATAAACATTCAAGTGCAGGTGTATTTTTCATAAAGTGTCTTTTGATTTTTTGGGTAGATGCCCAGTAGTGGAATTGCTGAATCAAATGGTAGATCTACTTGTATCACTTTAAGGTATCTCCATATTGCTTTCCACAGAGGTTGAACTAGTTTGCAGTCCCACTAGCAGTGTAGGAGTATTCCTATCTCTCCACATCCATGCCAACATTTATTGTTTGGGGACTTTTTGATAAGGGCCATTCTTACTGGAGATAGGTGATATCTCATGGCAGTTTTGATTTGCATTTCCCTGATGATTAGAGATGTTGAGCATTTTTTCATATGTTTGTTGGCCATTATTCTGTCTTCTTTCGAAAAATTCCTATTCATGTCCTGTGCCCATTTTTTGATAGGGTTGTTTGATTTTTCCTTGCTGATTTTCCTGAGTTCTAAATATGGAATTAGACAATGGATACAGGCATGCCAGTTGTACATGTTCATAATGCCTTTGTTTCCTATCTAATGTAAAACAGGCATCCTATCTTTTAAGACCTAGGGTTAGCATGAACAGGGTGAATTAATTGATATTTGTAGAGTAAAATGAATTATGCATGAATATGTAATTTATTTAAATAAAAAATATGCAATAGAACCCCACTGTGCTGAAGAATACATCATAAAGACACAAGTCAGGCTTGCTTTAGAAGAAAAACAACAAAACCACACCTAAAATAATAAGAATTCAACAAGTTAGTGTTTGGAAATAAACAGTTTATGAAGTGCAATATTTTCTATGTTTGACATATTGCTTACATGCTATTTCAAATCTCTGGTGATTTTAATGAAACTGAACTAAGGGTTTTCAGCATTAAGAGTTGGAATACAAATTCGAGGATTGTGGCATTTACATTGCTTTTGCATAGTTATGCTACTTAGTGAATACAAATTTGGTAACTCCAATGATTTGGATGCTACTAGCTCCTCCAATTTCAGCTGTATCATCTCATCATATAAGGCAGAAAGAAAAATATTTGTTTTAGATAAGAGTATCTCACTTTTGCTCATGAGCAGGGTTTCTTACCAACTCTATCTTCATTTGTATTTCCTTTTCTTTTTTATTTCAGCATATTATAGGGGTACAAATGTTTAGGTTACTTATGTTGCCCTTGCCCAACCTGAGTCAGAGATTTAAGCAGGTCCATCCCCCAGAGGTGCACACTGTACCCATTAGGTGTATTTCCTTTTCTTGAATAAATGATTTTTCTCATCTATGTATTAGTATAGCATTCATATGGTTCTCTGTCCTCTCCTTACCTCTATACAATATTTTCATGACATTTAGCACTTGGCGTAGAGATAAGAAATAGGAACATAGTTTAAAGAATCAATATTTATGAGCCTTTTTCTGACTGAAATATCCTTTCTGATTTGAATTTTTCTCCATTCCAATCCTTTTGACAAAAAATCATTTTAATTGTTCACTAAATATACTGTCTGTATCATGTGTTGTTTTATCACATTGTTCTCAAATGCTGCTGTATTCTAATCTTTCTGTTCCATCTCATTCACCCAACTGTATTGACCATACCTTCCAAGGATCCACTCTTCACTACAATGAGTGACATGCCTACAGAGTCCTGTGCTTATTGCCCATTGTTCTGTGTCTGTGCTTTTTGATATCCTCAGCTATGTGAACATGAGCCATTGATGCTTGCAGCAACTTTTCCAAGTCCTACTTAACATGCAAGGTCGAAAATTAGAATCTATGATCTCCACAAAGACTTATTTGATGATTCTGTTATACAAGCAGTTCATTCTTTTCTAAATATTTACAGACACGATATGTTAGTTAGCACCATACATTCTATTGTTTAAAATCTAATTGCTTCATGTGTGAATCTTATCTTCTAATTTCTTGGGGGAAAAGAATCATGTTTTATATATTTAAAATGTTTTTCATAGAAAAAATTGTAATATGAAGCACAAACAGACTAAAGTAGAATTATAAAGCTCTCTTACAAATTCAACTTGCCTGTTTTTGCCCATTGTGGACATCGGTATCTTGACTATGTGTATTAGGTAAGGTATGGCCAATTCATTCTGGTTGAAAACATAATAGTTCATATTTATAACATACTTTATATATTTTTCCAAAGAAGTTTCATATGTAGTATCTCATTTCATGTTAACAATTGAGCATATTAAGCAGATGTTTTATTAGTAGTAGTGATTACTGTTTTCAGTAAAAATTCATCCTGTGCAGTTTCAAAATAACATGACAAATATATTACTCTAATAATATCTATTCTAATATGTTATAAATGCAATTTTTATATTTAAATAAATTATTCATATCATATATGATTTAATAGACAATGTAGCATAAGAAATAATATAATTTTTCCATAATGACCATGAAAATGATTATTTATTATAAATGATGACTTACTGGACACCAGCTCTGTGCATGCACCATACTAGGTATTTTATAAATATTATCTCTTATTCTCATTACACTCCTGAATGATAGGTGTTATTATCACTATTTTTTATAGGAGGAAATTGAGGTTAAGAGAAGTTATGTGGCTTGTCCCAGGTCAAAATACAATTTTATATATACATATATATATATATTAATACAGTTTTGGCTAACCAAAATTTCAAGCCCAGATTTCAGTGGCTTTTCTCCTCCCTCACTCCTCTGGACCAAACTCCAACGCTCAATCCCTGTTTAAAGATAAATGACACTCATCAAAAATCTGATGCCTATAGACTTTGAATTTCAATACAGTTTTACTTCCATTATAATGTAATTTCCTTCAAAAGCTATGCTAATCTGTTATTTTAAACTCTTTTAGTACATATCATAATTATGACATCTAATAAATGTTAACCTTTTGATGGAAGTAATTTCAAACCTACATGAACATTTTCCAATTAATTATTCAAAGACATTATTGGATAATAATTGTGAAACTAATTATTACAGATCAAACTGATCACAAAATGGATTTTCTTTTCCATTATGATAAAAAAAACCTCTGCAAATCTAATCTATTGTCTTTCATACCATGAAACCATTTAACTAGATGAAAAATATTAAAAGAATCAACTTTGAAAACACAATGAACCAAATAATCATTTTAGCATAACTGAATTGTGAATGTTCTACCTACCAAAGTGAGTTTAAACCTGTTAAGAAAGCTTATGTGATTCAAATCCCCTCTTTTTCTCCCAGCAGCTCTCCTACATTCTGCAAGTGCAAGTCCAGGGTGCCCTCTCTGAAAGAGTCAGGAAATGAGTTCAGGTTGTGTGTGGTCAGCTAATGTTTGCTTGACCAAGTCTGGATAGGTAGTTCAATCAAGCTCTATCTTCTTGTCTCCAGAGCCAGATTGTACTCAGAGAAACTATAAAAATCCTTTACTTAAATCTAGATCTTTGCTATTTGAAGTTTGATCCTCAGACCAGCAGTATAGCTCCCTCTGCAAGGTTATTGGCAATACAGATTCTTAGGCTTCTCCCTGAAATGTCTCACCCAAAATCTGCATTTACTTTTATGTATATTAAAGTATGTGAAGCACTTTTCTAGCTGATGCTTTCAGCTACCTGATGTGCAGTGAGCAGTGAAACCAAGGTGGTCCTCTCTTTTCTTAGCTAAATCAGGGTTTTCTGTGTGTTTATTGTTGGTTTTCTTTGATCTTATAAAAGGCAAATATAGAGGCTTTTAAAAAATAATTGAGATACTATAATCCCTATGTTAGCTTAGTTACAGTAGTCATAGGACCATGCCCTGCTGCTCACATTATACTATTATATGGGATTATTCTATTTTGTAATAGAAAGAGATCTCAGGAACAAAGTTATTTAAGCCTTTTATTTACACTTGAGAAACATAGGCACAAAGAATTGAACAGACTTGTTCTGGTATCATAGCTAGTTTTGAACAGAGCCAGGACTAGATAATAGATCTCCTAACTCTAAATTGTATAGTTCCCCACTGTTCCATTTCACTTATCTATGTGTGCTTTGATGACAATATTATTTGAACAACATTCTTAACAAATTCCCTCAGTGTTTGCTTCTCTGAGAATGACTTTATTTCCCTCTCATACATGAAACTTAGTTTTGCAGGATTCAGAATTCTAGGATGTGCATTATTCTGCTTGAGAAGACTGAGAATGGGGCCCCAATCTATTCTGGCAAGTAAGGTCTCAGTTGCAAAGTCTATAGTTAGTCTGATGGGTATTTCCTATGTAAGTCACATGCTGCTTTCACCTTATGGCTTGTAGGAGGGCCTCTTTGGTGTTTATTTTGGCCATGTTGATGACTATGTCCTGTGGTATTTGCCTCTTTGGGATGAATCTCCTAGGTGTCCTTTGAGCTAGCTTCTTGTTACCTGGATATCTAGATTTTAGCAAGGCCGTGGAAATTTTCCTCAATTATTCCCTCCAATAAATTATACAACCCTTGTGTATTTTATTCTTTGCCCTGAAGGATGCCTATGATTCTTATGTTAGGCCTCTTCACAGAATTCCATATTTGTTGTAGGTTTTCCTTGTTCCTCTTATTTCTCTGCTCTATCTCTGTAACTCACTTGTTTAATTGGCAGGTGCTGTCTTCAAGCTCTGAGATTCTTTCTTCCGCCTGATATAACTTATTCTTAAGGCTTTCCACTGTGTTTTGTAATTCCTTGAATGGATTTTTTTATTTCCAGAAGTTCTGTTTGATTTTTCTTTAATATTTCAATTTCTTTAGTGTTTTTTCATTCATTTACTGCATTGTTTTTGTGGTTTCTTTGTGTTTGGTTTCCATTTTATCTTGCATTTCATTGAGCTTTCTTACAATCTGTGTTTGAAATTCCTCATCTGTCATTTCACTATTTTGATTTTGGTTGGTATCCTTTGCTAGAGAGCTGGTGTTCCCTTTTGGGTGTGTCCTTTCGCTCTGATTCTTCATACTTGTGTAGTTCTTTCCCTGATTCCTTCTTATCTGGAGCAGCTGTTGCTTCTAGCTTTTGGATTTTCCTTTGTTTAGATAGTGACACACCCAGTTTAATCTCTGAGCCAGTAGGTGGTGCTTATAGATGAGAATCAACCACACCTGGTATCATGAGTCAGTAAATGCAGTAAAAGGACATGGAAATTGACTTCCCTGTCTATAGGTGGCACTTGCCAAAAGGAACAAGCTGAAATCTTATTTTTGGGTCCTGTGACCAGCTCTAGTTCCTCCAGAGGAGCACTCTAATACCCCGGGTGCTGGGTAGGGCCCCAGAACTTCCAGGTGTGTCATTATTCTTCACCTCAGCTGGGGCAGGTAGGCAATTGAGGCCGGGCATGGCTGGGTTGGGTGAGTATGCCCTCAAGCTCCGCAAACACTTTTAGCAGGGATCAAAAGTCTATTCTCTACCTCTGGGCAAAGCTGCCAGGGAGGGGCTGAAGTGGCCCCACTCAACCAGAAAGTGTAAGTGTGGTGGTGGGGCTATCTGAGACCTATAATCTGGCAGTCTGGATCAGGCTTCACTCCTTTCCATCTTCCCTTATTCTATGGTTTCTTGTGCTGACAGGCAGGACTTCAAGCCAGCTGAGCTCTCCCATGACTGTGATGTGAGTCAAGAGGTTCCCTGCCCAGGATTCCAGCCCAAGCTGGGAGCATGGCCCTACTGTGGGAGGAGGGGTGCCTCGTGAGCATACTGCAGCTAGGACTGACACTTCACTTTCACCCCTGATCTGCCCTTGCAAACACCCACACTTCCTGATACTAATTCACAAATATCCCCTCTCTGACCCAGGTGATGATATCAAGACCTGTGTGTATGGGATCTGGCCTGCGTGCCTGTCCCCTGGGCCCCAGAGATCAATCCCTGACCATGATAGGAAGAAGAATGCTTGCCCCAAGTCACTCACAAGGTGCCCAAGCTGATTCAATGTCCCTCTGCCTTGGGGTGTGTCCAGCTCTGCTGGAGTCCCCAGGCAAGCAGCACCAGAGAGGGCTGGTGGGCAAGGAGCTCACAGACTGAGCATCTCTCAGTCTGCTGCAGGACCCCAAAAGGAAAAGTCTGAGACCCATGCCCTGTGAAAGTCTCTGTATGGTGGCACAATTGTCTCTCTCAGTAGCCACGAGTGGGAGAGAATATGGGGGAAAAATAATCTAGGGGGAGGAAAATTCACCCTCTGCTCATCTCCAAATCTCTTTCCAAGGGGTATTCTGCCCAGAATGGCAGGGCTCTGGAGTCATGCACATCACCTGGAACCCACTGGACCCCTGTGCCTCCTGCAGTCTGGGCCAGAGTTGGGAAATGTCTGTGTGAGCAAGACAGAACCTGAGGGGTTGAGGCCCCCTGGGGAGGACAGAGGTGCCTGGTGGGTAGAGAAGCAATATAGCACCTGCTATCTGACTTGAGTCTGTGGGCCGGGAGGCACCCCAGGGGGATGGAGAGCTGGGAGCCTGGTGCCCTGTCCACAAGAAACTCTATGTTCACTAGTGGCAGCAGTCTCTGGGCTCATATTGGCAAAAGGACTCTCTAGCAGCTCAGGAGCCCCCCAGCAGTCTGAAATTGAAGAGAAGGGGAGGTTAACTGATACACCTACTCTTCTTGGTCGTCTCCAACCCTCTCAGGGCTTAATCCTCGCCAATGCCTTTCTCTTTCCAGTTCTGCTCCACAACTTCTTCCCATGGAGTCTCCTGTATGTTCAGGCACCCGTCCATCTGAGCCTCTTCTGATTTACGTTTATCTGTTTATTTTTTCTCTTTCATCTAAAACTTCTCCTTCTTATAGAGATGCTCTGGCTGGTGGTGCCTCTGGTCAGCCATCTTGAATTGAATCCTCATTTGGTTCTTTTATATCTTCTGTTGTACAGTTTGCCACAAAGTCACTTAGATTTCATCTGGACTAAACTATGATTATAACATGAACCTAATAACTTCAGGAGCTAATATTCATTGAGGTGGCCATGCACATAAAACAGGATATGCTTTTTAAAGCACATATCAACATCTACTGGAAATGTAAAATTTAAAATTTTTTTTTTATTTCAGCATATTATGGGGGTACAAATATTACGGTTA
>VBSM01003157.1:28107888-28245073 GCA_008086735.1 Cheirogaleus medius | reverse complement strand
GGCACCTGGGTTGTTTCCACAACTTTGCAATTGTGAACTGTGCTGCTATAAAATATTTTGCATAACTTGTGAACAGACTGAAAGTTTTACAGAATTCAAATTTTGGAAAATAGTTTCTGTGTGATTCCAGCATTAAAACTATTGAATGGCTTTTTAAGAGTTGCTTCATCTTTGGGAAAGATAAATACAAGACACAAACTCTCTGCAATAAATCAGTCTATGCAATCAGCATGAAAAACCTGAGAGACTTATGTCAATCCTTTCTTCTTTCATTTCTTCTTTTCTTTTTCTTTCTCTTTTTATCTCCTTCCACAAAAATGTACTGAAGATCTTGCTAAATGCCAGATACTGTGTTAGACCCTAGGGATACAAAATAAGATATGCCACTTGTCTTTGAGAAAATAAAGTTCTTAGGAGTAGCATACTCACAATCAATTATTTTCTATATTATCAGATAACAGAGGTATAGTAAAGAAATGGGGACAGTCTAACAAGATTCCCCAGGCCAAATATATCATTTTTATTATTCAAGATGAATCAGTTTATGCTGAAAACGATCTTCCAATTTCCATGACTAAAAACAACATCTTGTTTACATTCTTGTAAATCTCAAGTTGATGAAGAGTTCTACTTCGCATGGTCCTCACTAAGACATCCAAGCTGAGGGAAGCCCCATATCTGTACTTCCATGATTGTCAAGGCAGGAAGATGGAAATTATAAAACTTCTTGGAGAGATAACAACTAAAAACATTAATCTGAAACGTAGGATGCAAATTAAGAGAGTTGGAAAATCTAGGAAGCTGAAACTAGAAAGATATTTTGGGGTCATAATGTTTAAGCCCATTCAAAGGAAACAGTTTAGAGTTCATATCTTAAAGTTGAGGGACTTCATATTGGAGTTACTGAGAAGGCATTAAAAGTTTTATAAAGAAGAATTGCTCTGAACTTTAGTACCTATTCTTCTCTTAAAGAATCCAAGAAATTTTCTAAGAAGTAAAGAGATTTAATGTCACAGGTAGGGCTTTTTAAAAGAGAAGCAGTTATTTATAGTGAGGTCAATGGGATTTCTTACTTGAGATTAATGGACTGGTCATTGCAGAGAACAGCCTCTCTATTTCTAGGTAGTTGAATGCAGATGACCTAATAGTTCTCTTTCATCTTGGATTTTTATGGTACTGATTACATTAATTAGGAGAAGATACTGTATAATGAAGCTCGTCAGAAAAAAAATTAATTGGTTACTTTAATAAGTTTTTTGTGTGATTTGTGTTGCTGATATGAACAGCAATTATCTAGCTAAGTAATGAGCCACTAATGAGCATGTCTTTTTTAGATTGCTTTGCAAGTGCATTAGAGGAGTTGTACTGTAAAGGCAAGCAATAATTTCTTTTCTTACTAATTTTGACAGAAGTATTTGTAAAACCTCACAACAATGAACCCCATTATTTATTAATATGGCTCCAAAACATCTCATTAAATTTAACCTACAAATTCTTTAATTTTCTCCCTCTTTCTTTAGTCAGTTATTCTGTTACACATAGATTCATACAGAGCCTGTTTTAGGCTCAGTAGTGTGATCATTTCTATAGGGTAGCCTCCTACAGGTGACATGAGAAAGGTTGAACAAGTACCCCAGTGGATGAGAGCTGCAGGATTTCATTTAGAACTGTCTCACTTTTTTTGTTTCAGCATATTATGGGGGTACAAATGTTTAGGTTACATATATTGCCTTTGCCCCATGTGAGTCAGAGCTTCAAGCGTGTCAATCCCCCAGATGGTACACACTGCATCCATTAGGTGTGAATATAGCCATCCCCTCCTCGCCCCTCCCACCTGCCCGACAACCCATGAATGTTTCTACTATATGTGCACTTAATTGTTGGTCAGTTAAGTCAGTTAATACCAATTTGATGGTGAGTACATGTGGTGCTTGTTTTTCCATTCTTGGGATACTTCACTTAGTAAAATGGGCTCCAGCTCTGTCCAGGATAATACAAGAGGTGCTAGATCACCATTGTTTTTTGTTGCTGAGTAGAACTCCATGGTATACTATACCACATTTTATTAATCCCTTCATGTATTGATGGGCACTTGGGTTGTTTCTACATTTTTGCAATTGTGAATTATGTTGCTATAAACATTCTAGTGCAGATGTCTTTTTTATAGAACTGTCTCTTAATGACTAAGTAAATAATTCAATGTGGTTTTGAATTTACTTGAACTTTTCTAGCTTAATGGCTCAAAATAAAGCCTTGCTTGACAAAAGTCTACATGACATATGATGGGATGCTTCATGTGATAGAGAAAAAAATAATACTGGGATTTTGGAGACTTGAATTTAAATCTATCTCTGATTATAGAACTTGGTCAAGTCTTTTAATCTTATCCCTAATTTTTTAAATCTAATAAAGGATTTGGCGGAGATTTTACTCTAAATTATTTTCCAGCACTAAAATTTTATGACCCAATTTAGATGATTTTTCAAAACACGATATAATCAGAATTATTTCTTGAATTATTGTTTCTATTAGTCACATAATACAATATGACCTTTACTTTTTGTTTTACCTGTTCTATGTCAACAGTATTGTAAGATTCTTGAAAACAAGATCAAACTTAATACAAATTTCCCTCCAATGTAAATACATTCTAAATAAAGTTTTCTTCTTATTGTTGTGTTGCTACAAAGCTTGGAAGTGAAATTGGAATGTTCCTAACACAAAGAATACATGAGATGATGAGTACCCAATTACCCTGATTTGATTATTACACATTGTATGCCTGTATCAAAACATGATGTTTATTCCATAAATATATATGACTATTATATACCCATAATAATCATAATAATTAAAAAAAAAATTTTAAATTTTTAAAAGCTTGGAAAATCCAGTTCTTTATAGCCTGAAGCTAGCATTTTTTGTTTCAATGTCATTTTAAATTAAGTAACTGATTTTTTATTGTTTTATTTTAGTTTTTTAATTTGTAATTATTATACAGGCATAAATGTGTATTAATCTAATCAGGGTAATTGGGGTTTCCATCACCTTGTGCATTTATCATTGGCCTAAATGCATCCTTGAATAGAGAGTGTTAGAGTAAATAAAAATAAATAAATAAAATAAATTGAGTTACTAGTAATGATAGCGAGCCTGTCTAAATAAAACAGTGGAAATATACCCTGGTTATTGCTAGCACTGTTAAGATTATTTATTGAGTTCAGCCTTTGATGAATTTTTACACACAGTGATGATTTACATGAACAAATTCCATGTCCTTCCATTCTTTCTGTTATTTACAAAATAGGGCAAAAGTGTTTTGAAGAGTGACCTACTTTTCAGTTTAATCAAACTTTTAACTGATAGCTTGTTAACTATCCCTTTTCCTCTTACTCATCATGGAGAGATATTGAATTCTCTTATTTCTTTTTTTTTTTTTTTGCCAACTTGTCAGTTCAAATGATATACACTTAAGTTTATTTAAATGTAGATATTTTTATCATGGCATATATACTGAAATAAGATAGGGAATCATCCTTTTTCTTTAAATAAAGAATGATGGCTCTCCCCTTTAACAATAGTATGGGGGGGTGATCTCAACAGAAAATTATGACTTTGTCCTCTACGTATGTTCTTTGCATGAGTACATAATCTCTCTTTCCTATGAAGTATATCATTTTCCGAATTCCCTTGATGTGTTTTAGCTGAGTGCAGAGCTTCAAGCATGTTAAATACCCAGCCTCTGTGATGCAGATCGTCATGTTAATATTTTAGTTCTTCCTGACAGTAACTCATTCTTTTTGGTTAGCTCATGCAACTCTGAGAAGAGAGAATAGTTGCTAAATGATTTTGCTTTTGCTCCATTGAGCAAAACAACATTGAGAGATGCCATGCCAAGTCTTCCAGGAATTCATTAATCTTTTGTTCATATTTATTCTGGCATACCAAGAATTTTGACTAGCTGGCCAACCAACAGTTCATTAGGGTCTGCTGGGCTCTTTCTAACATATCATCCACATAGGCCAAAAGAGCCAGGCTTCAGTCGCTTTTCATTTCGCTATACACCAGCATTATCAAAACCTTTCCTTAACATCTTTGGCATTGACTGCTACCTACATCAATATCTGCTGAAGCTTTCAAGCAAATTCATGTCTAATTTATTCTATTTCAGATGAAATATAATATATATATATTTACTTTGTATTAAAATAATCTTACCCCTAGCCTTTGTGCTTCTAAGGGACAATGATTTCCATAAATAACAAAAGCACAAGGACTAGAAATGTTTTGTTTTATTTTCTTATTCTGACTCACGATCTATGATACAGTTTTCAGATACCATGTTTTAAAACATCACCAGTGTTCTCAAAACACTCTTTTCAAAGCTGCTTAAAATGTATGAAATGTATGACGTATTCTCAAAGAACACAGAAAAGCCTAAGGACTGTGTCTTGTCAAGAAAATTGTAAGGGAGAAATGACTCACTCAGAGTAAGATGGGTTTATTTTTTAAATTTTAGGTAAAAATATTTATAATTGAAAAAGACTCAGAGGTACATAATTGAAAGGCTATACCGCAGGGATAATGAAGTCAACACAGGAAAGTAAGAAAATATGAACGGTTACCATATAATTTATAACTCAGTGCCACAAACCCTCTATAAATACATCCTAGGAATCATCTTTTAAAATTACCATGATAAAAGTGATTTCCTTTAAAGAAAAATGATTCTTTCTATCTGCTCAGCCTAGCAATTCCTACTTACAATTAACTGTCCTGCATTTTATTAGTATTGCTTAATATGGGGTTCTCTATTAGAGAAATATTAAAAATTTTTATAACCACTGCATTTGCAAATGCAGTAGCCATTTACTTTCTAAAGTCAAGTAAATTTAGCCTCATTTCTCTGCAATGTGTTAAGAATAGTTGCACTCAAAATGTGGTCCACAGACCCCTAAAATATGATAAGGTCAAAGCTATTTTCATAATAATAGTAAGTTGCTACTAGCCTCTTTCACTATGCTGACATTAACACTGATGACATAAAAGCAAGGGTAAAGCTTCTGTCCCCTTAACACAAGTTAAAGCAGTGGGACAAATGGCACTAGGCATTATTGTATTCTTCATGGCCATGTAGGCTTAATAAAAATAAATAAATAAAACTAAATTTAAAAAAAATGATTTCACTTAAGAATGTCTTTGATGACTCAGTAAAAATTATTAATTTTATTAAATCATCACCCTTGATTACATGTCTCTTTAATATTCTGTCAATGAAATGAGAAATCCACATAGGTACTTATGTGACATAAAGAAGTTCAGTAGTAGTCTTTGGGACAATCACTTGTGTGATTGAGTGGTGAGTGGAAGAGTGGCCTTTTTCACAGAACACTATTTTTACCTGAAAGCATGATTGACAAACAAACTATGAATATGCAGAGTTAGGAAGTTGGTAGAAAATTTCTCAAAAATGTATAAAGCAAGCCTTTTCCTTCAAGGGAAATTACTGGCAGTATTTGTGTAGTCAGGGATAAAGTTTGAGTAAAGGACAGCTAGAAATTTTGAAAGCCTATGTCTGCCACCCTGACTTTGCAGTCTCCCTCTCCATAAAGATTTCTCTTCTGAGCTGCAAAGTGATATCAATAAATGTGAATCTTTTGATATTAAATATAATCAACATACTAACATTTGTAAGATCAGCATAGCTCAGTGAGCCAATATTTTTCAAACGATTAGTACATGAGGTTATGAAATCAGGAATGAGTATAAGATTCATTCAAAATGCAAGATAGGCAAATGGATTTAAATGTGGGAAAGTATATGGCATTTACTCATATAGTTTCGGATTCTACATTGCAACTTATTTTTAGTCAAGTTTTGGTTTCAAAGCAAAGAAGAATATCCACGATTACCTGGAAAGACTATTGAAATACTCCTACATTTTTCAACATTGTGACCCCAGATAGTCTTCATGTCTTTGAACTAAACAATATATTGCAACATATTAAATGAAAAAAAAAATAGACATCAAGCTCCTCCAACTTTCTTATATTTTGCCAGATATTAATGAGATTTGTGGAAATGTAAAACAGTACTGTATTTCTCACAAATTTGTTCTGGAGAATGCATTTACATAAAAATTATTTAGGTTAACAGGTAATAGATTTATTATTTTTTTAAATGAATTAATAAATGTGATAAAAAAATCTTAGTTTTAATTTCTATTATGGTAAAAATCAGTAGATATAACTCACATAAACCAATGAGAACCCTTGATCCAGAACCTTATTCTTTAGTCTCATATTTTTATATTCAGAGAAAGGTAGATGTTTTCTTTTGTTGGCTTTGCTTTTGCTTTTTTTTTACAATTTTTTAAAAATCTGTGCTGGTGAAAATTGCCTCAAGAATCTTTAAGCCTCTTTGTTAAGAACCCTTGCTATCCTTTGTGATGTCCTCACACTCCCCAGAACCCTGCACATCCTGCCTCATATGTCCCTTTCCTGATTGGGGAACATCTCAGGAAACAGAAAATTACAAAGTCCGGGTTTGTAAACTCATGCTTACCTAAAAATTAAAGCAGGAATTAGAGGTTATCAGCTCTGGTCAGCTGGTGATGATAAAGAACCTCAGATGAGTATAGACAGTTGGCTCTTGCCACAGTGGCCTTTGATACTAGACACCTGCTTTGAGGACCAAGGCCATGAGTTAGTCATTTATATCCTGTTAGATGTGGATAAAAGCCTGGGGATACATGGAAGGCATTTATCTTTAATTTCCTGAGACTATAAGTCTTAATCCATGTTGGAGGTGAATATTCTTTCTTATACAATTTATGCTTGATCTGTATGTATTTTGTTATCCTAAAAATGCTGATGTTTTATAAAAATTTCCCTTGGGTCATTCTGATTTTAAAAGCTTATTCTCATTTTTTTGTGATATATAATCTACCATCTGTGACTCTATTCTTTGATTCACTTATAAGTGGCTGGATTCATTTGCTAATAAGAATGCATCAAACCCCTTTGGCTCATCTTTCCATTTTAGGCCTGCATGTAACAAAAATTGTGACATTAACAAGCTGTTTTCTTAAAAGCAGCATACCACCTCACCATTTACCTGTATTCAATCCTATATAGGATCTAGTACCATGCTAGTTAACATCACAGATTCTATTTTTTTAAAGTGGAAACATCTCTTGAAAAGTAATTAAAACAAAGTTCTTGGTGAAATTGAATATTTAAAATTAATGTTTCCATTTTTATCAAAGCAATGTTGTTTGTAAAATGCTTTATGGGACTATTAATAAATACCTTGGGCAGGAAATAGCATCAGGTTGAAATGTACTAAAACATGTATTAATTGCCCCATAAAACACACTCTGTTATATTACGTGAATTAGGTGAAGTTGCCAAGGCAACCTTTGCATCCTATAATATCACAATGGCTAAAAGAATGCATACTAAATTCCTGCTCCACTTACAGAAAACTAACAGGAAAGCTGCATAGAAATGAAGAGTTCTCATTATTTACACTTGACTGCAAACACACTCTGCCATATAGTATTCAATAACAAACATCGTATGGAGATCAAACCAGATCAGCAGTTTCAAACCAACATAAGAGCTCCAAGTGATCAGAATATCAAACTTCTACTTCAAGTGAGCTATGTGCCATTCTTGAGTCTAACTTAAAAAATAAATATTATTTAATCAGCTGAGAAAATAATTAGATGATACATTATGTCAAAAGCCCACTGAGAATTAATAGATGTTTCTGTTTTTAACCAAATGGTTATTTTTTATATTTCTTGACATGTTTTTGCCTTAAATAACATTAATTTTATAGCCTTATAACATCTTTGAACTCAGTTGCCTACAAAATTGTTTTTATATTATTTCAATCTATACAGACTAATAATTTACTTTATACCTGTGTGGCTCATCACCAATATACATGACAAAATTACTACTGTGATCTCTCTGACTATGCCTTTCAGGGTCTAGGTTCCAGTAGATTAGGAAAATAAGTCTAAAATAAGTATGATTTGAGAGAAAATTTTATTAAAGAGGTAAATGTAATAAAAAAGACAACCTATTAAGATCCAGCATCACAAACATCTCATCTGCTGTATTATTCATAGATCAATACAATGTATAATTAAGAAAGGGCCATTTGAGAACTGGAAAACTGGTTTCTGTGAATAAAAAGATAGAAATATTTGTGAATTCAAAAGGTAATATGCACTTCCATTCATCTTCTCTATTTCAGGATTAAATCATGTGGATCTCAGATCCTATCTTTAGACAAAGTGAGACTGAGAAAATTTGGTATATTAAGTTTAGTTTATCCAAAGAAGCAAATATACTTGAATACAAAATAGGTTGAGATGATGAAGTTGCCAATGATAAACAGATCAGTTAATGTTTATTAAATACTAAATAAATGTACAATGTCTTGAGTAGTTGTTAATATTTAAAATTATACGTGAATGAAGGTAGGAGTGGCACTGTTATCTCCATCTTACAGATATGGAAACTAAGACTTAGCAAGGTAAGTACCTTGCCAAAGACAGAAGGGTTGGTAGGTGATACAGCCATAATTCCCTGAGGTCTAGCTAACTCCAAAGCATACAGTATAGTGCCACCAAAAAAACAAAAACAAAAAGAACCATGTTAGAGATTTTTGTTTTGTTGTATAAATAGTGCACAACATATCAAATTGCTTGACAATAACATGATTTGGGGATTCCAGAAAACCCACCTTAAAGGAAAAGGAGAAAGGAATAAAATATCTATATATTCAGCAATATCAGGAGAATTAATCCTAAACATGAACAAAGTAAAAATGGTACAACAAGAAGGCCCCTAGATGTGGTTTGAAGAGCCACTTTATGAAACATCGTGTCCTAAGTCCCAGGAAGTGTCTACAAAATAACTAATGTCTCCATTCTTTTAGCTCATATTCATTTTAGCAAAGTTTTTCATTTTTATCATACCAGTGTACAAACAGAAATTGATACTAGACAGTGTTGCTCATTGATCTTCCATATGCATTCTTCCATAACTATTTTCATTAAAATGCAAAATCTAAAAGTGCACATACAACTAAAGATATTATCTTCCAATGCCAAGAACAATGTAATTTCTGATGTTCTTATTTTTAAAGTTTTTCTATTATTCAGCTTAAAATTGCATTTACTTTTTGTGACTATACCATATCGCTGTTCGATCATACCGAGCATGCAATCTAATAAACTTCTCCCCCATTCTACATGAACTGGTTTTTAAATAAGATCTCAAGCATCTTGGCATTTTTAATGATGTTTTGAACCAAGTACAAGATTTAACATTTATCCTAATTATAATCCTAATTAAAATTCATGCTTTTAGCTTTGACCCTATTTTCAAGTCTATCTAATTTTGACTCTGATATCCCATATATTCTGCATATGGGCTTCACAATTTGTGTTCCTTGTATTGCTTACATGCTTGTTTTTTAATCTTTTTGTAAGTCCAATAAAATCATGAAATAAATAATAGGACTATGGTCAAGGCTGCAGACAATGTCCAAAGTGACATTGAGCAGAGACTGAATTTCCTATGCTTTGAATACAGTGTTCAATAATTACAATTATATCTAATAGTACTAGCATCTAGTTAACATTTTTGCATATGGTAAAACAGACCGTCATGAGAGACACTTTCAAATAGCTGTTTAAATCAAGCATATTCTCTCTGTAACTCAGGAGATGAGTATGAAAGAGATAAGGAATGACGGTCCTCAGTAATTGGTGCTGGTGAAGCCTATGGGAGTAGATGAAATTGCCAAGGGAATGCATGCAAAATTGATAGAATAGAATAAAGGATAGGACTGTGGTATTCATCACAAACTAGGAAACAGTCAGAGGGGAAATGTCCAATATAGGAAACTAAGGGACAACATAAGAGAGTTTGGAGGGGAAGTAAAAATGCAATGTTCTACAAACCAACTGAGGAACAATTACCTTAAGAGTGGATAGGCTCTGAAGTTTACATCCACATGCAAGTTCAGCAGATTCAAGTCAATGTGCATAATAAACAAACTCTTAAAGTAACACAGAAATTGACAGCCCCTAGAAGTTGAAACCAGATTCAAGGTAAAGTGGATAAAGTTACAAATAAAGGTCAGCTTAAAGAATAACAGTAAATGCTTTAGAGGATTATGCTATCTTCAAATGTATATAGGACCTATTGTGTATAACTCTAAAGAATCAAAATAAGAAGAAAGGATGGAATTTATAGTCTCAATAATGGAATGACCTATCTCACAAAATAGTAGTTGGTAATGATTTTTTAAAAATGTATGTCATTTATTTATCCACTCTTTTGATTAACCAATGTTTATTGAGCCAGACTACTTTTCAAAGTGTCAGAGATATAGTGGTGACTGAGGCAGGCACATTCCCCAAATTTATAGAGCCAATAGCCTAGTGGGGGGGTATATAAAATTCATATATGAATAATTATTTAAATTTCAATTATGATAAACCCAATGAAAGACAGGTGCAAGATCTATAATAACACTTTGTGGGAGAATTCAGTTAGTCTAGGAGACTCCGAGCAGGCTGCTTTGTGTGGAGGTGATGTTCTAGCTGAGAAGATTGCCAAATGAAAAGGCAAGAAGCACGTGAGCCTTAAATACAAATGTTGCTCATTGCAAATGAGAAACCAAAAGAAAGCCATTATGTATGAAGACATGAAACATGAGGAAGAATGTTCTTAGATGAAGCTACCAAGTTTTGCAGGATCCAGATCATGCTGGGTTTTGTGAGATTTCAGTCTTCATTATAACATCAAAAAGTGGTTATTGAAGAAAAGAAATGACATGGATTGCTTTCCTTTATGGAACTCACTCTAACTGCTAAAAGGAAAATAGCTCAGTGGGACTAAGAGAATAAGACAGTAACAATTAGGAGGACAGTGCAATAGTTCAATTGAAAAATATTGATAGCATGGGTTATGGTGGTGGCAGTGAAGATGAATAAGTGAATTCAATATTTTTTAGACTTATTTATTTGAGTGTTCAAATGGATATGAAAGATGATTATTTATGAGAAATGCAATAGTAAGAAATTCTGCTTTGGATAAAGGGTTTGACTAGATTATTTATAAAGTCCATTCCAAGATATTCTATAATCTTATTATTCTGAAACACCTTTATAACCTACTTATATTTCAATTCTATGAAAAGGATTGCCTTATAATCCATTGTCCCAACTCCACTAGGGGATAGAATTTCATTTAACTCACCCTACTTTTCTGCTTTCTATCTCTGAAGGCCTGACAGAGGTATCCTATTTATTTTTCAGAATGATTCTGTCCTGATAACTGCTGAAGTTAATATGTTGACAGTGTGGCAGTAGTTGAGGATAACAAGTAATTACAAACAAACACTAAAACTAAAATAAACAGTTTATGCAATGAGACTGGCTGCAGTTCCTTGGGTTGATTATGATTAAAGACCTGTGAAAATCCTCCAGAATGATTCTCCAGCATGCTGAGATTCTGAGGGGAGGGTTCTTTATGTCTCCATCTGCATCAGAGTTATCACCAGGCTCCCTCTAACAGAGGGACAGGAGATATTCAATTAAGTCCTTGTGAATAAAGACAAAACCCTTTTCTGAAGCAATTGTCTGGAAATCAGTGGCAACTCAATTTTCAACATGCAGTGTAGTCATTAATTAGCCAGGTGCCAAGGGTGGATGGGAGGGGTTGGGGAGAAAGTGTGCCAGAATAGAACATAAGGCACAACTTAATGCCCCTTGACAAGTTTGCTTTCTTATAGTCCCATCAGAAGGGATAGTCTGATTGAAGATCTGTAATTATCTTTCCAATTTAACATCTATTGGTTATGTGCTATATTCTATTTATTTTTGTAATACTTTATTTTAGCTCAATAGACTTTAGGGGAAAAAAGCCAATAGTGTAATAAACTATTGGAAATTGAATTAAAGTAAATTAGCTTTCATCAAATATACATAACCTCAACACGTAAAAAATAAGAGAGGGACTGTTACTTGCTAGAAATGCTTTCAGTGCTAACTTTGCATGACTGTGGGAAAACATTTTCCGTAATATTAAGTTCATAAATCCTAGACCTTTTTGTTTGCCTTGGGACCTTGAGTTCCTTTTTTGATTATGGGCCTGGTTTCCTATTCTTTGCATTTCTTATACATGGCTACAAAGTAAGCTAAGGAGCAGGTAAAGACGCTAATATTTACAGTGGTCCTATTGTATAGATGCTCTCTGTAGGCACTGTTTATCTTTGTTAATTCTCTTAATAATCCTATAAAGTTCTATTATTTCTTGTTACAAATGAGTAAATACAGATTAACAATATCTAAAATCAGTTAGCAGAGAAGTACACACAAAAAAGGAATTTTAACTTATTTTTTGTTTTTATTAAAAGTCAATTTACTTCACTATTCCAATGTCCTGAACTTCCTGTCTTTGGTTAAGGAGACAGGGCCATATTTAGATACTTCACAAGACAGGTGTCAAGTAATCCTTGCAATTCATTTTATTCTAAGCCTTTATTGCAGTTTTGGTAACTGGAGCTCTCTGGAAGAACTCTCAAAGAAAAACGAGAGCTAGACAGTAGTTAAAGCAGTAAAAACAGGTTTTATTCAGGAACTATTGCAATAAGGGAAAAGAGACCTCGATATAGAAGTGGATGCAATTCCAAATACAGCATAGGGCAAGAACGAATTTATTACAAAGGGCAGGGTGGAGGTCAGTGGATGGAAAATTACTAAGAGGGATATCAGGGATAAGCGGACATTCTAGCTAAACCAATTCTATAGGATTCTTGCTGAAGACAGGCCAGTGTGCTCAGACATCACCTGGGGATGGTGGAAGATAAGGAATCTGATTAGATATGGAGGATAATCAGATATGGATGGTGGGGATTCTTGCCAAACTGACTTAGCTGAGTTCTTGCTAAAATTGGATTTCACAAGTAAACACAGGTATGGGCCTAGAAGAAGGTTCTGAACCTTGACTCAGGTTTGGCCAAGCAAAGAATTCTTGTTAGAATCCAGTGTAACAATCTGAGGGAAAGCTGTTGGAGAGGATTCTAAAAGACCAAAATGGCACTAGTCTTATTAATTAGGTAAAAGAACAGGGAGAGAAGATGATTCTGAGGAACTATGAATTCAGTTTGGAAGAAGGTCATGCATAAAAGGAAAAAAACAAAATGGAAAACATGGTAATAACCATCTATATTTTTTAAAAGCACATTAAAAAAAAAAAGATGGACCTCTCTTTGAATTGTATTTAAATCTTGTCACATACTAACTGTGGAAAGTCAGTGTCCTCTTTGGAAAGTAAAGATAATGTCATCCACCTCACAAGAGACATGACCCAATAAGAAAACCATGTAAAACCTGTTACACAACACCCAGCTCACTATGGTCAAGAACAGATGTGGGTCCTCTTGCCCAACCCTCTCCTTAGTTTCAACAAAAGGAAACATTAAAAATGGTATTGTCCATTTTGTGACCATCTTTGACATATTAAAGATTTTTCTAAGGAAAAGAAATGCCAACAGCATCAACTTATTTAACATTTATTTTCATCATTTTTATTATATATTTTTTCTCATAAGGTTAAAAGAAAAATTAGGAAGGCAGTCTCAAATATTTTTTATTCCTCTTTGCATAAATAACATGTTATAAATCAGCTTTTACTGCATAATGTGAACTATTTCCTGTAATAAAAATGCACCATACAATTCCATCACCTTTATTGGATTTGAAGGTTTTTAAAATTTCAGCTGTTTGTACACAATCATATGAAATCTTTTTTTAAAAAATCAGAAGTAGAAACCAGAGATATAAACTGCATCTCTAAGACCTAACTCTCGATCTTAACCTGACAAAAAAGCTCACGTTATCTTATGTTTCTATACTTCATTCTTCATTATAAAAAAAAAAGAAAAAGAAAAACCTGTTAGGAGAATTTTGCAAGGAATAATGTAGAAGCAAGAATTGTAATGCAAAACTGACTAGATAATTGGTCAAATCCATTATTTTCTTGCATTTGATTATTCAATGATCTATACTTTTCAATGTGATATCATAGAAATGCCTTATTTGATTTGGCATAGGTTGATATTCCTCTTGAAAATGAGGATTCCAATGATTGAAAAGACGAAGTGACTTGCCTGATGTTACTAAGTCAGTGTGGGACCCATGACTAGGATGTTGCACTCCTTATGCCTGATTCAGTTCTTGCTCATGTGTCTGAATGGCAGTGTGTGGCATAGCAACCTGAAACCTGGGCATTCTGCTTGTCCTCGCCTTCAACAAGGAGAGTTAACTGTTTTCTTGGAGGAAAATAGAATGTATACTTATGAGATTGCTGTATCATTTCTTGCACTCAAATTAAGTGTTAAATTTGAAAGCACAGAAAATTTAAGCATATGACAGTATCAGAAAAACTACTAATTGTAGGGTGCTAATGAGAAATTCAAAGGTGTTTAGATGTGAGAGGGCTTTCCCAAAAGTGACCAGGCTGTCCCAGAAAACATGAAACCAAAAAAATTCAAGAAACTTTTTGGTTAATCTTGATACCTGTCTTCCTCTATCAGGTAAGAAAAAGTACAGGGGTAAAAATAAATCATGATTCATCAGCAGTATTTGACAGAGTTGGTCAGTCACTCCTCTTTGTAATACTTTTTTTCCCCCTTGAAATTTTACTTTGGATCTTCTGTTTGTTCCTCCTTAATTTTTTTCCATTTGCTTTCTCTTTATCTCTCCAACTTCTAAATTCAGAGCGCCCAGCTCTCAGTCTTCAGACCTCTATTTTTTTTTTCTTCTTAACTGCACTCAATTATTAGGTGATCTCATTTAGTTTCACAATTTTGTTTAGCATCAATATGCTGAAGTTGCCCAAATTTATTTCTCTAGCTGAGACCTCTTCCTTAAACAACACCAAAAAAAAAAGTCTAGATAAGAAAGATGACTGGCTGAGAAGTCAGGATACGCTTCATGGAAAGCTATGTGGGATTTGAGCTGGTTTGAAATGATTGAGTATGTTTCGATAGAGAAGACAGATAAGTGTAGTTTATGAGGAATGGTTAAAAAGGCCCATGTCCTGTTCAAGGAACGAGAAGTCAAATAGTCAAGTATAAATGGAGAATGACTGTGGGCAGCATAGGGAAAAGACCTTAGAAAATTTGATTAGGATCATCTTATGGATAAAATTAAACTCAAGAGATGAAATTTTATTTTACATGCATTTGATCCCTCCTATTGCCTATATATTTAAAAGAGCCACTTATATTACTATTAGCTGGTTCGATACAAGAGTCAATTCAATCCATTCTGAAAAGGAGTTGCAAACTAATAAAAACATTTATTTTTTGAGGCCTCTAAGTTAACAGTGAGGGTGTTTGTGGGAGAGAGCATTTCCTAATTTTCAGTATTTCCCGTGGTATCTGGATAAGAATACTCATATACCAGTTATTACTTTGGAGAGAAAAATGTGGTTAACAAACCATGACTTTCAAAACAATTTTTCACAGGAGGGCAGAAAGAGTAGAAATTGACCATTTAATAAAGCCGACATTAATAATCCAATTGTTCAATGTCATATTATTAAAAATAAATTAATTTGGGATGTGTTTGTATTTATAAAACACAAAGGTCAATCTGTGGAGTATGGCAGTGTAATGAATAGTGTCTTTAGCTAAAATTGGCTTGCTTGGCTTCACTGTGGACTCAGTACATGAACTTAGACATATGCAATCTATATAGTTCTTATTGTTCTCATTTGTAAAGTGTAGATGCTACCTGCCCTAATTCATTGAATCATCTGTGGATTAATATGGATAATGAACATAAAAAGGCTTTGATTTATATAACACACAAGGCAAATGGAAGGTGAATTTTTTTATTTTTGTTACTCTTATAAATAATATAGTATATGAGTAGATAGGACAGGCTGGAATATAGCAACAGCATTGAGAGTTGAGCCTACTTACATTGAGATGACTAATGTTGTGAATAGCAAGAAGTAAATTAAATGGACAAAATGGTTCAGTTCTTTCCCCTAGACTTTGATCCCATTAAGCATTTTCGTCACAAATACCATGCACACTTCCTCCCGATGAGCATTACATCAGCTGCAAATCAAAGAACACTCAAAGTCAGGCTAAGGAAGGAAAGGAAGTGAGAAATATGAATTCATTGAATTAATAACTAAAAAGTGCAGACATAGGGACAAATTTTTGTACAGTTTGAACTAAGATTAAATAAATCCCACCAAGACTTATTTTCTCTCTATCCATTGCTGTTTTCTATGTTATGGCTCCATCTTCAGATCAATTTTCCCATTATGAGGCCAAGATAACTATGATGGATCCAAAGTCATATCCTTCCATGTTCCTGGCCAGTGAAAAAGAAAACACATCTCTTCCCCAATAGTCCATCGAAATCCTCATAGTGTTGTATTAGCTATGACTGAGCCACATTCCCATCCCTGAACAAATGACTGTGGCTAGTGGAAGGCAGTACTCTCACCGGCCATGCCAGTGTCAGATGAGCAACTCTGGAATCATAGTTGAAATCGATAGCACCATAATGACATAGTTCAAACACAGAAGAAAGATTGAACCATTGAAGAAAATCTGGTTCCATTAAGAAAAGAAAGAGCAAGGGATTGAAAGAGTAGAAATCAGCAAATATTTGCAACAGAAGTATATTAAAACAATAAAAATTTAAATTGTCAATAAAATGTATTTGTATTCTCTAAGCCTGGTCTAGCATTTTAGAATTAAGATTTAACAATCTCAGAAAAACAGACTTATTCACCAAAATATAACCAAATGGACAAAGACAGTGGAAATATAAAGAAAACAGCTCAAGAAGACACTAACAAGTGACAGTAAGCTATCATGCAAGGTAAATATTTGGTTATTTGCAAAAGTTTTACTATAAAGGCATAATATGGCTTCATGTTCACATACCACAAAAACAGTACTAAGGCTATTGACAAAGAAGGTTAGCTACACAAGCATCCACAGAGTAACTGAGACACAATATTGCTCTCCATGTTGTAACTCAATGGTAAAGCAAGTAATTGAAGGTACACACCTATTTTGATGAAGGCAGCACTGTAGAATTTGCCAGGGGTTGGTACAGATAGCTGATAGAAATATTGAATGAAAAACTGTATGTATTTAATGAAAACAGAAGAAAAGGAGGTGGGTTATCTTATATGACTATGTTAATTCAAACACACATATTTAATAATTTTGGGCATCCTACAGTCCTGCTGTTTCTCTTTCTGACACTCTCCAGTTAATTTAATTAGTAAAGAATATAGGTTTATTTTACATATGCTCAAATATGAAACTATCCCTCATAGAAAGTAACCTTATGATTGAGTCCTTTAATATTGCTCAAAATTTGGGTCACTCTCTAAATTACTTTATTTTACACAATAAAATGATGTAGAGGAAGACACCCTAGCTTGAAACAACCTCAATCATAGCTGTGTTGAATGCTTACAGAAGTAGAATTGGTTTAAATTTTTTAAAAAGAGACCAAAAATTTTAGCATGAGTTTAATAATGATTCCTGGGGGATATGCTCTCACAACTCCATATAATGGAGATGATTATAAACAAGGCTTTTGAAGGTCATTTAAAAACCCAAAACAATAAATCATAGTGATCACAGCTATTCCTACAGGACACATTTTTTAAAAAATCAACAGTGCCAAAGTTGTGCAAATGAAACTTGGAACTTGAAGCAAAATGTCCATCAATAGCATCTTCCAAAAATTCAAAAATGCAGTGTCTCAACTAGCTCTAATGACTTACTTATAAGATACTGATGCCAAAGATGATTGAGAGATAAATAATTTTTATAAAATATGAGAAAATGTTATATTTAAATTAACATCTTATTTAACAAATGCTTTTAAATGTATTACTAAATTTTAAGATCAAATATTATAATTAAATATGTAACTCATAGTTTAAAAATTGAAAACTTCTATGCATCTTTCTCATTTGGAGCTTGGGAAATCCCTTATATTAATATTTGATCAATTATAGTTAGGTGTCTAATTATATGTAGCTAGGAAATGATGGAGAAGGGATTTAAGCTTAGATCTGAATTCAAGGCACAATCTATGTTGTATAAATCATGTTGTTAAATTTTTATGTAATTCCCTAAGAATACTAGGATAATTCAAGAGATTAATGGTTTCTGAGCTATTTGAGAGAGGCTTGATGAAAGGTGTAAGATTTTAACTAAGTATTGAAGGATGATTAGGATTTTTATTGACAGACAAAAGCATTGCAGTTGTGTGAACATCAAAAATAAAGTCATTCCATTCCTAAAAATTTCTCTGTTTTGGTGGACTAATGGTAATTCTAATGTTTTACTACCAAAAAAAGTCTTACATTTATTGAGAGTTTATAGTCAAGCACCGTGCAAAGGACATTGGAAAATGTTCTCATTCAATTCATATAACAACCCTGAGTATTGCTACTGCTCTCATTCCAGCAAAGAGAAAATGGAGAGTAGGGCGATAAAGTAATTTGCCTGATAGCTTAGATAAGATAGCAGAACAGAGGTTCAAACCCAAGAATATCTAAATCTACCACCTTGGTTCATAAACCATAGCACTCTCTGCCCTTTATCTTTTATTTCATTTCAAGATTTAAAAAAAAAAGTTTTTTGAGAGATGGAGTGATGCATGAACACTAGACTGGTCGAGGAAGGTTTTATGCAGGTACTATATTTAGAGTTTGGCCTTGAAAGATATTGCACAATTTAGATATGCAAAAGGTAGAGGGACAAATATAATAATATGAATAAGAGGATATAATTACAGAAGAAATATATGTGTGGTAAGGCAGTGGGAAATGCGTACAACCACACTCAATCCAGTTGACTGGCAAACAAGGAAAGTGTGGCTTTGCCATTGATAATTCTTTGGAATTTTCTTCCACTGAAAGTTTTCCTTAACATTGAAAAGTGTATGGATGCTGAGTCTTGCCATAATGGAGTTCGTACAAATTGCACCTTCTGTCAGATTGTTAAAAGTATAATCTGGCTCTTACATCTCTATCCACAAAATGTTCACAGGTAAATTATTTTTAAACTGAGGTCAGCACTGACAGATACTGTGTCATATTCTATGATATCTGCCTGATGTTTGCGAGATCCCAGGTAAAATGAGCAATTGAATACTCTCTTCTCCCTCTTCCAGACTCACTCATCATAGCTACGCATGGGATGAGTTAGGCAGAATTTAAATAGTGCTTAATGTAACTAAAAACATAGACTTTACACATGCAGGTCTAACCCAGGCTGTGTGCTTCATTGTGTCCTTTGTCCAGCCTCTGTAATTTTCTTTTAAATTATAAACTTAAAAAAATAAATAAATCAAACTGGGTGTGGTGGCATGTGGTAGTAGTCCCAGCTATTTGAGAGGCTGAAAGCTGGAGGATCTCTTGAGCCCATAAGTTCAAGCCTAGCCTAGGTGACATAGTAAGACATTGTCTCTAAAAAAATTTGAAAATAAACATTTTTATTTGAAATAGAAAAAATTGATGTGTCATTTCAGTTGGAAAACCACATACTTTTTATTTCTCTTGAAGTTTGTGTTCAGAAGTGCATTTAAAATTGCACAAGCCAAATATAATTTGAACCAATGTAATTTGGACCAACGTCAATGTAAAAAATCCTCATTTATTCCACTTATCTTGACATCTTTTCTTTGCTCCTCCTACACCTTTACTCCTTGCCCTAATTTCTTGATCACTGCTCTCCACCATTCTCTGTCCACTTATCAATGACCAGCTCAGGTTCCAGTTCTTGCATGAAGCCTTCCCTAGCCACTCCTGCTTTCACTACTTCAATTTCCTCTCAGTTTCTTCAGTATTTTAAGTGATATGTACATTTGTCACACAGTTAATTCCATTCATAGCATTAGAATCTGCACTAACCTTGGTTTGGGAAGGCTCTAATATTTATAATGAAAGAAGTGGGACTTTCAAGTATTTTAAATATAGCATCTATGGACTTTGTAAGTACAAATTGAGTTCTTAGAATATCCTGGCTAGTCCACTGGCCTATTATTGCTCTTATGTAACTGTACCTATCAACGATTGTCCTATTTCCCACCTTCCTCTGTTATCAGCTTCTTAAGATCATTGCATTTCCAGGCTCCCTAGAAATGATCTTGCTGGTTCTATGTCTATCTCTGGTACTTTATTTGAAATTTTCCCAGTAGATATATGATTCTATCTTCCCTGTGCTGTATGTTTAGGGCTCTCTGTTTTATCATTGATGCACTTAGATTCCCTACCAAGAAAATCTGAACCACATTGTGCTTGGGCTTAAAAGAGTAATTGTTAGAACTTATCTGCTTTTCAGTTGCCATGATTCACTTTACGAACATTGACCTCCAAAAATATTAAGATATTCTTGTAACATTTATTTTCTAGTGTGTATAGTGTTTTGTATGTTATTCCTTTCTTTGTCTGAATTGTCTTACACTCATACAGCACTATTGTTATATATTGCACTTATTCATATATATGACATGACATCTGCATATATATGCCAGGTAGGAAACCATATATATGAATGAATAAGAAATTATATATGATAAATGTCTATTTTTTTTGAAGTGAATCACCCTGCTGCCTGTTATGTGGTATAACAATTTAGTTAGAGCCAAGTAACACATTATATAATATTCGAGGATAGGAGCATATTAATTGTTCAATAAATATTTGTACTTAAAAATATATGAGCAATAATTTCTAACTTCTATAGGAGCAATGAACAATTTTTGAGCAGCCCAACTTAATGTCTATTAAGTGGAAGGTTAAATGGCTGTCTTCCAGACTCCTAGAGTTGATGTTTGTTTGTATCCAATGTTTGTATCCAGATAAAATTAATATTGAACACACAAAGAAACTATACATTTTTCCTGTGTTTTGAAAGATATTGAACAGTTAACATTTCTCTGAAACTTGAAGTTAATATATAATATTATTTTAAGGTGTTATTCAAAATAATTATTTTATTTGTCATTGCAAAAGAAAAATTTGTTCAGTAGAAAAATATACTAAGAATAGAACAATGCAAAAAAGAGAGGAGAATTACCCATTGTCCTAGAATCAAAAGTCAGATGGCAGATGTCTGTAGTTTCCAGCTCTGCCCCATCAGACCTTTGCATTCAACTGTAACTGAATGGATTAATTTAAGTTTGCCTAACTCTCCTGTCCTAACTCTCCTGCTTATTTTTCAGTATGAGTGTTAACAACTATGCAAATAACTGAAAAGCTATGGGCAAGACAGAAGAGAGTCAGAGAACAGAAATCTCAAAATAGCAGAACTAGATAATACACACTAGTATATTTTCATACATGCTATCAATATTTATCAATAAGCCAGCTCAATTCTACCATCCCTCTGGGTTCTGCTGCCTAAAAATCATGAGGAATATGGTGACAGATGTGTGGAGCATAGCCCTGACCTTCAGAGTAGCTGCGGCTGAGGCTCCCAGGGAGAAATCAGAGAGCCTGCTATGGGCCGGTGGCCAGGCAGAATAAACAAAAGGAAAGGTTCACAGCTCTTAGCTTTCCTCTCCCTTGCTTTCAGTGGAGAAAAAGCACAAATTTCCATCTGTCCTGCTTAACATTATAAGAAAAACATTCATCAAGAGATTGTGCTTCTGATCTAGGAATGTAGAAATTTAAGCACAGTTTTCAAATAAGTAGGAAAAAGGGAGACAAATATGTGATCTTTTAGAATGTGGAAACTGGAAGGAATATCTGGAAAACATAATTTATAGAGTTTATGTTTATTACTCCCTGCATACCAAAATACATAAAATCAGAAATTTCAGAAGTCAACCAGTTTTAATTTTTTTCATAGAGGACATTCATTTCTTTTTATATTTATCTTATTTCCAATATATTTGATTTTTTTTGTTTTCAGTTTGAAAGTACTTTCACAGATATTTTAGTGGAGTAAGCAGTAAAGTCTAGTGCTTGGATTACTTTCACTGTAGATAGGCTACTTATAAGGTGATGACCTTTGGTTCAGTTTCTTTGGTTCAGTTTCCTCATATGTAAAAGAGGGATGACAATAGTACCACCTAATGTTGTGAGAATTAATCGATTTAGTACATGTAAAGCATCTAGTATTTTACAACTGTCACATCAAAAGTGTCCTATAATTATTGGCTATTTTTATGTCTTATCACCTAGCAAAATCAACTATTCTCCCAATTTCATGGATGAAATATCCAAGGTACATGAGTATTAAGTAACCTGCTCAAGGTCACAGAGCAGTCCATGGCAAAGTCAGAGTTGCTCTTTGTACAATACTACTTTTAATTTCACAAAATGTTAACTGATGATCTTTATTTATAGACCATTTCCAAATGGCATTGAGTTCTCCTTTCGTAGAACCTGTTACTCTTACTTTTTCACTAACTCTTTGTGCATTTTCATTTCTATTTATTGAACATATTGTGAGCTCTATAGGATGATAATTGTATTTATATTGTTACTAGATCTTTCCCAGCTCATGATGCTCTGATATTGTAAAAAAATTGCACCGGATACTTGTTAAAAGTGGAAAGGTCCTCCGTGTGCACCAGCAGAATTCTGTCCTGTGATGTATTCCCCTCTGCCACAGTGGCTCTGAGTTTCAATGTGAAGTCCCACAGTCACTTCACTCTTCATCCCCTGGGCACACAGATTCTCTCTCCACTTGGCATGCTGGCATGGCACTGCCGGGTTATGGGAGAGGGATGGCGTAGGTAATGCAAGACTGTCTTTTTCTGCCCTCTTCAGTGCCTTTTTCCTTGATATAATGTCAAAAACAAGTATTAGTGTGATTGCTCACTTGATTTTTAGTTCTTCTGAAAGTGATTGCTTGTGTGGGTAGTTGTTGACTTTGATGTTCCTGCTATTCTTGCCAAGGATGATCACTGGAGGTTTCTATTTGGCCCTCTTGCTCTGCCCCCCTCCCCTATCATTTTTGGTGATTATATTTCAGTGGGATGGCTCACAAGTTCTTAAGAAAAACATTTCTGTGTGCAGAACATTTACATCTCAAAAGGGCAGATAAAAAAATTAACAATTGCAAGTTTTCTAAAGTAAATGCTCTAAGAAAAGGAGGTCAGGGACCTCTAGGCAGGAGGGAGCCCTTCTAAAGTTTAGTCAAGCTGAGGGGAACTTCATTTAGGCTGTCTTGATCAATATGAAAAAATACATGGTATCATCATTAAAATTATTTTTTGGAATCAAAAAAGATCTTCATCAAACTTCTGATTTTTACAACATGTTGGTTCAGTTAACATTTTTGTGGGGGAGAGGGTTACCTAGGGAAATCAAAAAGAGTTCACAGTAAGTCAATGAGTTTAATGAATCATAACCAATCTGTTGTCCAGGGGGAAATAGATTTTTCAGTGCTGCAACTGACAAGTAGTCAAATGGATTGCCTCTTTGCGTGTGTGTGCTGTCTTTGCTCATTATCTGGTGGAAGTGCTCAAGAGCATTTAGATGCTTACAAAATAGCTAAGGAAAATATGTAAAATAAGAAAGTGGCTATTCAGTCATAGATATTTAGAATGTTTCAATCTACAGGGAATCTTTAGCACCTAGGCCTTCAGAGAAGGACACAGGTATTGAGTGGAGGGTGAGAGAGCTGGTAACACTGACTGCAGAGTCACCAGCCTGGTATTGATGGGCAGAGCCCTAGAATAGAATGGCTTCTAAAAATGACAGATAACTTCATGTACATGGGTTGTAATTTTTTCTTTCCAAAGTTATTTAAATTGATCACTAAGAAAATGTCTTGGTCTTTCTTAAGTGTTAGTTTTATATTTAGTGTAAGTTTGTTTGAAAAAAACATCCTTGCAAAAAGTCCTGTAGATATTCATACATAAGCAATCATTAGTGATGGCATGCTAAGATCTTTTACAGAGTTAATAGATTAAAAGGAGAGGAAAAATAATGACAGTAAGATTTCCAAGGGTTAACTAAAATTATCTGTTCTCTTAATTGACGGAAAGTCACCATCTGGAGCTGCCATATTTTCTGTAAAGATTTTTTTTCTTTTGGTGACACTATGAGAGAGGAAATGAGCATATAATTCCTGTTCTGATTGCTGAATGGAGTAGTCCAGACCTAATTAGCTATGGGGCTTGATGATACAATTTTAGAGTACATGGGTACATCAGTCCCTCTCTGTGCCTTTGCTCTAAAAGCACAGTAGTCAGCCATAGGCAGCATGACGGCTTTGAATAGCAAAGTTCCTGATGGTAGCTATAGAACAGAACAACAACAAAAAAGTTTTCCTGAAAACCAATTTGCAAGTGAGGATCAATAAGAGAAATAGTGGGTAAAGCTGGAGTTAGAATGGTGCCACCATTCTTTATTTACTGGTGATCATTTTATGGAATACATTTTTACCTACCTATGGTTATTTTATTACATAGCAAAAATTTTATAGTTTATAGTGTTTAAAAGTTCCAGACACCACTGCTTATCTGGTGCTGGCTATTTAAACTAAGGATATGATTTTAAGAGAATATAACCAGCTTCTTCAATGGGGTAAGCCTTGAAAATTCAATTTTTTGTTGAAAGTAGTTTCCATAGATAGAATAAGACTATAGGATGATGGAGCTATGTTTCTAAAGTCTGCAATAAATCAGAGGTGATGGATGAGTTTTAACTAAATGACAATATGAATACTGCCAATGAGTTCCATCATATT
Organism: Cheirogaleus medius; assembly: GCA_008086735.1. NCBI lineage: Eukaryota > Metazoa > Chordata > Mammalia > Primates > Cheirogaleidae > Cheirogaleus > Cheirogaleus medius. The sequence continues at coordinate 28,220,275 of VBSM01003157.1, read as the reverse complement.
AAATCCCATTTTACTTGGCCTATCAGCAACATTTCACACAGTTGATTTTTTTTTCCTTTGAAACTAGAAACATTCCTTAAGTGGCTTCCAGGATTCCACATTCCCCAGGTTATTTTTCTGTTGTATTGGCCACTGCCTCTTGATCTCCTTTGTTGGTTTTTCTCCCTTTTCTTGACCTGAAAATGTTGAAAGTCCCAGGGATTTATTTACACTCAAACACCAAGACCATGACTTAAATACCACCTATATGCTATTGAATCTCAAATTTATGTCTCCAGCCTTGTTTCTCTTTTCTAAAGTCCAAACATACATTCCCCACTGCCAGATTTATGTTTCTTCTTCTCCATTGGCATACTTAATAAGTCATTTCAAACTGAAAGATTGATTTCTGAACAGATTTTTTTATTTTCCCTACCCCAAACTTCTCCTTAAATGTTTTTTTCTCCATTTCAGTAAATAGCACATTATTCACCCAATTGATCAGGTCACAAACTAGGAACAATTTTTCCTCTCTTTTCTTCAACCTACATGAAATCTGTGAACAATATCTTCAAAGTATGTACAGAATCTGATCATTTTTATCTACTTCTTCTATTACTATCCTAATCCAATCCAATAGTATGTATTTTCAAATACTTAAATAAATTTATTTTTTCTTTTTTGTCTACTTTAGACTTCCTAAAGTATTCTACATACATATTGATCATTGCACTTTGAAAATATTAATATAACTCTGATAATGTTATTTCCTTTCTTAATCCCCTCCCCATGACTTCTCATCACACTGAAACTTCCACATAGGACTTATTTATTACTTTTTTGTAGTGCAATAATGGACTATGAGATACAGTGTCAGAATTCTCAGATTTGAATCCAGACTCTACTGCAGAAACTTTGACAAATTGTTAATCCTCTCTGAGCCTCAGTGTCTTTGTCTATAAATGGACATGGTACTAATACTATTCCATGAGGTTCTTTATGATGAGAATTAATAAGATATTTGATATTGATATAGTTAAGAAGTACTTTAAACTAATACTTTCTACTTTATTATGTAATTTTCAATGAACATAGAGTTCATCAGTTTGTAGTAGTACTCAATGAAGGCTAAAAATTTGTTATGATAATGTTAATATTTTTCCCTTAACCTAGGAGTTCCATGAAAAGAGAGTCTGGGTTTATCTTGTATATTCTGTAACCAGAGCCAGTTACAGGATTAGCACATATCAGGGCATCAGTAAATAATTGCTGAATGAATGATAGAAAGAGAGAATGAATGAATCTGATAAAAATTGGCAGCCCTGCTTATCTTCATATGTTTTGGTCCTGTTAATAATCTCTTTTCCAACTGTTTATATATTCGCGCTTGCCTAAGACCTGGAGACACCTGTCTTCAGAATTCATTCCTTTTAACACTGAGTCTTTCCTTGATGTTCATGCCCTTTTCCTATACTGTTATACTCTAGACCCAAAATCCAGACTAATGGCAGCTGTCCATTTTTATTACAAAAGTAAGTTGAACCCACCTTCAAGCTTTTAATGCATCTCTTCTATTCTTATCCCATTAACTTCTTGCCTTAAGTGTTAAACTTCTCTCACTATTTATTTATTTATTTTCTACTGAATAGTACTAGGAAGGAGAAATAGAGAGAGAGAGTGTGTGTGTGTGTGTGTGTGTGTGTGTGTGTGTGTAGTTTCTTCTGCCCTCAGAACTGGTTTTAGAAAATCTAGCACAGAGGAAATCCTTAGGTGGCTATTGGGAATCTATTTTGGTCCCAAAGTCACTGTTTACTTCTAAGAGGGTATGGCATTAATAAAATATACCTGGCTCTCTCCCCTCTGTACACATAGTAGATTTACCCTTCATGGTTTTCTTACAATTATGTGAAGCCATTGGTTTGGTTCTGGTCAGTGAATTGTAAGTAAGATGATGTGTGTCAGTTTTGGGTCAAAGTGTTTAATTACTCCTACAAGGCCCTCTAGAACTCTTTTTTTCTCTAGCATGGTGACGAGTTTTATTGGTGATGGTGGCTATTCCAATACGATGTATTCTTGAGTGGCCACAATGAACAGAGCCCTCAGCCAATCTGTAATGAAGATTGTATATATAAGTAATGAACTTTTATTATGTTGTGCTCTTGAGATTTGGACATAACCTTGTTATTTCAACATAACCTAGCCTACCCCGACTTACATATAAGTTGACATTTTCATCAAAAATATCATTTTCTACTCCTCTTATTTCTTTTGCAATGAAAAAAATATAAATGAGAACATGCCACGTGCTCAAAGATGTAATACAACTGTAAGTCTCAATCTCAGCTATCATACTGTTACATATAAAGTGTCATTAGAAGAACATACACATGATGAACATGGTGCCTGTGTTTCTGTCACTACATATTAAAGATCATGGTATTTCAGAATCTAGTCTAAGTTTCTTATTCAAAAAATGTTTTCCTTGTGAGAAAACTAAGATAAGAATAAAAGACAACTAGCTAGAAATCTAGTTTTCCTTCTGATATTTCATGGTAATATTTATATTTAAAATGGATAAACAAATTTAGTTAGACTATCACTCTATATTGTCAAATTATTCATTTGGTTTGGTTAAAAACAATCTAGTCAATCTAAACACTTGATACTGTGCAGAGAAAATGTGTAACTAGCTGATTAACCAGATTTCTTCGTGCCACATAGACAATCTAGGGAAAAAGTAATTGTGGTATTTCTATGCTTTATCTTAATTTTTAGCTGAGGACAAGTTTTTTACAGAAAGGGAACTGATACTGTCAATTTGAGGTGCAGTGTGAGAGTATGCTACTCTCCAAGGAAGGAGACAAAAACTTCTTTCTGGCTTCTTTGAGATTTTCCCTGATAGTCAGATTATTAGCCACTGTCTGAAAAAATGACCCTGCTAAGTCACCCTTGCAGTTAGAATGAGAGGAACAAAGAAAAGAAAAAGAAAAAAAATAAATAAAAGGAAAGAGAAGAAATTACCACTGAGTCTATCATTTAAATATAGAGACATTAAAATAAAATTGGCCTTGAATGAGACTTTAAGAGAGAGAAAGTATTTTGTAAATGGTCTGAATTGCTTTTCTTCTCTTAACTTTGATAAGTTTGGAAATATCTTTTTAACTTTGTTTAACAAAAGTGTTAACCTACTGGCTCCTCGTGATACTGATTAATTGCTTTTCACAGAATTGGTAAAACTGTCAATTCCATTAATCTCGTTCATGAGAGGTCCCACGTTTTCTTCAGCCTCTTTTGTGCCGCACTTAGAGAAAAACAAAGTGAAATGAAAAAGAAAGACATTTTCCTGTAAATCATTTTAAATAATTATTATTTTAGAGAATAAAATACAGGGGCAGTTCAGCTGTTGTGTTATAGACATGGAAAATCTAGTTACAGCCAAATTTTCTGTCATCTCTCTGCTCAATTATTACATCCTCAGGATCCTTTCTCTGACTTACTCGATTGCATATATTCAAAATTGCATGTTCGTTAATGCTTCTTGTGGTTATCCTTCATGGCATTTATTGTAGTTACTATTTTATATTAAATTGAATAATTAATTACTATGTGTTTTACCACTAAACTGTAGACTCATTGAGGACAGGGATTATATTTGATTTTGCTCACCCAGCATAAAGTATAGACCTGACACCAAATAAAGTATTTAAAACAAATTTGCTTAAAGGAGGGCATATTTCAGTCTGCTGGTCTATGTATGTCATAACTGCTGAAGTCCACTGCTGTTCATACCTTAATTTACCACATCCATGATTTAGAAAAGAACTACTTTTTCCATTCATCAGTTTATATTCCTGATATTCTTACCTTAAATTGTTTGTCAATGCAACTGCTTTGCTTCTATTGTTTATTCCGAGCATATACAAAGAGCTTCCTTCCATTACTTTGGTTTGAATTGATTTCCTTTCAATCTGTTTTCTCAGTGAGTCACAGAAGCCAGTTCGGCATCAAACTTTTTATGATAAGTTCATAAATATCAGGAGTTTTAAAGACTTTTCCTTTATTTGCATGCATATAAATGTTCATTAAGAAAACGCCAATATTTAGACTTTGCCGTGCACAAAAGGAGGTTAAAAACAATTTTATTTTTCCTTGGATGAATAGATATTTATAGTGTGTAAAGAAACAGGCCTTTTAAATACTGCTTACAGATGTAGCTCTCACTGGAGGGTAAGTTGTCTCAAACAAGAGGAGAATTTTAAACATACACATGTCTGCTCTCTACTCCTGACCCTGCTCCCAGACTCATGGCTCTCCAAGGTCTCACTAGACCTGGTGCATAGCAGCAGTAGCATGTATAAAGAGCTTCCCAAAGGTAAGGACAGCATTATTTCCAATTGTCCCAGCTTCTCTCCCCTTCCCAGAGAACGAGGATGGGACTGAAAGTTCTAAACTTCTAATCATGCCTTGGTCTTTCTGGTGACCAGACCCAATCCAAGATGCCCTGAGTTGTCTCATTAGAATAAAAGCCATTCCTCTATCTGAGAAAATTCCATTAGGAGCACTGTGTCAGCAACCAGGGTCAAAGACCAGATACTAGAACAAAAGAGGCACTTAGCACTCAATTGCTCCAGGAAATTACAAGGGTTTGAAGGAGCTCTGTGCCAGGAACTGGGAGAATAGACCAAATATATATTTTAATCATGTCATAATATCATAAGCAGGATTCATATACTACAAGAAGGCCTAGAAGTTTGTTGGATTTATGTATGAAAGAACAAAGGTTTGGAAATTTGAGGGTGCTGCTAAGGGAGTTCTTCCTATAATTAAGCAAGAGGTTCATGTTTGGAATGAAAGAAAGTAAATTCAGGAGAAAGATATTTGCCTTGAAAAAAAATATTAAGCTCAAAAGACTCTGTCATTGAGAACAGTAAACAAATGTGTGCCATTGCCAGGTATTTTGTGCATCCAAAGGCAATGACATTCAAGAGAAATTCTAAAGGAAGAGTAAACACTCACCATGTCATTCTAGTGTTCCAACAAGCATTGAACATGGCATCAGAAGACCTGGGGGCTTGTGTTAGTTCTATAATTAATTTTCTGTGTGGCCTAGGGTGAGGCACTTAACTTATGGAGATCCCTAGTCCTGTAATTGGATAACTTCCAACTTCCCTTCAGTCTCTAAGTCGTTGACCAACCCCCTACATGGCAACTCAAGAAGCAACATTGAGTTGCTTCTGCCATCACTATGTGGTGACCCTATTATAGCTATTTTATATCTTTTTGGACCTGGCATAAATGTCATGTCAACAAGTCATACATGGACTGACAGCCATCAAAAAGTTGCAAAGGGCAATGTGTCAATATTTCTGATTCCTGCCTCACCTGAAAGGTCAGTGCAATTGTTTGCCCTACCATATTGCTCATATTTGACAAATGAAAATTGAATTGCATTGATACCAGTCAGTAAGCATCAGACGCAGGCTGTATCTCAACAGATATAACATAATTGCATTTGGAAAAGAAACTAGAAAATTTCCTACGTTTTCTAATTTTTCTAAGTCGGTGACTTCTTCCTCTTACAATAGATGCAGGCTATCTTAACATCTTCAGTGTATTTGGCCAAATCAATTCACTCATGTTATTAGTAATTAAACATGTATTAAATATATACTATGCGATAATACTAAATTCTGAGCAAAAATAGGTAAAAATGAGCTAAACTGAGGCTCAGAGAGGTGAAGTAATTTGCCTAATGCCACATAATTGGTAAGTAATGGAGCCAGGATTTGAACAAGGATTTGAATTCATGTTTATAAGATTTCATTATGAACGTTTAAGCATAAGACTTTATACTTCTAACCATGCCTATATGCTTTCTTTCCCTCAAGGAGCTTAATTTTATGTTAAAGAAATTAATATGAAAACAAATATTAAATAAAAATGTGATGTATACCATCATAGCAAATTGCACAAGGAACATAAGAGAATGTATTTAACTTGTCTTGGAGGAGTCAAGAGTGACATCATAGTGAAACTCATGTTTCACATGTGTCTTGATATATCATTATTGGTTGTTAAAGCCAAAAAGAAAGAAAAGATAATTCTAGCTAAGGGAGAAGCAAGTACAGAAATAATGAAGGAAAAACTAGCAAAGCACATTCAAATAAACAAATAAATAAACATCTATTTAGTTTGGTGTAGTTTGAGCCAAGAGTATGGGGCAAAGTGGAGGATGGTACTGAAAAGGTAGATAAATGTGAATCATAGAGATGCTATGAGAAAGCTTATATTTTGTGTGAAAATGCTGATCCATGATGAAATTCACACTATTTTGCTATGACATAGAAAATAAAAGGTTAGTTCTTTCCTCTTCACTTGATGTTTTGCTTTGAAAATGTCCCTTTTTTAAATGAAATGATGGTAGTAATGGATTGAATCCTTTCCCTCCCTCCTTCCTTCCTTCCTTCCTTCCTTGAGCACCTGTGCTTGGATGGGAAGATTGTGTTGAGCAGTCTCAACTCACAGACATAACTGAAACCTATTTTGTTGTTTTAAGACCCTACCCATTGTGAACAGGCATGGAAAAGTAGGAAATTTAATATTGCCAATGAACAAAATCTTTATCCCTTTCAAAAAAATAGTAATCACATCCTTTGTATTATTAGTCTGCTCTAGCTTAAGCCTGTCCCATTTCTGGCAAATATTTAACTAAGTCTAGGTGTTATTGTGTGCCACTCTCCAGATCAGAGTTCCATCTTCAAGAACTTGGGCTGAGCTTTCACAGACTCATAATAAAGAGATGCATGCTAATTCACCTTCTTCTCACTCTTTCTTCCTGTTCCATCAACCTTCTATCACTGCAGAAGTTGCATAATATATGTGTGTAGTAATAAGGGAAGATATGGAGAAGGGATTGTTATCTGCTTCTATCCAGATAGGGAGCTCTGCTTCTAGATCATTGTGACTTCTCTGCTGGCTCTGGTGACTGCCCTACCAACTGGTCTTTGGCAATGGCAATGGCCTGAACTGTTTGTGCCATATTATCTTGTCATTCAGTAGGTGGCCCAAAGGATTTCTAACATTAAAGAAACCACAGGGCAGTTCCATTTCATTCCTTTCCTTATCCCATGATCTCTGTGTACCCCCTAGACCTCAATCTTTGGCTCTCTGGGGCAGTCTCTGAATCAACAGCCCAAAACTGCACTTTTTGGGCTAAGCTACAAGAAAACCTCTGAATCTCAGCCATGACTGTCTGAGGTCTGTGGAAACCAGTATTGAAGTTCTGTGCCACTGTGACACTCTGCTCCTTCTGTAAGGTTTATTCCCTAGAGTCCAGTGGTTCTGGACAAGGTAGTATGTATATACTGCAGTTCAGAAAACATCCAGTATCCAGTTAGGAAACAGCATACCCTTCTTACAGATACAATCATATTTATAAGGAATCACAGATAGAGTGGCTCTCTGCGTCATATGAGATGGAAGGTACAGTGAAGTGCAGTATCTTCCTCACCAATTTCTGGTATGCCAAGAAAACTATTTTCTTTTTCTTTTTTAACCTATTTTAAAACATTTCTGTTTTAAATAATACCTTGCCAGTCCTTGAAATTTGATGCAAAATATGAAGATATAGCACCATGAGTCAGGCTACCATTGAACTGGCCATTGGAAACTTATCTTCTTTGTTTTCAACTGTGGGATCTTTCCACAGTGATGCCTACAGTAGTCGTAGTAAGCCTACTACAGTTGGCAACCCTAGTGGACTAGAAAGGAGTTTCAGGCAATGTTTTACATCATTGTACATTATTTTCTGAAATAAAAACTTGACAACTGTATTAGTCAGAAACTGTACAGTTGTTACAGAAGCCACATGTACCAGTTTAAACAAAAAGAAAAGTCACAAAACATAGATTTATTAGCTCCTATAACTGGTAAACTCAATTCAGTTGTCTTCAGGTATAACTTTTAATAGCTTCAGAGCTTCAGACTTCAATATCATCAGTGTTTCTTTCTCTTTCCTCTTCTTACTTTTTATTGGCTTTATTCTTAGGTAAACATTACACTTCGCAATCTTAGCTACTCCTGTCAAGGAACATGACTATTTCCAAAAATGCTAGCAAAATTCCCAGGGAGGGCTCTCGTTACCTTGTTTAGGTCTATGGCTAATGTTACAACCAACATTTGGATAGAGAGATGTAGTTCTCTGAATAGCCAGGCCTGGGTTACTTACCTACTTCCAAAGACATAAATAGGGTCAATCCCACGAAAACTATTGAGCTGAGAAATGGAGAAGGGTAGTGGTCCCAAGGGAAATTGAGATATTATTTCAAAAAGGGAGAGAAGGCCTTCTGGGCAGGCAAAAATAATACATATATGTCATTGAAATGTCTGTAGAATCCAACCCAACCTACCCCCAATTTTGGAAAGTACCTTATCCATGAAAAACAAAAATCTGGGAAATTTCTTTTAGACAACAAGGGATTAGTCAATAGCATTAGAGGAGCAGTAAAATCAGACATGAGTTTTAAAATCTTAATTTCTTCCACAATTTCACCTCTTCATTCTTTTTTGTACCATAATTAAAGTGGGCCCTGGAAACTGTTCATAGAAACATGTTTCATTCTAGTAACTAATTAGGCTAACCTCCAGTGAACTCCCAGCAATCATGTTTGTGCAAAGAGCTTCTGAAGAGTTATCATTTCACCTGTGCCCAGGATGAGGTATCCATGGAAACCTTGAACTTCTAATGACTGCTGGTTGGCAGGCTCTGGCAACAAGAGGGCCATTTATTGCTAGGCCATCTCAAGACCAGCACTTGGGTCTGCCATCTGACTTAGATGATTTTGTTAGTGGTAACTCCCCACTAAAGTCCATCTTGGGCTGATTCCAGTATCATTGTGACAAACTCTTTTGCAAAGGTCAATATCCAAACTCAACTAGATCAGTGAGGGTGGAGAACAGAAATCTGTTAGGATAAGACATGGAATAATCATTGAATTTTATTTTTATTTCATGAGATTATATTATATATGCACTTAATATATACTATATTATATATATTATTAGTATAAATGCATATATCATATATTATTAGTATATATACATATGTGCATATATCATATGTATATATATAAATAAATATGCAAGTAAACATTTATGTGTCTACATATATACACATACATAAAAGAATAGTCTTTCCCCTTAGTCTAGGGCTGGAGATCACTGGTGTCAACACACTTTGTTCTTTCAGCCTCTCTGCTTTCCCTAGACCTTGTGTTTTGCTTTTGTCCTCTCAGTATGTGAGGGTTGACCTTAGCAGAAAGTCAGCTGTCTTAAATATGGCAGGTCATCTATCAATTCCTCTGCAGGCTGTCGGAGTTTCTTTTAATCTCACTTGTAATTTTCCAGGGGAGGTTTACAAAAGCCACAAACAGAATTTTAATGTTGTAAAATACCTGGGGAGACAGTACATATTTCCTTTTCCATGAGGGCAGGCTGTATGTCAACTAGTCTCAGAAAAGATGAAGATATGTTCCAAGTTAAAGTTTATTGTACTTAAATTGTCTATGAATTGAGTCATTTGCATTATTGTTCTGAAATGATTCTCTATACATATAGTTACAGCTTAGGCACTGACATGTATTTCTTATTATTGGATGCCTGGTTCTTGAAAGACTTTTTTTTTTTCTTCTGACACAATCAAATATTAATTGCCTCTATAATTGCAAAATATTCACCCTACTAATTTGCAAATATATTTATTATGCATTCCAAGCATCAGATACAGAAACTAATGGCAGAATTAATGGATATTCCAAGCCCCCATTGAGAAGGAAATATAGGCTCAGGGAAGCTTACTGATGAAGGATAGATAGAGTGCCCCTAAATTTTAAGGCAATAATGACTTTTTAAGATAGCTAGATAAATGGACTCTCAAATTTCTCAAATCAGCTAGCAAGTAAACACCATAAACTAAATAAGGCTGCATTGCAAATTAGTTTGGTAAGTGAGCTTTTGTTTTAATTATTTATGCTAATACTTCATAGCTTTTTCAGAGATGGCACATACTTAGTGATATAAGGTTAGTAGAAAATCTAGTAACTCTAAGTATGGATATTCCTCAAAGAAATAAATGTAAACCTACCATGCAATCCAGCAATCCTACTGCTGAGTATCTACTCAAGGGAAAAGAAGTCATTTTATCAAAAAGACACCTGTACTTGAATGTTTATCACAGCACAATTCACAGTTGCAAAAATATGGAATCAACCTAAGTGCCCATTGATTCATAGTGGAAAAAGAAAGTGTAACACACACATACACACACACACCATGGAGCACTACTGAGCCATCAAAAGGAATGAAATAGTGTCATTTGCAGCAACTTGGATAGAACTGGAGATCATTATCCTAAGGGAAGTTTCTGAGGAATGGAAAACCAAACACTGTATGTTCTCACTAGTAAGTGAGAGCTAAATGATGGGTACACATGGCACAAAGAGATATGATGGACACTGGAAACCAATAAGGGGGTAAGGTGGGAGAGAGAGTGAGGGATAAAAACTTGCCTATTGGGTACAATAAACACTATCTGGTGACAGGCACATCAAAAGCCCTGACTTGAGCATTATACAAGGTATAAAAATAAATAAATAGACTTAAAAAAATAAAAATTTCCCAACAATCCCTTATACAAGTTTACAGATGAGAAGATAACATTAGTGATGCTGTTACAATATGATTTAATTTTTAAATCCAATTAATTCAACAAATATTTATTAAAACCCTGCTATGGTTGAAGTCTGAGGATAAAAGACGAACATGATAGTACTTTTCTTAAGAACTGCTGTTTATGGGGATAAAAGGGTATACAATCCATAAGGTACCTGGAAATATATATGGGTAAAGAGTGAAGACAGTGCTTCACTTCAGACAGTGGAGGTTAAACCATTAAGAGATGGTGTACATTCCTGGCAGAGGTATCTAGGCAGAGGTAATGATATATTCTGGAAAGTGCAAATAGTTTTAAGTGGCTGGGGCGTACAGTACGGGGGTAGGGAGTGGTTAGCATATGGGTGAATGTTGATTCTATGCCTGTAAATGAAACATAAAAATAAGATTGATTAAACAGGAGAGGGTAAACAGGCACAGAGGGAAGCGAAAAATGACAAGTTGGAGAAATCATTGAAAGCTCAGGGTAGAGGTAAACTTAAGTATCATTTAGTCCTCTCCCTTTATCTCATAGATAAGGATACTGGCCCAAATCAGCGTTATCATGATTTTGTTTTGCAGAGCACTAACTTAGCCTTCCTCCTTTAGAATGAAACTCATGTGTAAAAGTCATTTCTGAGTTCCACTGTGTTCCTCTTCACTGCAGCGTTATTTATTTGATCTAGATCATCTTCTCCTTCCTCCAACAATTTATTGCTACCCATCTTAGATACAGAAAAAGCACATATACAGTCATGCACCACAGAACGACAGTTTGGTCAATAATCGACTGAATATGCAACAATGGTACCATAAGATTATAATAGAGCTGAAAAATTCCTATTGCCTAGTGATGTCTTGATGATCCTGACCCTATGCAGGCCTAGGATAATTTGTGTGTTTGTGTTTTCATTTTTAACAAAAAAGTTTAAAAATAAAAAAGGCAAAAAACTTTTAAAATAAGGATATAAAGAAAGAAAACATTTTTGTACAGCTGTACAATGTGTTTGGGTTTTAAGTGTTATTACAAAAGAGTCACAAAGTCAGAAAAAATTAAATAGTTCATAATGTAAAAATGTTACAGGATACTAAGGTTAATTTACTATTGAAGAAAGAAAAATATTTTAAAAATAAATCTAGTATAGCCTAATCGTACATCGTTTATAAAATCTATAGTGGTGTATAGTAATGTCCTAGGCCTTCATCTTCACTCAGCACTCACTCACTGACTCACCCAGAGCAACTACCAGTCCTATAAGCTCCATTCATGGTAAGTGTCCTATATAGGTATATACCATTTTTTATCTTTTATACCATATTTTTACTATACTTTTTCTATGTTTAGATATGTTTAGATACATTAATTTCATATGATGCCATATAATTTCTACAGTATTCAGCAGAGTAACATGCTATACAGGTTTGCAGCCTAGGAGAATAGGCTATACTGTACAACCTAGGTGTGTAGTAGGCTACATGATCTTGGTTTTATAAGTATACCCTATGATATTTGCGCGATGATGAAGTCACCTAACAACACATTTCTCAGAATGTATCCCCATTGTTAAGCGACACATGACTGTATTACAAAATTCATCTTGTTGATGTTCATCTGGACTATTCTAGTTTAATAAATATTTATAGAATATCTACTATTTACATACATTCCATGTTGGTTGATTGAGATCAATAAAATCATTGCCAATGTTAATAAGAGCCTACATGCTAGGGAAAATGTATTTGAAGTAAGTCATTGAAGGAAGTTATTTCCTAGAAAGCAGATAGTGGTAATATTAACATTCCCAAGGGTATTTTTCAGTCTCTTATATTCTTGCTTTTTTATTTAATGTAGAAATTAAAGGTCAGTGACTCAACTATTCACCCTTATTCTAGCAGCGAGAGTAATAGGGTAGTCAAAATAAAAACCCTTAATGTCTGGTGGTGTGGTCAAGCAGTTATGCATCCTCTGTGGTTAGAAAAGTAATAATCTTGTAATCAAAGTTTTATTGTTGCTGCTGCTATTTGTTTTCTTATAGATAGATACTTTTTATGATCTCACATTACTCTATAAGAACAAACAAAATTGGAGCCATCTACTTATTTTTTTTTCAATTTAAAATTCTGAAGGATGAAGACTGTCTTCTGAAAGAAGACAGAACAATTTTCTGAATACAATTCAGTGGTAAACAATGAGTATAAGACATAATGTACATTTTTCTATATTAGAAGAGTTATCATACAGAAGGAAATGGGGAGAAATTACTCTGGATGTGCTTATAAAGGCTAGAATAAGGCCAATAGGTAGAAAATCAAGGGAGAAAAGTTTTTTTCTTAATATTATTAACTTTTTCCTAGGGAACACTATACACCAGTGGCTTGGAGTTCTCTCATATGTGAATAAACTCATTATTAAAAGTGTCCACAGGAAAGGTCTGGATGTCCCCTCTCACAGGAATGTTTTGGAAACAATGATATCTGATATACTTTACAGTGCTGTCTCTGATGACTATGATTCCATGATTTCTTGGCCTACATCTCTACCCAGCATGGTTTTCACTTAAGAAAATCCCAATTGGTCAAGGGAATTGGGAATTTTTCTCATTAGATACCATTGTAAAAGGCCAATATCTGATCTCAAGAGCAAATTCAGATTGCTTTAATAGTTATGTATTATGAGAGGGGGATTAACTAAGAAGAATTGTAATTCCTAAGAAAAATGTTTCATTAATTGGGAGAAGGGAAGGACTTTATAAACAATTAGTTAGCTAGTTAATAGTTTTAGGACATAACAGGAGTCAGGTTTTCAAGTCAATTTGACAATTATTCTACTGGCAGGAGACATAGCGGAAATAACATTGTCCTTGTGTTCATGAAATTTACCCTTAGTAAGAATAACAAAAGTATTAATTGTAGTGAAAGGCAAGTGATAAAAACCAAATGCTTAGAGATTTATAAAGAGGGAGAAATCACACCTAGTCAGGGGTGGGGGGAATCAACAAACACTTCATGAAGTGGGGTCAGGGAATCATTTTAGAAAAGTCTTAAGGATTAGTAGGATGTTTTTTGACTAGTGAAGATATAAAGAGTAAGAAGAAAAGGTAAAAGAATAAAATAGGCTAATGGAGGAGAATGAGGAATTTAAAAGGAAATGCAGGAGAAAGTTGAGAGGAAACAGGAGGGGAACTGTAACAGTATCTATGGCTTTCAACAGGTTGAAGGAAAAAAGTGACTCCAGCCTTCATCGATTAAATGTTATTGTGATTATTGCTTTTGATTTTAGTAAAATGCTTTTTGTCTGATTCAATAAAACATACTCAAATGAGGATTTAACCACTCTAAGGACAGGTATGGTAATGGAATCAACTGTATCAGAATATCTGATAATAGAAAGTCCCCACCCTCTGGTGGTGGTCAGAAAGACAAGAATCAAACTTCTCTTTCATACATGATTGATGTGTGGGGATAGGCCAGTCATATGTGTTAAAAGAATAAACAATCAAAAAGTACAAATAATATTACATTTAATATGCAATAAGCAAAAGACTTTCTGTTCATTATATCAATCCTGTCTCTAAGAAGCCTCGTTTTAAGATGAGGAAACATTGAGTATTACAATTAAGGTCACTCAACCTGTAAATGGCAGAGCTGATATTAGAACTCAGGCCATTTGATTTCAGAAACCACCCTCTTAAATAGGATGTTTTTCTCCTTTGTATCTCAGTGAGACCTGCTGTTTTGACTAACGCAGGCTATGTTCTCAGCTGCTTCTGCAGAGGATAAAGCACAGATAATGTCAGTGAGCTGACAAGTCATTGCAGTGATAGTGTTGTTTGCCAGGTGCTCTGACATGACCAGAATCTGGAAGCGAAAACAGGTGTCACCGAGTGGAGATGCAGTCTCAGGCTGCTGCTTCTTAACAGACTTGTCAAGATCACCTTCCTTACACTGCATGCTGTGTGCCCAGCCACTGAGGCAGGTCATTTTGTTCACCTGGGGAACCATCGGGCAACTGGGCTTAGGAAGCAACAAATGGAAGGAGTTTCTAAGGCCGCAGAGGGGTGAGCTGTCATCTGTGCAGCCACTTGAATCTACATATCGTATCTTCCAAATCCAAAAGGATGAAGACGTGCAGATAAACATTCTATTATAAAAGAAATTTAAAGAATGTAAATTTTAAAAATATAAAATTGGATTTAACATAGTGAAAGCCCCAGCTCCAGATGTCTAGGGTCCTCAGCTGCTTTCTGACTAAACTTGGAAAAATGCAGCAGCCTTTAGTCCCTGTCCCCTGCATCTCAATAAAAGCCTGATTGTCCTAGGAAGTGTCTTTTTTGAAACTTTTCTTCCATTTTGCTCTTCACCAAAATGCAGTCGTCCCACACACCGTCTCTTCAGCCCCACTGTCTCTGTGCTCTAAGCAAAGAGGTAGATAAGGAGGTACAAAGACAGTCCTGGGTTTTAGTACCAATTCCAATATTGAAGAAATATATAATCTTGGAAATTTGGGTACTCCCAAATTGTTTTAGTTTATTTAGTTTATATAAGAAGGAATTTGAAGTGTGTGAGGCCCAGGAACAATTTCAGCTCTAAAATTTGAATTTTCTTCTCACAAAATGTAAGAAACTTTGATAGAAATGGTCATTTTACAGAGGAATGTGTAATGAGTATGTGCCTGCAGAAAGTAGGTAGCCATTGACAGATGTCATAGAAGAGACATAGGTGATGACTTGGTGGTTTGAAGATGACCCTAAAGGCCATTGCAATTTCAAACTCTTTGGATTTTAGGATTGTATTAGGCTCCTCTGAAGAAACAGAACCAATAGGATATATACAGATATATAGAAAGAGATTTATTATGAGAGATGAGCTCACACAATTATGAAGGTGACATCTGCTGTCTGCAAGCTGGAGGCCTTGGAAAGCCAGTGGTGTAGCTCCAGTCCAAGCCTGAAGGCCTGACAACTAGGGGAGCTGATGGTGTAAGTCCTGGTCAGAGTCAAGGACAGAATCCATGGGCACATAATTACAAAATGTATCAGTTAAGAGTAGGATATACAGGATATTCAGAAGGGAATTAGAAAGAGGTTAGAAAATCAAGAAAGGAGGGATCATTAATTCGAAGGAGAAGACCTTATTTTCTTGGAAAGGGTACCATTCTGTCACCCATGCTGGTGTTCAGTGGTGCAATCATAGCTCACTGCAGCCTCCAACTCCTGGGCTCAAGCGATCCTGCTATCTCATCCTCCTTAGTAGCTAGGGACTACAGGTGCATGCTGCCACACCCGACTAATTTTTTAATTTAATTTTATTTTTTGTAGAGATAGGGTCTCGCTCTGTTGCCCAGGCTGGTCTCAAACTCCTGGCCTCAAGTGATCCTCTCTCCTCAGCCTCCCAAAGGGCTGGAATTACAGTCATCAGTCACCATGCCTGGCCAGAAGAATTTAAAGAAGGGACTAATCAATTTGTGAAATGTTGCAGATGGTAAAAGATCATTGGAAGCATCTGTTGGGTTTAGCAGCAAGGATAGTATTTATACCTTTGCAAACCATGTTAGGAGAATAAGGGGGGAAGAGTACAAACTATGAACCTTGATGTGCAAATGAGAAGTGATTAAGAGAAATCAGCACATAAATTTCCAATGTATTTTGTTTTGAAATTGTGCATCCTTTTCCCAATCACTTTCCTGTCCCAGCTCCATTTTATCTTGCTTATGGAAATATATTCCCAAATATTCTACATTTGATAGTGAATGGAAGGACAGATATGAGAAAGTAACTGAACTTGACTCTAAAAATAGATGAGACTTGAATATTTTCCTAAGACAAAAGGGGCTGAGAGGAAGGCTGAAAATATGGGACAGAGGTGGGACATCTAATGGTGCAAGATTGAAGTAGATAAAAAAGGTGACTCAGAGCCCAGATGCAGGTATCAGATTTGACAGAAATCAGTAACCTTTCTTTGAGAGAAGAAAGAACAAGATAAGATGTCTAATGATATAGATGAGTTTCTAGGTGCTAGTCTGGGATGTTAAAGTCATTCTTTGGGGATGCTTTCATTTCCTCAGTGAGGAAAGTGCAAACATCTGCTGAAAATGAGGATGGGGTCAGGGACCTGAAATAAGAAGAGAAGGTTTTTAAGAACTAAATGAGGAATAAGAAAGGGCACTGGCTGATAATAAGTAAAATGATTGACAGGAGCACTGATGGCTTTGCTAAGCTTGAAATCTAAATTTATAGTGGTGCCAATAAGCACAGGCATATACATTTTCAAAAAGTCCAGCGCCCTGTGTATAAGGTCAGAAAATAACGAACATTGGCTCAGCTTTGCCTTCTGTCGATGGTGGGGTAAGAACTTACGTCAAACTTATTTTGTTCTGGTTCATCCTTCTTTTCATGGCATGTCTTTCCCAAATAAGATCCAAAAAGATACATAGGTTGATCGTGAGCTTGAAGAATACCTCTAGGAAGCTTTGGGTTTTTCTTCGGACTTTATCAGAGTCATCTGCCACTGTGATCCCTCGATCCCATTCAAGAGATCATCCTGACCCTGTCTTCTTCTTCTTTTTTTTCTTTTTTTTTTCCTGTCTAGAGATTCTGCAGGGCACATGTTCTATCCTGAGAGCATATGCAATCTGACACTTTGAGATTTGAAATGATTGCATGGACATTTTAATGGAAATAACTTAAAATCTTCAGCAATTCAAGTGAGATTCCAGCTTCTGAGTTGTTTCCTCTCTGGCCATCTTTCTATCCACTTATTCATTATCCATTCAATGAAGAGATAGGAAAGATGTTTCTTGAGCAAGGCTTATGTGCCAAGCATTGAGTACTGCTGGCAGTGCAATGTCCCTTGCCCTCATGGTCATATATTCTGCAGGAAATCCAGACATCATACAGTTATAGAATTTATTAATTATAATTATCATATGTGTTATAAGTATAATACTCACATAAGTTCTCTCTTTCTATTTTTACCTAATATAAATTTATTAATGTCATAAATTACTACGGAAATATTTTTTGGTGTTTAAAGAGTAAATTTTTTGGCCACTTGGAAAATTTAGCTATTCATTATAAGCAATTCCCTGAAGGTTTGAGAGAGCCATTGATTTAATATACATCAAATACACACACTTACTTTATTTATTAGTGCAAATATATGAAAATATCCTTAGACGTGCACATGCATATATGTATGTATACTTACACATGCATATTCCTGCATGTATAAATGTGTGTGTGTGTATATTATACATACTGCCTAAGTCTATTGATTTATAATTTTAACAAGATATTGTAAAAGTAAAGTCTTTAGGAGAAAAATTTAAAAAGAAAGCCAGATATTGCTGTTAGCAAAATATTTAGCATTAACCTTCTCTTTTTTTCCTTCATAGCAACTACTGGCTGCCATGGCAACCTTTCCCCCCAGCACACCAGAGCTTCTCAGATGAAAAGCACAAGGCCTTTGAGACTTCAAATGTCTCTTGTACAAAGCAGTCTAAACCCTTTACCCTAGAGCCATTACCATCTCGTGCCTCAGAAAGACTGGCTACACCATTTAATTTATTATGTCCTGCTTTTCTCTCCATTCAATCAATATCTCTCCAGAACAGCAGGAGAGAGAAAACCTATTACATTTCCTTGCACAGAGTAGGCACTCAAGAAATAGGCTTTTTTTTTTTGATTACTCAATTGATGGGTTCCTAACAAATTTCATATAGATCTAAGTAAATTAGAGATTTAAGCTCACTAATTTCTTCTGATTGTGCTATTATGCACTCCTTCCTCCCTTGTGCTCTGGTCTAAACCACTTTAACTACTGATGATCCCACAAAAGTGCCACGATCACTTCCGCCTTAGGCCTTTTTTAGTCCTTCTACCTGAGACTCCTTTCTGTTCCCCAAACACCCCACATCCTCCCTCTAACAGGGATAATTACTACTTGTCATTCAGGTCTCAGATTAAGGCTCCCTCCCTCAGGAAGCTGAAAACCACTAAAAAAGGGGTGGATACTACTTATAAAAGCCACCATAGTGCTGTGCACTGTGCTAGCCACTTTCATTGATCTGAAATTTTCTTTCGTTTTTTTTCTGTTGCTTCAATAGACAACTAGCTCTATTTACTGTAACCCCAGCTGTATTCCCATGGTCTGGGTTCCAGTGGGATCACTCTATAAAGAGTGAGCACCTCCTAAGTGCCAGTCACTGTGCTGGAGACCAGGTGAACAAGACAGACACATTTCCCGCAATAACTAAGCTGACTTTACACTGGAAGGAGGTGGAAAATAAACATATAAACAAATCAGTAAAATGAATTCAGAGAGTAATTAGATGTACTCTCCCTAAAAAAAAATAAGGAAAAGTAATGGGATAGCATTACTAGGGATGTGGGAGAAAGACTGTGAGAGACAGTTAGGCAAGGTTTCTCCATGGAAGTGATACATCTGAGCTGATACATCTGAGCTGGGATGTGAAGAAAACAGCCAGGAGGAGACCTTGGGGGATCATATTCCAGGCACAAAGGTTGCACTGAGCATGTGTGGAAGTCTATGACGGGATGTCACGAATGAGGGGAGAGTGGTGTGCATTGGGCTTAGGGAAGTAAACAGAGGTCACATCATGTAGGATTTGTAGGTCATAGTGAGTAGAAAAAATTTTAAACAGTGCCAAAATGTGATCTAAAGGAATTTTAGATCTTCTGCCTTCTTTTCAGACATTGAAAAAAAAAAAAAGTAACGTTTATTGTGTGTACACAGTATGCCAGGAACTATGTGTTATGAAAAGCAAAGTGCTTTTATGTAACAGATAATTAAATCCTATTAACAATTCTATAAGGTAGAATTTTATAGAGGAGGAAATTGAAGTACAGATAGTCTAAGCAACTGTCCAAGAGCCCATGGCTAAAATGTGGTGTAGCCTGAATTTGGATGTTGGTAAGCTAATTCCAGAATCTATACTCTTACCCACTGTGGCAAGACTTTGTCAGGCATTTGCTAAAACCTTCACTATAGAAAAAATAAATTTAAAGCCATATCCTGGCCTCTGGAATTGCAGTTTGATGGACTCCTTATAATGAACTCTGTGGTGACCAGTGGATGTTAATAGGATGCCCATCACCACTATCATCAAACTTAAATATTTAATGAGCATCTACCACCTGCAAAGTTTGTGGCTAAGCACAATGAGGTAAAAGAAGGACAAAATATGACTTCTGTTCCGCTATCTTGCAGTTTGGCTGGTGAGATAAAATAACTAAATCGTAAGGCCCATCAACTTCCCTCATGGATGAGTTGCATAGCAAAGCAGAGAGCACCAAGGTCACCATAGACTGCCTCGGTTTGTGAAGCCTTGAGTAGGTCTGGAAGAGGTGAAGGGGAACAAAAAATGGAAGGCTTCTAAATGAGAAAAAAGCAATATGCAAAGGTATGAAAATGGGAAGGTTTGTGTTAAGGTGTGTGGTCCCCGAGGTATAAAATGTACTCCACATTCCAAAGAGAGCCCCAAATAAATGTACAACCAAACAGTCTCTGTTGACTCCTACCCTCACCTTTCCCCGATTCCTACCCCATCCTAGTCTAAGAACCCAGGTGGGGATCTGGATTCTTTAAGCCAAGGCTGGGAGCACTTTTTCTTCTTCCTACCACAAAGAAGGGAAGGGGGATTCTTGCCCTCCTCCTTGACAATTTACGGGAAGGAGGCTCCAACATAATCCCTCCTAAAAGTTAGAGGGACTTGCTAAAAAGAAACTGACATTTCTTCTCCAGTTGAGCTTCAGCTTAGTAATACAGACTTGTTCACCCATCTAGGAAAGATAACTGGGGAAAAATAGCAGGACAGAGAGAGCACACTGGGAAGGAACACATGTAAGCACACTCTCATCTGTCAAGAAGGGTTTCCCACGTGTCAGTGACTGCAGCTACAGGAGGGACATCTTGCCAGCACTTTGCTTTGTTTTGCTTTTCCCCTGAGGACTTTGAGATGACATGTAAGCACTTACCTTTAAACGGAAAGATGATCTCTTGAAAAAAACCACTCTCAGATTAGATAAATGAAGAAATCAAGTTAAATAAATCAAAAGCATTTTCATTAGCCCTGAGCAAGAAAACTGACGGGTCCATTCGTATCGTTAAAACTGATCAAAATCAATCATACAACTAAACAAAATGAAAATCTCGAATAATCTAAGTTTGGGCTGCTTTTCCTTCAAGTTAAGACGTAAGATGTTTTGTTCTCAAATTTCCCAGGACACTATGACTCCTGCTACTTTGATGATGTAGGTTGTATAATGAAAATTAATAGCTCCATGGGAAAGAATGGCACGAAACACTGACAAAGAGATATTAAAAAATATAAAACAAACCCCAAGGAGTTCACTCTGTGCACTAAACATTTTAACAGCACCTAGCAGTTTTAGCCACTAACACATTTTGCTTGCAAAGCTTCTACTGGGAGAGCCAGACCCATCTTTCTGCCAATCTCTCCTCACTCAAGGTTAGCAATTATAGCAGAGCAGTCTGAGTTTCCTTTTGTGCTATTAAGGATTATATAGCTTATTAGGCAACCACCCTGACTACCTTTACAATAATTTAATTTATTGTATTTTATTTTTACTGAGTTCAGGTAAAAGATAAAAAGATGTAAAGAGCTAGAAAGCTCCTGAAGTCAGCAGATTGTTGGGGCTGGAGCTCTAATTGGCCAGCATGCTTCCTGCTTCCCACGAGCAGCTGGCCTGGACCAGAAGAGGCTCTGCTGGCCTTCCTGCCCCAGTAGTCTCATCAACCCCCCATGCAGCTGTGACTGAGTTCTAATGCCTCCTCTGGCAGATGGAAAATGGCATTTCAGGGAGCACCTGGCCTATTACATGGTGATCTTCCTTGGTGAAAAAGGTCATATATATTAAAAAGATGGCACCCCTGGGTTATTGAAATTTTCTATTACTCATATGAAACATTTTTCTTTATTCCTTCTTTCCTGCCATTGCTTCTAAGGCCTCCAGGTGGCATATTAAATCACAAAGTTTCCTTCTTTGAAATTGAGGGGCCGTGCAATGTAATGGTATATGCATCAATTGCTCCCTACTCCTAAAATAATCCTTCCGTAACATTTCTTTCCCCACTGTGTTTCTGTATTTAAAATTTACTTTTTATGTAAATGGAAATATAAAATATTATATGCCATTTGTTTATTATTTAAGAATTAAGTTATAAAAGCTCACATCAGAATAATCAATTACATATGTATGGAATATTAACAAAGGGAATTGGAAAGACCCCATGAGAAACAGCAAGGTCTGGAAGCAATATTTAATGGGAGAGTGCAGAATTTGATGGATGTTTTTCTTAATTAGATGTGTGACCTTAAACCATGTCCTAACCGTTGCTTAACCTTTCTGGGCCTGAAACTTCTCATTTGAAAAATAAGAAAATCTAATTCTCTTCTGTAATAACATTGTGCTTCTTTCTTAATGGTTACCATATCATGTGGATGAATATTGGTGACTTAAAGTATTTAATTTTACTTTATATTTGGAGAGACAAGACATATTAAAAGAATATGCTAATTACCTTGGTTTGAAATGCTAATATAGAAGCTGTTTCTTGTCATACACTCTGGTTCTGAACCAGTCAGAGCACCACGCACCACTAGCAGACTGCTGTAGTACTAAAAATTACTCCCTGTGATACTGCAGCAATATTTATGGCCTTCAAACTGACCATAATTACTAAACATAAAACTCAGAAATCTGTAAATATTAATGTTTGTAGAGCTTGTTTTTTTTTTTTTTTTAAACATGTTTGGACTCAAGTTATACCATTAAATTTATGGTATATAAACTTCAGGGACAAAGGTAGGGATGACAAATGTATGGTTTATAAATATTGGGGTGAGATGGAATTTTATTGGAACATGTAAATTTATTGCTAAAGGATGCTTGTACTTTAGTATTTTTCTTTAAAAAATAAAAATTTTAGGTCACCGATCTAATAAGAACTTTTTTTAAGGAAATAGAGAAGAGATCAAATATTTTACTAAATTTAATTTCCATTTAGATTTCATTATGACAAATGTGAAAATTACTGAGTCAGTCTTCAATTAGATAACATGGAATTGATATTCTGGTAATGAATCTAAGATTATGTGCAAGTACATTTTATGCTTTGAATCAGCAGGTTCATGATTCTTACATTACTTATCAAAGTAATGAGTAGTCACAGATTTAAATATACTTCAGCCTGCTACCAATATTAAAATATGCAGTTGTATCTTCTATTAAAGATGCTGTTTTGTTGTATATCATTCCAATAAGAATCTTAACATGGAATTTGCTTGCTAATTTTATTTCAGATTGAGTTTGATTATTACATTGGACTTTTAACTGAATTTTGATGTCTCTAATGATTTATTTGTGATGCTTACATTTTTTATAATTAGGAAACATTTCATAAATATATGTATGTTTATATAGAGAAATACACATATGCATATGTTTATATGTACTATCCATATCCATATACATAAAAATATATTTTTTTCAAATGTGTAAAAAATAGTATAGATTTAGCTAAGAACTTAACTTCAAACCCTTTCTACTTCTACTCTCCCGAAAGAAAAATTACCTTCTTGTGCTGGTGAAAATAACCCCCATACATCTTGGTCAAAAATAATCCAAAATGATAACTCAATGTCAGAGCACCACTAATGGCACCTTCATTTCCCCACAAATTTGGAATGCCACCCCAATAATATATCAAGCTCCCATATATATGTTGATCTTGTTTCTAAATTCTCTATTGTATTGTAATGGAGCTATTTGTCCAGCCCTTAATTAATGCCCCACTGCCTGAACCACTATAGCTTTACAGAGAGCCTTAATCAGGTGAGACCAACATCTCTGTTATTGTTCTTCTCCCCACCTCCTTCTTATTAGAATTCAAATATTTCTTTCCTGCTTGTACGTTTATTCTTCCCTTTGAATTTTAGTGTCCCTGTATGACATGTTATGATTCAAAAGTTTTCAGGATTTGACTGTATTTGCATTGAAATTATACACTAATTTGGAATGATTTATAATCTTTTTGATATTGAACCTTCTCACCAAAAAGTAATATAGGTAGTCCACAATCTGTTATCTGATTGCAGAAATCTAAACTAATATGAAAAGTAAAAAGCTTTTCTTAATTTGTTTGCAAAACCTGACCAAACTCAACTCATTTTGTGACAAAACATGATCTGATGATCTGAATCTATTTAGAGATTTTACATGCCTTGTTTACTGTGAATGGTGCAACATTTAGCTACAGAAATATCATTGTACTTGAGGACAGTGATGCTCCTAATTCAAACGGGGTGCTGCACATTATACAATGGATTATATAATTGAGTGTTTAATTAGAGTATCATATAAAGTACATGAATTATAAGTATAGAATTTTATAAATTACAACATGAACTCACCTGAAATTAGCATATAGATTAAGGAAGATAAGTATTAATAAAAGCACCCAGAAGACTCCCTTGTGTCTCCTCCCAAAGGAAACACTATATTAACTCCTAACACTAAAGAATAGTTTTTTTGTTTTTAAACTTTCTAAAAAGGTAATTGTGTGCCAAATTTATGCAACAATAAGGGAAACTAGGTGCAGGCTGTATGGAAAATCTCTATTGCCATATTTTGAAAATCTAAAACTAAAATTAAAAAATCTAATACTAAAATAAAAAACTTTCTTAACAATGTTCCTTAGATCTGACTTCTTTCACACATCATTATTTGTAATATTTATGTAGGTTGTATATAATAGTGTGTCAGCCATTTACATTGAACAGAATTCCATTATATTAATATAAAGCAAAATATTTATCAAGTCTACTGATAATAACATTTGTGTTACTTTCAGTGTTTTCGTTTGTTTTTGCCATTGCAGATAATGTTGCTATGAACAATTATGTAAGTGTCTTTTGGTACATATATCTATACATATTCATCAAAGGCAGCTTCTGGTCATAAACTTAATCGTGAAAAGGTTTAATTTCTTATCTAATGTGTAAGATACTTCAGATTTTCTGGTTTCTCTTGTGTAAGTTTTTGAAAATTTTGTTTTGGTAGGAATTTGTCATTTGATTTTTATGATTTATTGGGACAAAAATTATGCCCCTTATTATCTTTTTTATGTGTGTAGGGTCTGTAGTTATATCTACTTTGTTATTTATTTATTTATTTATTTATTTATTTAGAGACAGGGTCTTACTCTGTCACCCAGGCTAGAGTGCAGTGGCATTATCATAGCTCACTGCAAACTCAAACTTCTGGGCTCAAGCAATTCCACTTTAGCCTCCCAAGTAGTGGAGACTACAAGCATTTGCTTAGCACCACCTATTTTTTTTTATTTTTTGTAGAGAGAGGGTCTTGCTCTTGCTCAGGCTGGTCTCAAACTCCTGGCCTCAAGTGATCCTCCTGCCTTGGCCTCCCAAAGTGCTAAGTTTACAGGCATGAGCCACTGCACTCAGCCCACTTTGTCATTCTCAATATTGTTTATTTGTGACTTATTTCTCTCTTTTTTAAAATTTCAAAGTATTAAGGGGGTACAAATGTTTTTGTTATATGAATACATTGTATGACGCTTAAGTCAGGGCATTTAGCATGCCCATCACCAGTATAGTTTTCATTGTACCTGATAGGTAAGGTTTTACCCCTCTTCCCCCTCCCACTCTCCTCACCCTTAAGCTGTCTTACATGGGCTCTATCAATTTTGACATCCTTACAAAAAAATTCATATTGTATTTAGTTTTCTCTATTGCATGGCTGTTTTCTTTTTATTTATTTCTGTCTTTATCATTTCTTATTTATGCTTTCTGTGAATTTAATTTACTGAGTTTTTTGGCAACTCTTTGAGGTTCATACTTCGATCATTAAATTTGAGTGTGTATACTTTTCTGAAACATTCATGTAATGCCATAAACATCATTCTGAACAAAGTTTTAGATAATCCTACAAGTTTTAATTTAGTATTTTCATTATCATTCAGTTCCAAATCTTTTTAAAATTTTCCTATACTTTCTTTTTTGACTTATTGACTATTTATAAACACACTTTTCCCCAAATATTTGGGAATTTCCTAGGGATTTTTTAAGTTAATTTCTAGCTTAATTCCATTTATTTGGGACTATGCTGTGATTTTGATTCTTCGCAATTTTTTGAGACTTTCCTTAGCATGAAGTGAATTCTATAAATGCTCCAAGTTTACTTGAAGCGAATATAACTTTTTCACTTGTTAGCTGTAGTATCTTATATTTGTAAATTGGATCAATTGTGTTCATTGTTTTGTTCAAATCTTCTATATCCTGGCTTTTTGCCTATGTATTCTTTCAATTGCTAAGAGAGATATGTTGAAATGTCTTACTAAGATTTTGGATTTTAGTTTTGTTAACTCTTTCCTCATATAAACTTAGGCTATATTTTTGAGTACATATAAGTTTATAAGTATAATACCTTCCTAATAGATTGATATTTTTATTATTATAAAATATTTTCCTTTAATAATAGTCATTTTTATTTACTGTCTACTTAGTCTGATATTTATGTCACTATACCAGCTTTCTTTTTGTATAAATATCCATTCAAATTTCACTCTTTCTATATCCTCATATGTACATTGTTACAACTACAAGTGATTTTTGAAAAATCTGGCCTAGTAATCTTTGTCTTTTTAAATTGAAGAGCATATTGCATTTATATTGATTGTGATAGCTTCAATTTTTCCTTTATAATTCTTTGTTTTCTCCCCAATCTTGCCATGCTTCAATGTGAACTGGGTATACATCTTACCTCATCAACTTTAAGTTTCTCCACATGTCATTTAGCCATTGGGATGTGGGTAGAATTATCACTGCTTCTTGTACACCTGCCCTCTATCATGGCAACAGCAATTCCCAAATAAGAGGTGCTCTTTCAGCCCAAGTCCCAAAATAAGAGAATAGGAGGAACAAACCAGAACCCAACCAACAGCCTAGAGCTGAGATGCCACAGTCTACTCCTCAGCTACAAAGAAACAGTGGGAGCAAAAAAACAAGTATTTTTGTAAGCCACAGAGATTTTGAGGCTGTTTTAGTTTATGTATAACCTCATGAAGACTGATTAATAGAAAATGGTTCCAGAAATGTTGTGTTGTTACAGAAAAATGTAAAATACACATCATTGGCTTCTGGGTGGGGAAAATTCTTATGGATGACTAAAAAATAAATGATAACCCATGTTATGTGATGTCAAGCTATGTGGTAAGATTATCATTTGCGATAACTTGAAAATCAGTCAAGTTACTTCATAAACTTATATCATTGCTCAGTTGCTAGTAAGACAGACTTTAATAGCTTTAGTTACTTATTTTAGCTGCATTTCTTAAGTTACTATAAGATAGAAATGAGCTACAAAAAGGATAGGTGTGTTTGCCAGCAGGAATAAGAGAAAGACAGAAGAATCCAAGCACTATGTGTCTTATCGAGTTAAAATATGACAGTTATTCATCTCTATTTAACAGCCCTTAGGGAGGTTAATCTATCACAGACTAGAGTGGAGGACCTGTCTTTGAAATCAGACCCGACAGATTTTCACACCCAGCTCAGCTATTTACTAGCCATATAGTGTGGTGTATCACTTTAAGAAAGTTGATTTCTGCTCTGATTACAAACAATGGCAAAACGTCAACAGCTTAAAAGAATAATTTTTTTTCTTAGTTATGCCACATATTCCACATAGGTGGGCTGGGAGTTCCACTCACTGTAGACCGAGTTCTAGTCACTCATGGTCTCAGACTGATAATCCAGTAGGGCTTTATGGGAGCATGGGAATATTAGCATCAGTTCAACGACATATAATCCACTCACTGTTTAAGTAACTGTGTATAATTTATCTTGATATCTTAGTTAATACTTATTAAACCCTGGGGCAATTTTATCAATTATTCTTTTAACTCTTCAAATAACTCTAATGGTGACTTAGGCATCAGGAGCTGTGGAAGATACTAAAGGGATGATAAATGAGGCATGTCCCTGACCTCAGTCAGTTTGTGATCTCTAGAAGATCCATTACAATAGCATGAACCACACAGTGTGGTTAAGTGCTGCAAAAGACTCAGGGAGCTTTAAGCCTGCTCTGGGGTGGTTGGTTAGAGAAAGGCTTATTTATCATAATGGTGGTGTTTTGTTTTTCTTTTCTTTTGCTCAAGATTGTCTTTTAAAGTTTCATGACAGCTTTACCCTGTCATTATTCTTAAAGTAAAGCTCTGAACTATAATAACTAACATTTGTAGAGCTTTAAATATGTGCCCAGCTTGTTCATGTACCTTTTACAGTTGATCTCATTTAACCCTAACAAAGAGCCTGTTACAGATGAGGAAATTGAGACCACAGGGTAAAGAAACTCACCCAAGTTTGCAAAGCTAAACAAATAGTAGTTGAAGTAGTGAAACAAACTAGTTTTAATCTACAGCCATGTTTTTGACTACTATCCTATGTTGCTTTTTTGAAGTCTGGAGAGCTATTTTCTAGTTTCATTCATAATCAGTTTTAAACAGCTGTCTTTTCCAGGGATTCTAATTTCTCATTTGTTGTTCAAGTTCAGAAATTCTAGGAATTTCCCTTAAAACAAATTCTCACATTTACATTATTTATGCAACTGGGGCCCACAGCCCTAGTAGAGAACATATTTTTTTTTTTTTAATTAAAGGATCTCTTCCTTTGTCTCTTTTTAATATCATTTATTTTTCCCTTAGGTCTCTACAGAAGAAGGTTTGAGTCTGGCCCAAGAATATAACTGTGGTTTTTTTGAGACCTCTGCAGCCCTCAGATTCTGTATCGATGATGCCTTTCATGGCTTAGTGAGAGAAATCCGCAAGAAAGAGTCCATGTCATCCTTGATGGAAAAGAAATTGAAGCGAAAAGACAGCCTGTGGAAGAAGCTAAAAGGCTCACTGAAGAAGAAGAAGAGAGAAAATATGACATGATATCCCTGCATTTGAGTCCCTCACTCTCTCTGTCTCTGAATTTTATCAGTTGGACAATTCCAGATGTAGCATTCTGCTTTAATATTCTGTCTGTCTGTCTCTCTTTAAATCTCTGCCCATAGGTAAAAGCAAGATCTGCGTAACTGTACCTCTTGAGATAGTTTTGTTTTGCCTTTAACAGTTGGATGGATTTTGTCAATCAGCCGGATATGCTGTTTAGTTTTTACAATATATGACTAAATAAAGTTGACATTCCAATTGCCTCATTTCACTTTAAAGAGTCTAGCTTCATTTGGTATGCTGTCTGGTTATAAAGGAAATATGCAAAATTGCAGCCAGAATGATAAAAGGCTCAGGGGATCTGCTTTTGCCTGATAACATTCTGGTTGTTTGCATTTCAGGAATCTCAGTAAATAATGAAGAAGCTTAGGAAACAATTCAGAACAGGAATCTGCAGCCTGGTCTTTCCTTAAGTGTAGAAGTCATGGTGCTTCTTCTTGAATGCTCCAGAGATAAAATTTAGAGGAATGATTAATAATAAAGATGAGTTGTGGGTCATTGGAAAGCTGAAATAAAATATCCCTGTATTTACAGTGCTCTGCCCCTGTTAAGCTTTGGCAAAATTATCACAGGAAAGTCACTGGGCTGTAGCAAAAGGATATTGTCTCCATAACAGGAAAAGAGCAGCTGCTATGAATTTGGTGGTTCATATACTCATAAAAGGACACCCTGCTCCTTCTTGATGAGGAGTCCCTCTTAGGATCACTTCACCTGCATCAGGACCATCTGCAGTGCACAAGGCTTGATGACTCCAGAGACCTTATGTTCTCCCTATATTGCCCAAATCTCCTCTTTCCCCTTACATGAAATGCCAACTGTTAGAGGCTTTTCTCTTGTTTGTTTTACAATGGATCATCATGTAAAATGAAATTGCCCATTCATTCACTTTTTCCATTGTGTGAATTGGCTTATTTAAATTCAAGCTCAGAAAGCACACTACCAGAAAACACAGTTCTGAGTGTTTAACAGACAAGTGCTAAGAGGAAAACCATAAAGCTAAACATGAGATGGAATCCACCCAACCAATATTCATGGGTTGGAGGTAGCTTTAATCATAAATTAAGGAACAAGAGGGTTGAGGGGCATAGTTATCATTCAATATTCAATCACTTCTTTTATTCACAATGCCTCTGGCACTTGCTAAATTCTGAGAAGGTAGAACAGATTCGCTCAGACATGGACCCTGACTTCCTGTAGCTTAACATTTACCTGGAAGTTTCACTCCACTGAAAGAACAATGGGATTATAAAATCTCAGATGAGAAAGAGACACATTTTACATACTGATATAGATGCAATGAGAAGGAAATTTAGAGATTATTGATTTTTAGCTAAAAATCAGCCTTTCAGAATATTGTACCCATGGGTCCTTTTACTGATTGGGGCCAGGGCCCTTTCTCAAACCCACATAGACTTCTCTTTTGTGTTTTTGCCTAGGATCAAAGAACTTGGCCTATAATTATCTTTTGTTAGTAACTGTAGCCACTCTGTCCCTTAGGGGTTTTTGTCAGACCAAGTCTTATATGGAGTAGGGCATAAGCTAGCCAGTTTTCTCTGCTCCATATTGCCCCTAAAACCAAATCCACTATACCTTTTCTAATTCTAAAGCACTTAAAATTAGGAAGAAAAGCCAAAATAAAAGAAAAAAGAATAAACATGGAGATAATATAAAGCTAACAAGATTCTTATAGTCTTAGAGCCGGTCTCTGCTTCTTCCTCTTTTTTTTTTGGTTCAGAATGTTTAATCCTCTGCTTTTGTCCCATAAAATTGGCACACTCACCTCCAGTACATTCTTCGCTTGACTCCCAGAACCCTTCCAAGCCTGGGAAGGCCTATGAGAATGCTACCTTACCTCACAGACTCTCCTGTTTGCCAAAAGATGCAAGCTAGGAAAAGTGGTAGTTGGCACCTATTTTCCTGTGATCAGTCTGCATTTTCGAAAACCTGATGATTACCCTATCCCTAAATGATAGTGTGTGGTGCATTTTATAATACAACCAAGTCTTTGCAAATTTTAATTTTCATCTTTCATTGTCAACTTGTCTGCCTTTGGCTCTAGAGTCTTGTGTCTCGTTTCTCCCTTATCCCATCTCTTTCTTTATACTCCTCGAATGCTGGTAAGTTAATTTATGTAGTTTAGAAATTCTCAGTGAGATTTGGATTAAGGACCAATTATCAAGTTCAACCACTTTATTCTGTAGTAGGAAGGATGTCTGTAAACTATTACCCACAGGTTAAAAGATTTTGACATAGTTATCACCAGCAGAGATAGAAGAAGACTTCAAGAATTATTTTAAACCAGTCCTTTTTCTAGATGGATGGACCAAAAGGAAATGTTCTGCCCAAGGGCTATTGAATCATTGTCTTTGGTATAAGACCAAAATGTCAGGATCTTGTTTCTGATCAGATCCCTGAAAATTCTAACCAGACCTAGGACATTTAATTCCCCAAAGCTCAAAAAACTACAATGTACATATGCTTGCATTGTCAAGTGTCAAGAAACTTTTGAGCAATATGCATCAGTGTTCATTGTAGACAAATGTGTAGTCACCCAACACAATTTATCAAATAGTGACTAAATGCCTACTATGTACCAGAAAGCAAGTATGAATACAATTTCTGCCTTTTGGAAATGTATCATCTATCTACATAAAGTATTTTTTCATTAACTTATCCTATAGATCCCCATAATAAAATAATTTGTCAGATCAGAGACAAATTGCATTCTGAGATATCCTATTTTGTGTTCAGTTGGCACTAGTTGAGCCTGGGAACTTCTGTAGAAAATATCAGTGAGGAAAGATCATGGGCAGCTGAACCACAGATCACTCCAGCATGCTCAGATGTGAAAGGAACAGATAGGTGCTCTATTTCTCTGTAACTCATCTGTTCTTTCTCATGAGCCCCTGACTAATGGGTTACTGGTGGCAAGAGGGATTAAATTTTAGCTCAAGCCAGTAATTTATTGCTAATGTAAGACAATAATTTAAGAAATCTCTTTAACACAATCTCTGTCTGTTTGGTGTACTCAGGGCAGTGTTTGATCTTTCAAAGTTCTGCTTTTTTTATTCGCCTTTTCAAAATTGCCTCTAGGTATAGGGGAAAGATGTGGTTTATGTGACTGCATGGCAGTAGTTTCCTCCTCTTCTAAGCCCTGCAGTATCCTCTGTATCATCTAGGATCTTTTTAATCAAAGGTCTGGTCTGATTCTATTTACTGGACTGGTTGACTTTGAGGCATGTCAGGAATGGGCAAATGGGCCGTGATGAACAGGCACTCTCTTCTGGAGGCCAAGAACTTGCCCCTTTGCCTTGGGTTTTGAGGTCTTTCCCAACACAGTCTCTTTATCCTGACTGAAAGTCCTTCCTGTCCACCTCTTCCAGCACCTCTGCCTCCCTTTGGAATACCTGGCATGACACAAAGAGGCCACTGGGATTCCTGAGTAGTGTCTCAGTGAATCTATTCCAGCTTTCTTCTCTCACCTTTGTCTATCCCATGTGCAGATGCCCCATGAAGTCCAGATTATTCCAAGTAATCTTGTCAAAAGTGATATACAAGCACAGACCAGTAAGAATGGAAATTGGCTATAAAGCACCAAGTGTGTCCATAGCCATGGGGAAGTTGATAAGTAGCCTCCATGTTCTCAAATTTCCCTGTGGTTATTACAAGCAACCTCACACCAATATTCAGTCTGAAGTGCTTTGGGTGACGGGTTAGGAAGAATATGTTGACCTACTTGCTTTATTACTGTCTGTCTTCTACAAGCCATCTGCTGAAAGGGGAGCAGACTTTTAAGTAACCTTAAAAACATGCTGGCACCTAAAATGAGCAAATAAGCAAACAAACAAAACAGAATTGGGTAGTCAAAGGTGGGAAATGACTTCCTTGTTTTAGGGGGCTTCTGTTCTTCAACAGATGGAAACCCCATCCCAATAAAGATGTGTATATATATATATATATATGTGTGTGTGTGTGTATATATATATATGTATAAAATATGTATATAAAAGACAATGATGGGTCAAAAAATTTCAAGATATGGAAATATAAAATTATTTCAAAATGTAATGATACTCATTACACATGTAACATCTAAGACTAAACATTCCTTATATGAATTAAAGTCATAGTTCTTCTTCTTTGGATCTTTATACAATTTAAGGTGGAGCCCCAAAACTCCCTGGCCTAAGTCCTCTCTACTTTCAGCTTGCACTTAAACCCTTCTACTTGATTTGAAATTTCCCCACTAGAGTTTCTGTTTGGGGTTATATGGCAAAAGTGCAGCCATTCTTTTAGGCCACCTACCCTATATTAAATGTAAAGGTAAGAAAGTAGAGAATTTAGTCTTCTTATTAAAATATCAACAACATAAATGTATTTGGCATATGATCTAGTTGCTGCTTTTAAAAGTCGAGTAGTGGGGTTTGTGGTGGAAGAGACAAAGAATATGTGAATTTTGAGGATGAAGAAGGGAACCTAGACCATACATTCATACAGCATTTTGGAGGTAATAGGTCTAAGTAGTTTACTGTACTTGGGAACTCTGGATTTATGGGACACAACAAAGGAACCAGAGGCCATAGGATGAAAGGATTACTAAGGGGAATAAATAGATGCTGACCACCAAAGCAGGGCAGGAAGCAAGAGTTAATACAAAACTCACTTGAATATATGATATCCTATTTCTTTCATCATTCTGCTTCAGTCTAGCTCAGCTTCTAATTCCCCATATTTTTGTACACACACACACACACACACACACTCTTGGTGTAGCTGTCTTCCTTCAAAAATACTGATCCAAATCATTAATTTTTATGAAAAAAGCACATTAATAAATCAATATTTCATCCCCGTAAAAACCTCATGCAAGTTTTAACGATAATGTCAGTGTGATTTGTATCCCATCCACTTTTTTAAAATTCCAAAGTAATTAACCTTGTATCTTAAACAAAAACTTAAATTAAATAATAGATTAACAGTGCCTCAAGAAACCATATAAATTAGAACAATTCAGTCTTCTCCTCTAGATGAAGAAACTGAAGACGAGAAAGAAGTCTCTAGGTGTGCGAGGTTAGTCTGGCCCCCTAACCTTCATTGTGGCTATCCTTTAAGTGCCCTTCACTACCCTTTAGGGACTTAATAGGTCAAAAACTAATGTAAAAAAATTCCAGTGGTGAAAAACTGTTCTTTTGATGTTTCATTGCCTCTCAAGGAAAAGGCAGAAGGAAGAAAGACATGTGACAACTTCAAGCTCAACAGATGTTAAAAACATCAGACACCAAATTTTGCTAGAATGACTATGTCTTCCATTTCTGGTAAATGTGATCTCAAAAGAAGGAAAAAAAGATATTTTTCTGGTGCACCCATTATGCCACTAAGATCACAACAATAATTTATGCTGTGTACTGTCTGTGTTGCAATTTGGGCATCATTCAGCTTTCTCTAGAGGTGTAATTAAAACCAGCTTAAATAAAATGAAAAAAAAAAGGTTTCTAGAATAGATCCATGGTGTCTCTTTAAAGTATATAAAATACGGGGACAGTTTACCTCCCTTTCTAGGATAGGCAAATGGAACACTGAAAGCAATGCCATTGTAAGTCACGCCCTCCAGGACAGTGCATTAGACAAGAGAGAAAAAGCGACAATTAAGAGAAGTTTGCCAAAGGATTTTAATTTAGCATTGGTGAGAAATGCTGGATGTACAGCAATTAGACTGTATATTTATGTATAGAAGAGGTAAAGGGAGAAATAAAAGCACTATCACTGTGCCAATACCCTGGAGATTTCTAGCAAGCTCAAAACAACCATGAATTATAGAATCAAGAGTTTTTTGTTCACATTATGCCTGAATCACAGACAAACTCTGTAACTTTGGGTCAGTTAAGTCCTTCACCTCTCTGAGTTTCTATATAAAATAGGACTGGGATCAGGACACAGAAAATGGACATTTCTTTGAATGTTTTTTAGCTAGGCTTCTGGCAGCCACTATATAATTTATTACATAGCATATCTGATGAGTTTATTAGGTTTTTTATAGGTTAATAATAGAAATTATTTGTATCCTTTCAGCTATCAATGGAAGGAAAAAAAGAACTCTATTATAGTAAATATATGGCCCTAAAAGTCAAACTAAAATGATGAATGACCCACAAATTCACAAGCAGATAATTTACTCACAGATAATTCAACATTCATTTATCCATGTATCATTCACTTGATATTTTTGAACTCTTATGTGCAGCACACTCTACTTGGTATTGTTTATTAACCCCTCCGTAATCAACATAATGAACTAAATCACTTGTACATATATTAAGAAAACATTTTCTGAAAACCTACTCTGTGTCAAATAATGAATTAAGCTCTGGGGACAAAATTGTACTAAAATAGTTATGGTCCTTCTCTCTTGGAGTTGACAGTCTAAACAGAGAGAAATGTGACAGTGAAATAATTAGATTTGTAATTTTAAAATTGGGACTGTAATTAGTCAATGCTATGAAGGAGAATTATGAGATGTAAACATTGTCCATAAAAGAAAGATTTGACCTAGTTGAGGGGGTCAGGGGCTTCCCTGAAGACAGGAGGGTTGAGTTGGCAAAAATAAGAATGAGGCCAGGCACAGTGGCTCATGCCTGTAATCCTAGCACTCCGAGAGGCCGAGGCAGGAGGATCCCTTGAGCTAAGGAATTCCAGACCAGCCTGGACAAGAGCAAGACCCCCTCACTACCAAAAATAGAAAAATTAATGTGTCGTGATGGCGCCCCGCTGTAGTCCCCACTACTCGGGTGTCTGAGGCAGGAGGATCACTTCAGCCCAGCACTTTGTGGTTGCAGTGAGCTACGATGAGGCCACTGAACTCTAGTCTGGGCGACAGAGTAAGAACCTGTCTCAAAAAAGGAAAAAAAAAAATCATCATTTATCTAAGCCAAGAGGAGAGGGAAGGTGTCGTTAAGTTGTTTCAGGCAGTAAGACCAGCGTGGGCATCAGTCCTGTGGCAGGTGGGCGCAGGAGTAGTAGGAAGGAGCAGAGTTACAGAGCTAGAAAGAAGAAAAAGGGTCTGTGACATGGTGATACAACAGGGGAAAGTTGGAAATGAAACCACGTGGGTCTTTGGGTGAGGGTTATGAGTTTGGTCTTTATCCTGAAAGAAATGAGAGGCTGTGAAAAGAAACTCAAACGGTGGGATGAAAAAATAATTATTTGCCTTTTAAAATGGCAATTCTGACTGTGGAGACTAGATTGGAAGGAGAAAAGAGTAAAATACAATGATTCGGTTTTATTTTATTAGCAATTATGTAATTTAATACCTATAATTTACTTAGCTGCATAAAAATTTAAAAGAACTGGTCACTCTCTGGAGAAATGTGATGCTTTCATTTTCACAGCAATAACCATACATTTTTTTCCTTCTCTTTACAGAGAATTTTACAAAGCCCTTCTCTAAAAAGACCAGGTTTATTCAGACCAAGAAGTTCTTTAGAATTCTTTAATTTTTATCTAGGGAAATATGGCTACAGCCTATCACAATGTGATTGGTCATTCTTACAGTTTTTCCTAATATTCTGGTTTTCCAAAGATCAATCCTTCGCCTATTATGGCATCTGATTTCCATTACCCCCACCCCACCCCCCATTCAGTGAGGCCACATTCTGGGAGAATCAACACAATTGCAGAAACTGATTAAGGTGTATTATTTCTTTGTGTTATGTTGTCTTATGTGATGTTATGCATTATTGTAATTGAGAAGCCAGCCAAGCTTGTAGAGACAAGGGAAGGAGGAAAAAAAATAAGGATATCAAACCTCATTCATGGAAAATAAGATGAGTTTGCTCTATGACAGGAGACCGTCATTCTAGAGACAAAAGAACAGCAACCCATAAGAGGTTGTGCCTAGAATGCAGTAGGTGGGGATATATCACATCTTTGAAAATCATAACATTTTGGCATTTGAGGTTTTTTCCTCAAAGTTGTTTTGTGCTTCTAGCTTGACCTCATTGTTGATCTCAGCAGAAGGAAGAAAAGTACATATGTATTTTAATCTTTCACTGTATCTCTGTCTTTATGTTTTTCTCTTCTAGTTCTGTAATTTAGCATGACCTATGTGAGATGATATTTTCTAAGAGAACCTTAACCCTTTATAATTCTGAGGAACAACAGAAAACAAAAACAAACAAATACATGACAAATACAAGTTAAATAACATAGTGGTGCTCAGAAAGGGTAGGTTATCATGATATAAAACTAACCCCTTCCTAGGTGTGCAGTAAGTATTCTCTTTCTCAACACGTTTGAGGCTCCTAATTTATAATACGCTCTTCCTATTCCCTATTCTCATTTCCTTTATAAACTCTTCTTGCCCAGAAAAAGGGGTTAAGTCACAGATTTTTTAAAAATAGTACACTAAGACAGAGACAGAGAGAAGGTTGGTGTTATTATACTTCTTATCAGCTATTATATAAAAACCAATGGTGACCCATATTATAGAAACTTTAGATGGAAAGGCATAGTTCTCAGCAGACATGTATTGATTAAAAAGGATTTGGGGATGCTTCTGTTTCCAGAACAAGATGGCACAGACTTGCTATTCCCTGATGTTCCCCTCTAAATATAAAATACCCTGAAAATTCTTTGTCAAATATTGATAAAGAGACTCTAAGAGCTAGAAGGAAGTGGCTAGCTAGCAACTTTAAGGAACTGAGAAATGACAATGCGATAAGTTCTCTGGGTGTTTTTGTTATCTCTCATGTATCCCTAGAGTGGTTTCTGTAGAAGTCTACAATCCAGAACAGGAATGAACAAACAAACAAAATTAAAAAAAAAAAAAAAGAAAGAAAGAAAAAGAGAACACAGTGAGAAGACAGCCATCTAAAAGCCAAAGAGAAGTGGTTCAGAAGAAACCAGACCTGCTGATCTTGGACCTCTCGCCTCCAGAATTGTGAGGAAATAAATTTCTGTTGTTTAAGCCAACCAGTCTATGGTACTTTGTTATGGTAGCCCAAATAAATTAATACAATTATTTAAATATAAATAGCCTAAACATACCAATTGGTAGAATGGATTTTAAAAAATTACAAACAACAAATAATATATGCTGTTTATAAGAAATTCACTTCAAACATTAGGATGTAGGTAGGTTAACAGTAAAAGAATGGAAAAAGATAACAAACCTTAATCAAAAAGCAAGAGTGATTATATTAAGATGGAATAAAGTAGACTTCAGAACAAAGAAAATTACTAGGAACAAGGAGGATGTAATATAATGATAACTTGATCAATCCACTGTGAACATACAGCAATCCTAAATGTGTATTTACCAAGCAACAGAGATTCAAAACATGACACAAAAACTGCTAGAGCTGAAAGGAGAAATAGACAAGCTTACACTTACAGTTAGGGTCTCCTACTCTTAGCAATTAATAGAACTACTAGACCGAAAATCAGTGAGAGTGTGAAAGGACTCAACAAAACCACCAACCAACAAGATCTAAATAACATTTGTAGAACATTCCACCCAACAACAGTAGAATACATATTAGTTTCAGGTGCCCAGAAAGCATTCAAAAAGATAGATCATATCCTGGGTTGTAAAACAAACCTTAATCAATATAAAAATTGGAATCATACAGAGTATATTCCCTCAGTACACTGGAATCAAACTAGAAATCAATAAAAGAAAGATAACAAATACATCTCCAAACATTTGGAAACTAAACAACACATTTCTAAATAATTCATAGGTCAAAGAAGAAGTCCCAAAGAAAATCCAACAATACATTAAACTGAATAAAGAAAATAAAGCATATCAAATTTTGTGTGGACAGCTAAAGCAGTGTCGAGAGAGAAATTTATGACACTGAATGTAAATTTTTGAAAAGAGGAAAATTCTCAAATCAATAACTAAGCTCCTACCTCAAGAGCACAGAAAAAGAACAGAGTAAACACAAAATATGCAGAAGAAGGAAATAAAGTTATAGGCAGAAATCAATGAATCTGAAAATAGGAAAATAATAGAGAAAATTAATGATGCAGAGGGCTGGTTGGTTATTCAGAAATAAATCAATAATATAAACATCTAGCAAAATTTACAAAGATCAAGAGAAAAGACACACATCACTGATACCAGGAATAACAGTTGATATCACAACAGATCCTGTAGGCATTAAAAGGATAAAGGAATATTTCAAATAACTTTATGCTCATGAATTTGACAACTTAGAAGTAGACCAATTCCTTGAAAAGCTTAAACTATCAAAACTTAGCCAAGATGAAATAGATAAATTGAGCAGTCCTATAAAAATTTTAAAAATTGAATTTATAATATAAAAGCTTTAGGGGAAAAAAAATCTCTACAGCCGATTGTTTCACATCTTCAAATAAGAACTAACATTAATCTCATATAATCTCTTCCAAAAATAGACAGAACATTTCCCAACTCATTTTATTAATATAAGTGCAGTATTACCCTGCTACAAAAACCCCTAAAAGTCACAAAAAAGAAAACTATATAACAATTTTATCATGAATTTAGACACAAAAATCCTCAAGAAAGTATTAGCAAGTCAAATTAAGAAATGTATACAAATAATTCTATACTATGACCAAGCAGGAATAATTCCAGGTGCACAAGGCCGGTAAAGCAACAACCGAAAAAATCAGTGAATGTATTCCATTGTATAAACATATCAATTAATGCAGAAAAATATATTTAACAAAATGTAACAGCAATTCATTATTTAAAAAACTTTGAACTTGATAAAAACATCTACAATCACCTACAGCTAACCTAATAGTTAATAATGAAAGACATTTTTTTCCTCTAAAATTGGGGATATAGCAAGGAAATATATATACTCCTGTCACTGTTACTTAGCATAGTACTGGATGTTGTAGCCACTGCATTAAGTCAATAAAACAAAACAAAAAATAATAATAAAAGCCTATTATTGGAAAGGAAAAAATAAAGCTGTCTCTGTTTGAAGACAACATGATTTTCTATATAGAAAACCGCAAGAAATGTATAAAAAGACTAGAATTAGTAAATGAGTTTAGTAACATCACAGGACACAATATCAACACACAAAAAGTCAATCCTATTTGCATATACAAAATAGTGGGAACCAAAATTTAAAAAACACAGTAACATTTACAAATGTTCCCCCAAAATGAAACAGGTATAAATCTATCAACACACATAAAGGGTTTGTTTAATGAAAATTATATGATAATGAAAAATAAAAAAAAAACCCTAAATTATTGGAGAGACAAACCATGTTCATGATTTGGATAATTCCACATAGTAAGAGTGTTAATTGTCTCTAAACTGGATACTTAGATTTCCAAGTAACACCTTCTTCCCTGAGCAGAAAAAAAGACTGCACAGAAGATGGCTCTTGGGAAAGGTTGTTTCATAAACCAGGGTGTGGAAAGATAATGAAATCGATGTTCCCAGGGACTCCTTTCTTTCCATTTTGGGTGTTTTCTTTCCCTCATTTTGTTCTTTCAAAACTCCCTAACACCTGACGCTCACTGGTTTCAGAATGAATAGTCTTAACAATCTTAGACAACCAAATAAGCAGTACAAGGTCAGGTAAGTTACAATCTCTCTGAGCTGTAAGCCTCAATTTCTTGATCTGTAAAGTGAGTATAATAATGATGTCTATTTCAAAAATTGGTATGAAGAATAAATGAGATTATGTACATTAAAATATATCACAGGATGATATATTTAGTACATGTTAAAGAAGTTAGTAAGTAAATTAATAATTATATTGTGTTGTCGAAGTAATACAACTGTGCTCTGGGATTTCCCTAGAAAAGATAGAGAAGTCTTACCATAACTGTACAGATACGTGTTTTGGCAGAGAATACATAGGTTTGTTTCAAAAATAAACATTATCCTTCTACCTTCTAGAAGTCAATCAGCCATGGCTCCGTGGACAAAACAAAATGAAAATAATTTATGGCCCTTAAAATAGGGACAGAAAGAAACTCTTTTTTCTTCAAAGAAGAATCAAAGGGTTTCACACTATGAAACAGAGAGAAAGACAACTCAAAATGGAAACAACATATTTATTTGTAGGGTAGCCTTTCTAAAAGTTAATCCCAAGTATGGAAATTCAATTTACATGAAAAATTAATTAAAAACTATTTACTTTGCAAAGGGATTCTTCAATTACGTTCATATTCGCTTTGTTAAATGCAGCCTTCACCCTGATCCCCCCCATACATTTAAAATATCTGGAGAGACTAAAAGCCCTAAAAAGCATAGCCAAAGCCAAGGAGCAAATAGAAGACAGAACAGAGTAGAAATAAGGTCAAACGTCTAGAGCTGAATTAATAGGATTAATGTTAAGATCATAAGACTTGTAGAAGATCAATAAGAAGACAAATGGCTAAGGAAAAAGATAGAAAGAATGGAATTAAAACAGCTTTATTATATATAAAGTATTAACTCCAAATAGGCTAGGGAAAACAATTTAGGAGGCATAAAAAATGAATTCTAAATAACAGAATCCAATCTCATCAGTTCCTTGTTCAAAACCATGAAAGGCTTCTCATAATGCAAAGCTTTAATGCAGATTCTAAATTTCCTTGTGAACAGGCCTATGATCATCTCTCTTAACTTGCCTTCTAGCCCTTTGTGTCAATTTGTGGAACATAGACCTAACATGATATTTCTCACTGAATTCAATTCAACAAACATTTTCTTTACCTTCCATTAATATATCAGTTGAAATGATTTTAGCTTTGAGAAACAGAAAATCCAACTCAGAAGAACTTAAACCATAAAACGGCTTTGTTACTCATATAACCAACAGTACAAGGTAGGATGGCTCCATGGGGGCTCCTAGTTGCTTAATTCAGTATCTTAAAAGTGTCTTAAAACACTCACACACTTTTGAGCTTTTACTCTGCCATCCTTATTCTTCTCAATTGCAAGATAGCTGTGGCAACACATCTCCTCATATCTATATCCATAAGAAAGAAAAGGGACTATTCCTTCCTTGTTACTTTAAGAGCTAAGATGCAGAAGCAACATCTGTAGACTCATCCTTATATCTAATTGATCGGAATTGGGTTACATGTCACTGGTGAGGGGAATGTTATAACAATGATTGATTTAGACAAATCAAGATTTGCTTTCTGGTCCAACCTTTCTAAAAAAGCAAATATCCTTATGGAAGAGAGTGGTTATTTGGTAAAATCAGAGTTCTCTTAGCAAGGGAGAGCTGGTGTCAGGGTAGAAAGATGGCTTTTGAGTAGGCCACTGACAATGGTAGCAACATTCTCTATGCTCAAGTACTTCCATGTTATACTGGTAGGGTCCATGAGAAAGTAAAGATTTAAATTATCATTTGAAATGTGGGGAATTGTAATGTAGGTACTTGATGTAAATCTTTCCAACTTTATTTTGTGCATGATTGTTAAGTCATCCCTCTAAGAAAGACCAGCTAGGGTGTTTTTGTATTTCAGTTTTTGTCTCTTTTGGATGCAGAACTACACATAAATACCCTAGCATTCATAGGATTACCTATAAATAATAATTTACCACCATTCTAAATATGCAATGTGTTGCTAAAACATGGAAACAAGTGAGGTCTATCTGTATATGCCATTCTTTTAAAATAAAAAAGAAAATTTGTTGTTTTGTTGTTTTGTTCTTTTACATCTTTCCAATTAGTCTATAACTTCATGTTCAATATAATTTGAACTTTTGATATACAAAAAATAAGATGTTAATTACTTTGCAAAGAGAAAGATGCATATGACAGTACTGATATATCTCATTATACAGTAAATATGTTATTGAAAAGTGGCATGCATAACTTCATTTTAAAAGTTACAGAATAAAAAATGTCCTTCATAGTATTTTGTATATATTATATGCATGCATGCCTACAAACTATGTATAGTTAACAATGTATGTAACATTATATCTTGTCTTTTTAACTAAATTTGTTATAAATATGATTCTATATGACTGTGGAATAACCTCTCACATGTAAGTACCATATATTATTTAATCATTCATCTAATTTTAGACATTTAATCTGTTTCTGGGTTTTAATATTATGAATATCATAGGGATGATATATTTATACATAATTTTGTCTGTCTTTTAAATTATTTCCTCAAAATGTTAGGACAAATTGCTAAATATATCAAATTATTTCCCAGGGAGATTATATCAATTTATACTTCCCCAAAGCTGCTATGAATAATAATTTATTTCAGTCATAAGTACAACTAGAACTTGCTACAGGGCAAGATATAAAGAATCACTATATTCTTAAAGGATTTACTTTTCTTATCATTCTAGTTTCATATTGGAGTATTTTTTATTTCTTTTTCTCCCTTCCAAAAGTCAACATTCACTGAAAAATTAACCTCACTACATTTCTAAGGCCAATAGGGTAGTATAAGGACTGAAGTTCACACAAACACAGACAAAGACCTACACACACCTTTGCTTCTTGCCTGAGTTTTCTCCTGTGCTCAGGTCAAGCTTCTCCCAACTCTTCACTCTCACTGCCAGGCATCCCTTCCCTAGTGAGCCGAGCCAGGCTTCAGCAGACTCCAGTC
This sequence comes from Cheirogaleus medius, assembly GCA_008086735.1. Taxonomy (NCBI): domain Eukaryota; kingdom Metazoa; phylum Chordata; class Mammalia; order Primates; family Cheirogaleidae; genus Cheirogaleus; species Cheirogaleus medius. The sequence continues at coordinate 28,176,952 of VBSM01003157.1, read as the reverse complement.
TTAACAGAAGGCTAATCTCTATGACATTCAGGCTGTGCTGCCTGGACATTTTACAGACTACTTAGTCTGAGATCTGACTTAGAGAAAAAAATTGGGTTTTCAAAAGAATCTGTTTGTTAGAATTAATAATGGCAACACAAATCATGAAATTCAGCCAGCTAACAGGTAGGAGACCCAAGGTCCATCCTTAAACTTGAAATCTTCTAGCCAGTGTATCTGGTCACATCCCCTCTTCATCATCTGCCATTCACATTTATTTTTACTTCTTTGCCGTTCATTCTTCTTGTTATCTCTTGCCTTGTGATAGCTCCGAATCCCACCCCTCAACCTGTGTTAATTTGTGGAACAAACTGTAGAACAAATGTCTATTTCTGATCTTGAACAGCACCTGAGGAACAGGTACACAATGGGTATTCTTCAAAATTTAAGAAGAAAAACCTTTTTATTGTAAAATCAATATGTATTTATTACAGAGAAATTATGAAATGAAATAATATAAAGAAAAATAAAAGTCATCTACAAACCCTGTGATCACAGACAATTATTAATACAATTAATACTTTGGTATATAATTTTTCAAATCTATATTTTGTGTATTTCTTTAATGATTTATTTATAAAAGTAAAATTGTACCCAGGACTCTCTTTTGTGAACTGCTTGTTTCTCTAATTGTGAATTAAATTCCATGTACATTCTTAAATTTTCATTATATCCATTTGAATAGCTGGGATATTTTAATGTTTCCCAGTGTATCTAATCATTTGGATAATGTAATTTATTTAAACAAATTTTCTTTTGTTAAAGACTTAGACATATTGCAACATTTTACAATTACAAATAGAGTTAGATTGAACAAGGGTGCCATTTTCAATCAACTGGCAGTGAGGACTGATGAAGGTAACCCTGGGGGTCAGAGGTCTCAGGAGACCTAAACTCTCACCATGGCTCTGACACTTGCCACATGTACAACTCTGGGAAGCCACTAAACCTCAGTGGTCTTCAGCTTTCCTATATGTTAAATAAAATGTGTGATTAAATGATCTCTAAATTACCTTTAATGTAAGGATAATAATTTAATGGAGAAAACATTTAAATGCTTTCAAATCTTCAGTTGATGCTGCCTGCTTGATTCTGTGCACTCTTAGTTACCTATGCATCTTGCTGAAGTGCTTGTATCCACTCTCTGTGGCTGCTGTAACAAATTAAAACAAATGTGGTGGGTCAAAACAACAGAAATTTATACTTATAAAGTTCTGGAGCCTATAAATTGGAAATCAAGGTGTCAGCAGAGCCATGCTCCCTCTAAAAGCTCCTTGAGAGAAGCCATTCATTGGATTCCAGCTTCTGCTGGCTCCAGGAATTCTTTGGCTTGTCATATTACTCCAACCTCTTCCTCCATTGTCACATTGCTTTCTTCTCTTCTGTCTCAAAACTCCCTATGCCTCTATCCTAAATTTACATATGATTACAGTTAGGGCCACCTAGATCATCCAAGATAAGAACTTCCTCTCAAGATCCTTAACTTAATCACAGCTTTTATTATATACAGTGTTATGGACTGAATGTTTGTGTCCCTCCTCAAGTCATGTATTGAAATCCTACCACCCAGTGTGATGGTATTAGGAGATGGGGCCTTTAGCAGGTAATTACATCATTGAGGCACAGTCCTTATGAATGGGATTAGTGCCTAGCTTAGTCTGTTCAAGCTTCTATAACAAAATACCATAGACTGTGTAGGTTTTTAAACAACAGAAATTTATTTCTCACAGTTCTGGAGGCTGAGAATTCCAAGAACAATGCTTCAGCAGATACAGTCTCTGGTGGGGGCCTGTTCCTTCACAGATGGCTTTTTGGTTTTCTTTTTTATTTTGTTTTGTTGCAACAGGTTCTCATTCTGTAGCCTGGGCTAGAGTGCAGTGGCACAATCATAGTTCACTGCTGCCTTAAACTCCTGCTCTCAAACTATCCTCTTGGCTCAGCCTCCTGAGTATCTAAGACTACAGGCACATTCCGTCATACCTGGCTAATTCTTTATTTTTTTTGTGGGGGAGTGCGGGGGAGAGACTTGGTTCTCTATGTTGAGCAGGCTGGTTTCAAACTCCTAGGCTCAAGCAATCCTCTGGCCTCAGCTTCTCAAAGTGCTAAGATTACAGGGATGAGCCACCACACCTGGCCCCTAGATGGCATCTTTTAACTATGTTTTCAACATGGTGGTCCGGGCAAGGCAACTCTATTGGGGATTTCTTTTATAAGGGCACTAATCCCATTTATGAGGGCTTCACAAACATTCAGACCATACAGATGTCCATATTAAAAGAAACACAAGAGCTTATTACTTCTCTCCCTGTTCTCTGCCATGTGAGGACACACTGAGAAAATAGCTATCTGCCAACAAGGAAGAGTGCCTTCGCCAGACATGTTATCTGCCGACAACTTGATCTTGGACTTTCTAGCCGTTGAACTGTGGGAAATATTCATATGTTGTTTGAGCCACCCAATCTATGGTGTTCTCTTTTAGTAGCCCAAACTGACTAAGACATATAGAAATATTCACTCTTGCAATGAGGTAATATTCACAGGTTCTGGGAATTAGGACATGGAAATATCTTTTTGGGCTTCACCATTTAGTTCATTATAGTGCTCAATATACATAATTTCTCCATGAGTTGTGCTTCATGCTTGGAACCAACTGCACATATTCAGGCTTAACCAAAAATTAACCTCCTGAAAAATACCTAACTCTGGACTCTGCAAGGAAAATGATTTATTTCATTAAAAACGTGTATTTAACTCTTCATTGTTAATAAAAATGTGGATATTGAAAAAACCACCAATAGACCAACAAAGTTGTGTGTAAAGTGAGCAGTGGAATGGGAAAAAGAATGAAGCTGCAGAGTTTGGAAGGGCTTGCCTCAAGGAAGATATTTCATGTAATGCCAAGCAAATTGAATTTTATTGGGAAGGATATAGGGAACCTTCTCAAAAGATGCAGTCGTGTGGAAAGTGGATTGAAATGGACAAGACCAAGAGCAAAAACTCCAGTTAAGATGTTTTTGCAGGAATTTAATTACTAAATGTTAAGTAACTGCACTAAGCAAGGCATGGAAGAGAGAGAAATGAGAAGCCCTGGTGATTGATTAGAAGTGGACATTCATGGCCCCTCAATTTATCTATTTTAAAAGTAGCTCCTAATAGTAATTTGGTGTTAATTTCCTTTCGCATGGGCTATTTAACATGGTGTTTTGAAAGGCTGCCTACGTAATGATAACAGTTATGGTTTGTGTTGCCACAAGGCAGGATGCTTATTTGGTCGTCAATCATCCATCCTGCAATCCATTTGGCATAGCGTTACAGGCAGTGGCCTGCGAAGCCTCGGAGGGCCCTGCCAATGAGAGCAGTTGGCGATGCCACAATTGAATGAGTGCAGAGGAATTCAGAAGGAGAAAACAGCATCAGCAGTTTAGCAGGGATTGGTGAAGACAGGCCTGTCAAAATCTTGTTCGAAGTCATTCGGTTCCGTTTGTTCATTACAGAGCTGAATGCTGTTATATGTAGGGTCATATGAGCCAAAGGCTAGAATGAGGCCTAGAAGAACATTCTATGGTAGATTTTCCTTTTTTTTTTTTTTTTCTTTCAAGGAAGTACAAATGATCTTACCCACAATGCCAAAGAGCAGGATGGAGTTATTCACACATCTTCCCTGATTGTGACCACTTTCTCATCCAGCAGACAAGTAGAGTCAATGAATAACCAACTATTAAAAGTATTTTTTTTCAAATAAAGAAGGATGCATATGATGACTGATTACCTGAGAAATAATTGAAATCTCCAGAAAATTAAAGAAAAAAACAAATCAAAAACAAATGAAGAATTGAGATCCAGAGATGTTATTTGAATGAAGTTAAAAATCTAGTAAGCTGCAGTGCAGAGACTTAAATCTAGGCTCTCTTATTATATGTACATTGTCTTTTCTAGCACTATAGATTACTTGGTTTAACACCAACAACTAAGCTAAGTAGAGGCCTGCAGTTAGGCCTTGATTAATAGTCAAGAGATGTGGGGTATATTTTCAGGCATATCAGTAACTAAATTTTTATCACAAAAACATTTTACATTTCTCTGGGCTTTGATGTCTTCATTTTAAAAATTAGCATAGTGAATCCTACCAATTTTCTTGTTGTGAAGATCAAGTGAGATAAGGAATATGAAGTAAAAAATAAAATAAAATAGAGTTATCTCATTAGAAAATTTTGTGTGATATTTCTTAAATTCGTGTAAATTTCCAGGAGTTTTATGAGAACACCGAAGCAAGACAGCAGCACCAGGTGGAGAGGAAATGGACGGGAGCACAGATGGGAGATTTATTATTACCAGAGAAGAAAGATGCACAAAGGGCCAAGATCATGACAGGTTTGATTTGGACATTTTAATTCTTGTGAATCAAAATAGCTGATAATCAGATTTGCTGAGGGGAGGAAGAGGAAGGAGAAATGGTAATAACATGTTTAGAGGGATCAAGTAGCCTTAGCAGAATAGGAAGAAAAAACAATGAGCAGAGTTGCAAGAACAATATTCATTTTTTACAACTACACCTACCACTATACTTACAGAAATACAGGTGTATACACCTATACCTGTAACTATGTCTACAGAGACAGAGACTTATATTCTGTGGAGTTCATGGCTATACTGAAGTTGGTCTATAGATGTCTAGATAAATAAACTTCTACTCTACTCTAGAGAATAACTAGAATCTTTTTAAAAATAAGCTGGTAATAATTTATCTAAGTAACAGAGAATGAAAATTTGTGAGATAGAGAACGAACACATTGATACCATGGCATAGCACAGCGTAACATAACAGTTTAACCACAACTTTTTAAGCTAGTTTCTAGGTAAACAGACAAGCTACTAATAATTCTATTTATTTATACTACAGCATATCTCATCCTATATGTTAATTGGTAAATGAAGTAAAAATTTCGGTTAAAATAGGATATTAAAAAAGCCATATACACCTAAATGTAAATTTTTAGTGTGTATATATATATATATATCATATCTATCTATAAATCTTTTGATGTATTCTGATAGATAATTGGAAGCTAAGTGAGCTTGGTCAAGCAAATTAATTTGTGTAAGTATTATTTCCTAGAACCTCTTGAAATTGTTATTAGCATTGAAAGAAGTATGTGTTTAAGGTATTTAATAAAATGGCTATTACATAGCAGATGTTTAGTAAATATGTTAGTATTATAATAAAAACCATAATAATGATAATCTCAAATGTGAATAAGTGAGACAGGGACTGGGCAGGTTCTACCTGCACAAAAATGAAAGGTATAACAAAGAAATCCAAAGAAGTCAGGCCTAAAAGAACAGGTGGAAATGACCATCAGAGAGAGTTACAAACATGGTGGTATGAAGCCAGCAACTAAAATAAGAGTCCACTTCTCTGAACTTTTACCTGGGCACTGTTTGACCCATGGATAGAGCCATAAGGCTCTGACTAGTATGACTACAATGAATTAGTTCAGTCTTAGGATGGTTAGTACTGAGAAGATAAGATGAAAATAATACTGAAAGAATAGCAAATGGATTATGAATCCTGACACCAGCATCCTGAGTCACCATGAGACAATAATTAAAACATTTAGGTTTAATTTCCTTATCTATAAAAAGGAAACGACCAGAAAATACCAGCTCAAATTTCTTTGATTATTATTCCTACATCTCTGGTCTGAATTTTCTGTGAAATACTTTTTTTGTGTGTGTATATTTATATCATAGATCAATGTATAATTTATATTAGGCTTTAAAAATATTTGAAAATAGCTCTTTAGGCACCCCAGATTAGGAATCACTAGATAAAATAATCCCCAAGCTCTCTTTCAGCTCTCAAAAAATTTATGATTTTAATATATTCTATCAATACACCTATGTGGCTAATAAACAGCACAATTTTCTAGGAACAAGAAAACCATTTTTTCTTTGCTTTTTATTATCATATATATAAAGATTTTAAGGTAATCACAGCTAGTGGCATAAATGAGACTAAGACATAAAATAAACCTTTACTACCTTTCAAATGGCTATTTTTCTCCTTCTTTGTTTCTCAGAGTAGCACATAAGCTTTCAGTCTTCCCAGGAACCAGAACACACATAAAAGTAGTTTTTGTATGAATACACTAGGATTTTATTTGAATCATTAAATCCGCATGCCAGACTTCTCATGTTGTAAAATCAAAGAAAAGAGATCAAATTGAACATTTTAAACAGTCAATTTTATTTGGCCCACAAGGAAATGCTTTCTTATAATACAGACCAGAAAGGTACAAAATAACTGAAATACTAAAAAGTCAGTCTCATTTTCTACCTACAGATTGAACCCAAACAAAAGACAGATGGTATATAAGGAAAGTCTAACTTTCAAAAGTCAGAATTGAAAGGAAATTTAAACATCTTGAAATAAAAGCTGAAGAAAGTGTGCTCAAATAGTTGACTGACTTGACTTCTTTCACAGTTAGGTAATTCTAGAGTCTATTACACTCATTTTTCTTGGTAGCAAGAGAAAAAAATCTTTCAATACAGATCTTAAGAATATGGTAAACGCCCACCTGCCTCGAGCAATCTGATATTTAGAGAGATTTGAAAATATTTAGTAGCCAATATTATTTTTAAAACTTATTTCAAAGCTTAATGTCCAACTCAATTCAAAAAATACATGTGGTATGAAGTTACTTGTAGTTATTTACTACATGTAAGTCATGTCAAGGATTAGAGAGGTAAGATACCATCCCTATACACAATTAGCAGGAGGTAAAAATAATTGTAATAAAAAGATTCTAATAAGTTACCTTAAAGAAAAGCAAAAAAGTCCAGTAATATTTCAAAAAGGAAGAGATTATATCTGAATTCAGCAAACACAAAAACCTGTGTAGATGAAGAAGAGAATAACAATAACAATGATAAGAAACCGTTAATTAATGCTTACACTTCAAGCACTGCTAAGTGTTTTATGACTACTATCTTACTAATCCATACCTCAATTCTTTGATGTAGGGAAATATTAGCCACATTTTTTAGATGTAAAAGTGTTACTTGCCCAAGAGCAGCGGTCCTCAACCCTTTTGGCTTCAGGGACTGTTTTCATGGAAGACAATTTTTCCAGGGACTGGGGAAGGAGGGATGGTTTGGGGATGATTCAAGCACATTAGATTTATTGTGTACTTTATTTCTATTATGATTACATTGTAATATATAATGAAATAATTATACAGCTCACCATAGGTGGAAACCCCTGCCCAAGATCATATAGCTTTCAATGAACAGAGCTAGAACTCAAATTAAGCTTTATTTGATATGGACAATGTATTTAACCTCTAGGACATGCTGTAAATCAGATGTGCTTTGAACTCTGGATAGCTCTATCTCAGTGGGAAGGGGATTTTGTTTGTTTTGTTTTTATTTTTTCATCCTAGGGAAAACCACATAAAAAGCCTCAGCAGCCTGAAAGCATAATTGCAGCAAAAAGTCTAGTTTCAGCTAGACGGCAACTCAGAGTATATATAGAAATGTATGAAGAGCTTGGAAAAATAGGTTGAAATTAAATTTGGAGATCAGACCTGGAGTTGTGTGTTTTACTTTTTAGCAAATGGAGATACCAAAGAAATGGAAGGCACCTTTGAGAAGGACTATGGTTCACTTTTTTGTTGATTACCTATTGTTGCATAACAAATTACTCCTAAACGTAGCGTCTCAAAATAAATTTTTTTACTTCCCATTTTCTATGGGTCAGGAAACTGCAATTAGGTTAGATTGGTGATTTATACTCAAAGTTTTTCATGAGGTTTCAGTCAAGATGTCAGCTGGGCTGTAGCCTCAACTGAAAGCTTGACTAGAGAACAATCCACTTCTAAGCTCAATTAAGTGGCTGTTGGTAGGTAGACTCAGGTCCTTGCTGGATGTTGGACTGAGGGACTCAGTTCCTCACTGGCTGTTGGCCAATACCTCATCACAAGGACCTCACCATAGTTCTGCTTTGGCATAGAAGCTGGCTTTCCACAAAATAAGTGATGAGAGAGAGAGAGAGAGAGAGAGAGAGAGAGAGAGAGAGAGAGAGAGAGAGAGAGTTTTTATAATCAGAAGAGACATACCATAAATCCTGTCATATTCTATTCTTCAAAGTAAAAGTATCAAATAATTTGTGGACATAACTTTGAAACCACCACAACCTCCCTGCCTTTCAATTAGATGAATAACTATCCAGACTTTTTTGTCTGTTATCTTCATAACTACCTTTCTCAACCATCATTGTTTTCCTCTGAGAGTCAAGACACCCCTACTTCAAAAGTTTAGGCTGTGTTTTCCTTGTTCAGGGACTTGGAAAAATCCTGTATGTACATAGGCACATCCTGTCCTTATAAAAAGGGATTTAGTCATATTTTAGCTTTCTTGTCTCTAGAAGTTTAGAACTGTGGCTCTGGAAAAGTTCAGGGATCACCTGATTTCAATAAGCCACTTAAACAATACCAGCAAGATATCTTTAGATACTAGAAATTTTCTGATCCTACTGTTTCATTTCATGGCTGAAGATACTAAAGTGCAAAATGTAAAATGATTCACATAACTTGCAGTAATATAATAACAGCTGACTAGATATTAGAATCTGTATCTGCTTCCATTTCATCACATTGTCATTTCATGTGCTTTTGTAGCTATTGATTTCTCTTTTCATCTTTCTCAGTTCTAAATTATTTTAACTTTACTTTATTGCTCCTATAATTTCCACTGTGACATTTTTGGTGAGGACAATGGTGGTCTGGAAATAGTTCAATTTCCAACAGAAATTAAAGCAGGGCTAAACTTTGCTTTGCAGCATACATCCACAGGCTGGATTTCAATGTGAATATCATAACTTATGTAACCTTTGCTTGGGAAAAGATTGGAGAGGGATGATAGGAGCCAAAAATGAATGTTAGCATATGGGAAGGCATTTTTCATTACTTCTCTCAGGACGACATTTGAGAACTAACCAGAAAACTTTCAAGGAAGAATTAGTGTCAGAGGCCAAAATTCACTCATCAGCATTTCAGGATGTAGTCAGATAGTTCGGTAACTTAGAGGTGTTTTAAAAGATGAGGTCACTCAGAACAGGTGCCTTGCCCAAGATGGGACAAGCAATACGGAGCTATTGAGGCTTGGGCTTGTTAGCGGAGTGGGAGGCAAGGCTGAGACTGGATGCAGGGGGTTGCAGATTGGATGCAGGTGTTAAAGTAAACAACACTCAAGCAGAAGCTAACCAGAGGAGCTGATAACCACAGGCAAGAACCAGCTTCCCCTGGCTTGTCAGCTGTCTCTGCTACCTTACATGAACTTTGGCTAATTACAATATGGTTGACATTGTGGCTTTAAAATTTCTCTGCCCTTGACATCGTGGTGACAGTTTTAAGACAACCACATAGTGTATGAAAGCAGAAGGGAATCCAATTCTAGGAATACTACGCAAATTCTTAGTAAAAGTCAACCCCTTAACCCTGAATATTCCTCGCTTCAATTAGAAAGACTCCAAAAGACCAAAAACCACTTCCTCTTGGGCAGGTGCTCTTCCCCAGCCTGCCCATGCTCTGTCTTGAGAGTGTACTTTCATTTTCAATAATAATAAAGCTGTTGCTTCTTTGGCTAAGGTGATGCATCCTGAAATTCTTTTCTCCAAACAATCATCAAGAACCTGGAAAACTCTCTACTTAGAGGCCTCTAAGAGACTGGAGAGGTTTTTATTTTGTTTTGTTTTGTTTTAATAGAATCTCCTTTTTCTGTCCTGGATCATGTCCTTCCTCAAACTCCACGTAAGTTCCAAACTCTCACATCTCCCTACACACAACAGGGCAAACATTTCTTCCCTATCCTGGTGTTGATAAACCTCTTAGTCTATTCCATAATGATTTAATATTGAATCTAAGGTCTCTGGCACAAAGACCTTTATGTTTTGTTCACTATTGGATGCCTATTGATAAGGCAGTGCCCAGCTCTTAAAAGCTACCCAGCAATGAATATTAAGTGATGAAAATCCTGAACGGGCGGCCTGTGTAATGACCCAGGTGAGTAAGCTTCTCACAGATTATCAACTTTCCCGCAATCATCTCCTTTGCCTTAATTGTAAACAATCATTATTTGTCCTAAATAACTATGATAGACAGATGTAATTTCACTTAAAATCAAAGATAATTTATTTTATAGCTGACAATTATTTGACTGGTATCATTCATAGTCGAAAGCATTTGGAGTTAATTTGGTTCAGGGCTAAGCATTAACTAATTTAAATATTCTTAGATTAGTGTTTTAAGGGATCTGAAAGACTGCTTCATGTATCCTCATAATTTTGAAAACAGATTGAAGCATCTAAAGTCTAGGTGATTTGTACAATGTTCTTCAGATAGTTAATGAAATAGTAAAGATCAGAACCCAGGTTTGTTGAAAGCTTGTTCATTGTTTTTTCCATTTAATTTATTAATTCTGATATGTCAGTTTCTTTGTGAAGCTAGTGAAAGAATTCTTAAAGGTTGATATGTTTATAAGGAAGAGAGATGGAAACAACATAAATAATCAACAATTGGTAAATGGTTACATAAATGATAGCACTTGGAGAGGAAACATATCATGCTTCAGACATTTTTCTGTCTCAAGGTAAAGAAAAACTGTAATATCAGGAGAGATGGCCTATTGTTTCAAGAGTATAGTTATTAAATTGTATTTCTTATGACTCAGTAGGCCCTGGACTTGTCTTAAAGTGGAAAAAGATGTGCAAAGAGGAAATTATATCTGATATTCTTCTATAGAACATGTAAAGCTTTTTCTACATTATGGATAGAGGAAGCTGTGTGTATTATTTGCATTAGGAAAAAGAAATGCCTCTTATAAAATGGGTTTTCATTATCCTCAATGTGAGAATTATTATTTGTACTGTGTGCCTGTGCATGAGTGTGTGTTCACATGAATAAATGTATCTAGGCGAGTTTGATCTAATTTTCTCCACTTGAAGGCTGGAGAGAGACAAGAAATGAAAGGTTTATCTTTTCCTGATACTAACAAAGATTTCACAGGAGACCAGACATGGGGGCCTCGCCATCCCCAGGCAGGGCTGGTCTTCTGAGAAATATACACTGCCCCCAGCCCCATCTGACCCTTCATCCACCTCAATGTGTGCATTTCTGAAAATGAAGAGCACAGACTTTGGGAAACATGATGCCTTAAAGTATTGTGTCCTTCTTGAGGAGTAGCAGGGTTGGGGAGAGCACACTTCAAGAGAGTGCAGCAAATCAGGGCAATGGTGAATACATGAAGGTTTTCATTTTTCCTTCTTTCCCTTAGATTCTGGGAATTGCCTTATTCTGCATCCAGGTTATTTTCCACCCTTCACCCTGTCCTCTGAACCTTCATCACCTATGGTTATTCTTCATCCTTCACTAAAGTGGGTTGTACATGCACAGTCCCCTTTGTGCGGTGGGAAGGAAAATTCACAGATGGGGCCAAGAAGTGTGCCCTTCTCTGCATGACCCCTTTGGTGAGGTCAGCACAGTGCTGACTGCACTGCATCAGGGAAGATTTGCCCTGAATTTCCAGTTATTGAGCCTCTGCACAGGAAGTGCTGGCACCAGAGGGGCAGCAAACATGTGCAAGAAGCAGCATCTGCCAAATGAATTGACTCAGTCACAGTTCTCTGGCAAACTTTCCTTTGCACAAATGTCTGCTAGAAGAAGGTGACTTTGAAAGAGGTGACTTTAACACTTGGGGTTACATAAAACACTCCAATTTTCAAAATTATTAGGTGGGGAAAAAGCAACACACAAAACCATATACACAATGTGATCACAGTTTAAGTGAAATATTATCTCTCCATATATATATAAACATAATTATCCTATACATATAATTATATATACATGTGATTATAATTATATATGACATATATAAAACCATTTACACCATACAGATTACACATATATACAAATAATAAGACTAGAATTTAGTACTCTAAAATTTTAGCAGTCAGTTTATATATCCAAGATTTAACATTATGAATTATTTTAATTTGATCCCTTTCTAAATTTTCCATAGTTGGTATCTATTTCTTTTTTCTTTAGAAGAAAAAACTATTTAAGATTTTGAGTGATAGTCCATATTCAAATAGCCACCCTGGTAGTGTGGTCTTTAGTGAAGGCTTCACAATATCAGAAGGCTTTATCCACTATAAATTCTCACTCGATTGCTTTAAAACCAGCCTGAGGTCCCTATCCAAGTGAACTGCCATTATAATGCCCTAATTAAATCTGGCCTCACACTAGAGTATTGTCAAGTTTATTTGGTTAATTCTCTTTAGCCTGGGTATTTTAGGAGAAACCAAAAGATAATTTAAAAAACAACTATTGTTATTCCTCAACCTAGTTTTTACTCCACTGAGGTCTATGCTCACCCCTGGCAGCCTGTGATGCTGCTGCCCATCCTGTAGTGCAGACCACATACTAGTTCAAGTATCCAGTTTGTCAAGATGCAGGTCTGTGAAAGTTTCCTATTTACGGCCCTTGCTTATTCCTTCTTTACTCATTAACTATCACTCCCATTGGCACTTTCTAAGCCATCATCTTACTCTCTCTGTACTCACAGTACTTGATTATGCTGCCAGCTCTACAGTGATTTCAGATGTAGACCAGATCATAGGCACCAACAAGGTCATCAGCTCCTCGTTGGCAGAAGCTCTGTTTCTTGTGTTTGGTCTTTGTTGAAATGCCATACCTTCCAGGTAATCTCTTCCTTCATTCCTCCAGGTAACCTCTTCTTTCTCCAGGTACTTGATGTACACCTGTTACATGGCAGACATAACGCCATGCCTGTGTTTTGACTATTCATGCTGCCCACCTTGAGACAACAAGCACCTGTGTGATGGAGTGGAAAGCACACTGGTTTGAGAGGCAAATGACCTGATTTACATCTAGACTACACCACCTACCAACTAAATGACTATGAGGAAGTCATTTTACCTAGATAAGCCTTGAATTTATTATCCTGTACACTTCTAGTACTTGTTCTGGGAGTCCAATAAGGTAATCTACACAAAGCCACTTTGCAAACTATTAATACAAAGGACTTAATCGTGTATGCAAAATGCTTATGCCATCTTTCAGACTTTAAGTCTGATGTATGACTGATTGTGATCATGGCCTCCACAACACCAAAATCAAGACTTAGTATCTACTGAGTACTCCATTTGCGTTGCTATTTAAATTAATAAATAAATAATTGAGCCATGAGAAACGCATACCACATTGACCAAACAGAAAAGTTTGAGAATAATCTCATCCTTTAGATATCTTTTTTAAAGATCGGATTATTCCAACTTTCTTAAAACTTAATGTTTGGATGTGTCTCCTGTGCCTCACACCTATTTCTTCTTATGGCTGGTTTACAGAAGCCTGCCTCATTCCCGGACAGATTGCTCCTGTCTCAGATGTCTTCCGTTTACAACCAGTTCTCGGGCTTCCCCATATTTCTTATTGATGGCTTTTAAAAAGCAAGCCAGCCCTTCATCCCAACACAGCCACTGCAGTTCTCTTTTTGGATCTGTTCATCTGTTTACAAGGCAACAAAACACACATAAACATCCTTGGCATAGCTCGGTGGTGGAAAATATGACAGTAATAATCTTGATTTTCAGGCAAGTGGCGAATGGCATATCTATATCCCCAAAGAGAGAACATTAGAAATGATTACACTATCCAGCTGCCACATGGCTCACCTCACATAAATGATGCTGACAAGCATGAGGAGAAAAATGTATTTTGTGACTTTAATTGGTTTTGCAATGATAGTAATATCTAAGATGGTGATTATGATAAGAATAGTAATAAAAATAATACCTTATTCTCATGCCAGAATATATTTTCCCATTTATATATCTTATTTATTTCTCATAATGATGCTTTGAGGTAATTAGAACACTATTAGGCCATGTAATAGAGGAGAAAACTGAGGTACCAAACAAATTTTTCATGCTCCTTTCATTATTTATGAAGTGTATGTGAATTTGTGTAGCCGGTCCTATGGTGCAGCACTATTCCAAACAAGACTTCTCCCCTCAGGCAGCCTGTGTTCTAGCAGTGTGAGTTAAATAATGAATTCCCTCAATATATGAGTAGATTAATAAAATGTGGTATATGTATACCATGGAGTACTACTCAGCCATAAAAAATGGTGAACTAATACCTCTTGCCTTAACCAGGATGGAACTGGAAACCATTCTTCTAAGTGAAGTAGCCATCTAATCTTTGACAAAGCAGACAAAAACATACACTGGGTAAAAGAATACTTATTCAGTATATGGTGCTGGGAAAATTGGATAGCCACATGTAGAAAATTGAAATAGGATCCGCACCTCTTGCCTTTCACAAAAATCAACTCACAGTGGATAACAGACTTAAACCTAAGGCATGAAACTATAAGAATTCTAGAAGAAAATGTTGGAAAAACTCTTACAGATATCAGCCTAGAGAAAGAATTTATGAAGAAGACCCCAAAGGCAATCACAGCAACAACAAAAATAAATAAATGGGACATGATCACATTAAAAAGCTTCTGCACAGCCAAGGAAACTATCACAAAAGACACAGACAACCTACAGAATGGGAGAAAATATTCACATGCTACACATCTGATAAAGGGCTGATAACTAGAATCTATATAGAGCTCTGAGTTCTATAAAGCGTTCTACATAGCAAGAAAAAATCAAACAATGCCATTAAAAAATGGGCAAAGGACATGAACAGAAACTTTGCACAAGAGGACAGACTAATGGCCAACAAACTTATGAAAAAATGCTCAACATCTCTAATCACCAGGGAAATGCAAATCAAAATCACAATGAGACATCACTTATCTCCAGTGAGAATGGCCTTTATCAAGTAGTCCTAAAACAATAAATGTTGGTGTGGATGTGGAGACATAGGAACACTCATACACTGCTGGTGGGACTGCAAACTAGTACCACCTCTGTGGAAAGTAATATGGAGATACCTCAAAGAGCTAAAAGTAGAACTATCATTTGATCCAACAATCCCATTACTGGGCATCTACCCAAAGGAAAAAAAAAAAGACATTCTATAAAAAAGAAATCTGTACTAGAATGTTTATAGCAGCACAAGTCACAATTGCAAAGATGTGGAAACAACCCAAGTGCCCATCAATACATGAGTGGATTAATAAAATGTGGTATATGTACACCATGGAGTACTACTCAGCCACAAAAAACAATGGTGAACTAGCACCTCTTGTATTATCCTGGATAGAGCTGGAGCCCATTCTATTAAGTGAAATATCATGAGAATGGAAAAACAAGCATCACGTGTACACACTATCAAATTAGTATTAATTGATCTATACTTATGTGCACATATAGCAGTAACATTCACTGGGTGTCAGGCACGTGGGAGGGGGTAGGAGGGGATGGGTATATTCACACCTAATAGATGCAGTGCGCACCATCTGGGGGATGAACACACTTGAAGCTCTGACCCAGGTGGGGCAAAGGCAATATATGTAACCTAAACATTTGTACCATGTAATATGATAAAAAAAAGAATGGAAAAACAAACAACACATATACTCACCATTAAATTGGAACTAGTTGATCAATACTTATGTCCATATATGGAAATGCTATACATCAGAAATCAAGCAGGTGGGAGGGGGGTGGAGGGGATGGGTAAAATCACACCTAACGGGTACAATGCACACTATCTGGAGGATGGGCACACTTGTAACTTTGACTCAAATGGTACAAGAGCAATTTATGTAGCCAAAACGTTTGTACCCCCGTAATATTCTGAAATTTAAAAAAGGCATCACAACTTATTCAGTTACTTAAATTCCTAATTTTATAAATAAGGTAACTACTTGCATAAATGCACTAAAGTTGGATGAATAGGTGGTTTAAGGTTTGAATGGTCTTAGGCAAATGTTGAATAGATTTCTACAGCTGTTTTGGATTTTTTTTATTAAAGCTAACATATTATTTTTTAAAAAAATGAATTCCCAAGTAAACAAATAATATGCCAGATAGTTGCTGGAAGGGAGGGAAGACAAAGGAGCTTCTCTCAGACAGGGTGATCAAGAAAGGTATCTCTGAGGGTTAAATATTTAGCCTGAGATGGGGGAAAGAGGAGACAGCCAATAGGAAATCCATGGAACCTCCTTCAGTCTTGCACCTTTGTCCTTTTGATGTGACCATCTTGATCTTTAAAAGCTTCCCTCTTTTCCTGTACAAGACATTATATTCTCTCCCCCTACTATACCTGCCTCATACATGAGAGGATTCAGATTCAGTCAACTCTGAATTAAAGAGAATTCAACAAAGCAACCGGCGTATACTCTTCAAAAATAGCAATGCCATGAAAGATATGGAAAGACTGAGGCACTATTCAATGTTGAAGTAGATCAAAGGGACATACAACTAAATGCAATATATGATTCAGGATACTGTGAATATCACTGAGACTTGAATGAAAGACTAAGGCAAATGTGGTAGATGTTAATAGCTGGGAAAGCTATGTAAAGGGCATAAAGGAGCTCTTTGTTCTGTTGCAAATTTTCTGTGATTTTGAATTATTTTTTGAAACAAGCAGTTAAAGAATATTGCTAAAACAATCCATTTTATGACAATCGAAGAGGCAGTAGTCCTCACTTTCTCTCTGAGGAATTTGAGGATCCCTGATGAAGCTAAACAAATTCTTATAAAAACACTCATACATCAACCACAGTAATATCAATCATTAGTAAGGTTCTGAGCATTTGTTAATATAAAATGCCTCTGTACCCTGAATCATTACTCTAATACCTTACCAAACTCTGTAAATCCCCACTCATCAATAAATCCCATATGATTATAGGAGAAATTACCTTGTTATTTTAAATGTAAATTGGATGCATTTAAACAGATTAAATTTGTATCTAAAAATATCTTTAAGAAACAAAGGATTTACTAGCTAGCCATGTTTTTCTTTCTTGCCTGTTTCTTAAAAAAAAATCAATAAACCTGAAGGAGCACCAAAAAAAAAAAAAAAAGATATTCGCTCACCTGCATTTTTACTCACGTAACCATCTCCAAATGGTATAAGAAACAAATAAAGTAGATTAAAATCTTCTCTCTAGTCATTTGTCATCAATTGTGATATCTCCTTCTCTAAAAAACTCATAGTAAACTTCTTCCCAGAGCAACTCTGATAATGTCCAGATAATAAATTTTCTAAAGTTGTATCGAGTTATGTATGCACAAGGATGTGTGCAAAACAAAGTGTTTTAGCCTACAATTGAGGCTAACTTCAGACTGTGCTGGCTTCCCAACCGTGCTGGCTCTCTGGAATCCTTCAAGGCTAAGCTGACTATATCTTCAAAATATGGTTAAATCAAACTCAAGATAACTTCCTGGTGCAAATTGTAAAATGTCAGCTCCCTGTCTCTAAAGCTGTCTTTTACATTCAAGTTCATTACTCATGAGATTGCTTTTTGTTGTTGTTAAGTGGTGGTGAACTGGAATACAAAGGCTAGAAAGAAAAAGTGTTTCTTTCTCTGAGATTCCACAGTATTTTTTCATGCCATGGACGTAGCTCTTTCTATGTTGCATTGTGTTAATGGTAAACATATCTGTCACCTCAATTAGGATGAGCACTCCTTGAGGGAGTGAATTATGTCTTATTTATCTTAGTGTTTCCAAGATTTTGTACATAGCTGGTGCACACAGACACTTAATAAATATTTGTAGAGATGAATGCAAGACATTCATTCCCTTTGGAGACTGACAAAACTTAACCACCTAATTTAAGAGAATAAAATGCCCAAGAAAAACAATAAATCGTGAAAATGGCTTTATAACGAAGTAGAGAAAGCTCTGACCTTTTATTTGCATTTTTTTCCAGTGGGTTTTGTCGTTAATAAAAATTAGCAGGTTAAATTAACCGGAAAATATGAGAAAGATGCTGAGAGGTTATGTGTGATAGCAAGAAAAGATGGTAAGGGAGTGTATGCCTCATCTCCTTCCCTGAAAATGTTCATTAATCCTTTTTTTATTTTAATCTCAGGAGGACAAATTAGAATTTATAAGGGGAAAGAATTAGAGACACATTGCCTGTAGGTAACCTACAACTGCAACCAAATGTGTATCTATTCAAAATTCAAGATGCCTATTCTTTGTTCTGCTTTTTTAACTCCCCAAAGGCCAAGGCCCATGAAGAACTACTGCTTCATAGACAAATGTGTGTGCCAAAGGCTCTCTTTGCTGTTCTCTATAGATAAGAAAGCTTTTTATATTAAATAAAACCTATGCTGCTGGCAAATTTTACACTTGGGTCATTTGCCTCAATTAGCTGAAAAAAAAAAGAAACTAAAATTAATGTTTCTAGGGGCTCATCATTTTTAACCTATGAAGTCGGTCTTTGCAGGGAATTAAAAATGTAGAGGTAGTGGTTTGCATGCAATGGATCTACTTGGCAAGGTGAAGATTTCCGTTTATATCAGCCTGTCATCACATTCTTAATATTCTATTAGATAAATACTACTATTAAAAATACATGAAAATAAAAGACAACTGAAAGCAAGGGTCTTAGATTAATCAACCATGGGTTGCAGCACAAATGAGACCAAAGGAGGACCTGGAACAATTAATTTCAGAATTACCATGGATTTTTGAAGAAATGGTTAATTTTAAAGTGTTTATCTTTTCATGAAACATATGCTATATTATCACAAAAGACTTTGTTACAGAATATTCAAAACTTGGCCCATTTTATTCACTAAGTTTATTCTAAGTTAATTGTTCTTTAAAACTCACATGGTAACTACTTAGCAAACTCCTACAAAGTGATAAAATAATTGTGGAATTATAAAAATAATCCTGCATTATGGAAATATCCCTAAAGGTAATTTCTTCATAACTCCTGGTCTAGGTTCTAGGTTGTAGCTTGTGGATCTGCCCCAATCCCAGGGATAAATTCCATGGCAATCCCTAGGAATAATATCCATGGCATGCAACTCTTCATAGTGGGGAGATGATGACAGTCTCCCTTCCCAAGGACTCTCCAGCTCATCATTACCAGATCAAATGTCTTGATTTTTTTTATTTTTTGCTACAACTTATTTCTATTTTCCCATTCATCATTTAAGGTTCTTCCTGAAATCACTATTGTAATGAGCAAACCAATTTACCTATTTTTTCCTTACATTTTGGAGCAATACTTTCCTATCTCTCCCTATCTCATAATCACACTGCATATAGTTGTTCTGTGAACTTTCCTCAGTTAGGCTTCATTCCAAGAATTCTGGCATTAGACATTTGCATTCAGGCAGAATCCTTTGAATGCTATCTATAAGAAAGGAATTGGTGAACCTCAATTTGACATTATTCCAAACTTGAGTCTGTTAACTAACCTTTGTCGGTTGATTATATAAATTGCACGGTTTTACTAAATCCAGGCTGTCTGTGTGTTTTGAATCAGACTTAACCATCAATACTTGCTTCTGCACAAGAGATATTAATAAGCACTGGATTTACTCTCCCACTTTACTTTTTAGTTGGCTACTGGTACTTTGACAAAGTACCACAGACTGGGTGGATTAAATAACAGAAATTTATTGTCTCCCAGTTATGGAGGCTAGAAGTCCAAGATCAAGGTGCCTTCTTGTTGGTGCCTTCTGAGGACTGTCAGGTAGAATTTATTCCATGCATCTCTCCTAGCTTCTGGTGGTTTGCTGACAATCTTTGGCTTATGCTGCATCACCCCAATCTCTATCTTCCCGTAACTTTCTCCCTGTGTGCATGTCTGTGCCCAAATTTCTTCTTTCCATAAGGGCACCAGTTATACTACATTGGAAGCCCACCACCCTACTCCCGTATGCCCTCATCTTAACTAATCACATCTGCAAGGACCTGAGTCCAAATAAGGTCACATTCTAAGCCACTGAGTGTTAGGGATTCAACATGGAAGGGTTTTTTTTGTTTTGTTTTGTTTTGTTTTTAGAGAAGTGGAATACACAGTTAAGCCACTGATACAAAACCAAACCAAAAATAAAATAAATAATTAAATAAATAATAATGTATTATAACTAATATCAGAAGCAATAGGTGACACTGATACAATTCTATATCAATAAATTTGATGAATTAAATGAATGGATCCTTTGAAAGACAAAAAAGCTTACTTACGAAGAAATAGATACCTTGATTAGCCCTGTATCTCTAATGGAAATTGAATTTTCAGGAAAAAGTAAAAACCTTCCACAAAGAAAAGCCCAAACTCAGATGGCTTCACTGATAAATTCTAGCAAATATCTAAGAAATAAATAATATTAGTTCTATACAAAATTTTGAAAAGTTTATTCTGTGAGACCAGCATTACCTTGTATATTAGGTTTTCTGAGCTGTCATAACAAATCATTACCAACTAGGTGGCTTAGAATGACAGAAATTTGTTCTGTCCCAGTTTTAAAAGCATGGTATCTGAAATCAAGGTGTCAGTAGGGCCACACTCCTTCCAAAGCCTCCAGGTAGAATCTTTCCTTGGCTCTTCCAGATTCTGGTGTCTTCAAGTGTTCCTTGGCTTGTGGCCACATCACTTCAGCCTCTGCCTCTGTGGTGACATTGTCTTCTCTTTTTCTTTGTGTCTTCACCTCTTCTGTCTGTCTCAGATGACCCTTTGCCTCTGTCTTCTGA
Source organism: Cheirogaleus medius (assembly GCA_008086735.1). Classification (NCBI taxonomy): domain Eukaryota; kingdom Metazoa; phylum Chordata; class Mammalia; order Primates; family Cheirogaleidae; genus Cheirogaleus; species Cheirogaleus medius. Next base: position 28,156,200 of record VBSM01003157.1, on the reverse strand, counting down.
GGACACTTATCATTGGATTTGGAGCCAACAGATAATCCAAGATTAGCTGCATTCTCTCACTATCATCAACTTAATCATATCTTCTCCCATACGAGGTGACTTTTACTCTATTACTATTAAAGATAATGTTCACAGGGTCTGGGGTATTAGGATGTGGATTTTTCTTTTATGGGACTACCTTTTATCTTTCTAAATCTTGATACCAAAACTGGACAAAACCATTACTGTAAAGGAAAAATATAAACTACTATTACCCATGAAACCAATAGAAAAATCATAAAGAAAATTTTTTTTATTATTTAATTTATTAAATTTTTATTTGTTTTTATTTAAGAATATTACAGGAGTATAAATGTTTTGATTACATAAATTGCTTTTGTACTGATTGAGTCAAAGTTATAAGTGTGCTCACCCTGTGAAAATTTAGAATTTGAATACAATAATAAGTAAAAAGTATATTATAATTAAAAGTAAGTAGAGTTTATCCCAGGAATGCAAGGATAATTGAGCATTTGAAAATCAATCAATACAATTACAAATTTACTACAATTAATAAATTAAAAAATAACAAACTTTATGATCATCTCCATAAACACAGAGAAAGCACTCTACAAAATGCAACATCCGTTCCTGATGAAACCTCACAGAAAACTGGAAATAGAAGGAAACTTCTTCAACTCTATAAAGGGCATGTACAAAAATATCTACACTCAATGTCATTCTTAATGGTGAAAACTAAACGCTTTCTCCATCACATTAGAAATAAGATAAGGTTGTTCACTTTCACCACTTCTATTCAGTATTGCTCTGGAGGTTCTAGTCAGTGCAATAAAGCAAGAAAAAGAAATAGAAGGAAACTATAATGGAGCCAAAGAAGTAAAACTCTCTTTATTAATCTTTATTAACTTACCATATTATCTATTTAGAAAAAGAAAGGAAATTTATTTTAAAAAGCTACAGAACTAATAAATGACTTTGGAAGATTTTCAGAATACAAAGTAACTGCACAAATATTCAACTACATCTCTATATACTAGCAATAAGCAATCAAAACTTGAAATTTAAAGGTAATATAATTTACAATAATATCAAAATATTAGAAATATTTAGGGAAATATATGAAAAGATATATAAAAATCCTGCATACTGAAAACTATAAAGCATTATTGAGATAAAGCAAACTAAATAAATGAAATGACCTTATATATGAGTCAGAAGACTCACTATTGTTAAGATATAAAATCTTCCCAACTGGATCTAGAGGTTCAACACATTCCTAATCAATATTTTACCAGACATTTTGTGCAAATTGTAACAAGCTAATTCTAAAATTCATATGGAAATACAAGGGCCTAGAATATCCAAAACAACTTTGAAAAAGAAGAGCAAATTTGGAGGTCTAACACCATCTGATTTCAAGATACTTAAAATGGTATCATATTGGTATTAAGATAGACTAATAGAAGAAAACTTAGGATTTTGTGTGTAACTTGGATCAGGCAGAGAGTTGTTAAATAAGACATTAACAGATAATACATAAAAGAACAAATAAACAAATTGGATATTCATCAATATTAAAAACTTTTCTTCAAAAGATACTGGTGCCCTGACTTCACCACAATGCAATATATCAATGTAGCAAAATTTCACTTGTATCCCATGAATATATAAAAATAGAAAATAAATGGAAATAAATACAATGGTAAGAGAATGAAAAGATAAGCTACAGATTGGGAGGATACATGTTTAAAGCATATACATGTTAAAAAACTTTAATCAAAAATATATAAAGTATACTGGAAACTCAATAATAAGGACACAAGCAACCCAACTTAGAAAAACTGCCAAGGATTTAACAGTCACTTTACTAAGGAAGATATAAGCATGGCAAATAAAGATATTCAGCATCATTACTCATAGAAAAATATAGATTAATACCATAATAAATATGACACATCTATTATAATAGCTAAAATTTAAAATACTGACCATACCAAAGGTTGGCAAAGAAGTGAAGAAATAGAACTCTCATATAGTACTGGTTGTAAAATGCAAAATGGTACAAACACTTTGTAAAAACAGTTTGGCAGTTTCTAAAAAGTTAAACATATTCCTACTATGCAATCTAGCCAATCTGTTCTTGGGTATTTACTGGAGAGGAAAAAAATAGCATACATCCATACAAAGATTTGTACATGAATGTTGATAGCAGCTTTATTAGTGATAGCCAGAATATGGAAACAACCCAAGGCCCTTCATCAGATGAATATATAGATAAGATGGGGTTTACCCATATGAAGGAATATTGCTCAGTAACATAAAAAATGAACTGAGACATGCTACCACATAGAAGGATTCAAAATAAGTATGCTGAGTGAAAGAAGTCAAACCAAAAAACAAGAGTATATACTGTACACACTGTGTGATTTCATTTATGTAAATATCTTGAAGATGCAAACCCTTCTACAGTGCAAAAACTGTGGTTGCCTGGGGATGAGGAAAGCTCTAGAGGGAGGAATTATAAAGGTGCACAAAGAAATATCTTGGGTTAATGAGTGTACTATCTTGATTGAGGTGATGTTTTACAGGTATATACGTAAGTCAAACTGTACTTACTAAAGTGTACCTTTTAAATATGGGCCGTTTGTTCTATGGCAATTATATCTCAACATAACTGTTAAAAATAATCATGTAGAGGGCTTTGGTAAGAACAGCTATTCTTGTTTCTCCCAGGTCTCACGACTTAGAGTTCGATTTAAATAAGTGGTTCAACATCAGTAAATAATAAGCTTTCCCTTTCAGATAAATGATGAAGTCCTCACCTGACTAGAAGAAATTTGATAATAAGTTTTCATTAAAAGCCAATTTTATTATTTTTTAAAACCCTGAGTGTTTTATTACATTTCTGATGTAAAATATCTTTCATCAAATTATGATAGTGATCGATAGTATGTATATTTATTTTATTTAGATATAGGTATATATTTGAATTGGCAAAATAGTATCAGGAAGTGTATGTGAGTCCCTGAGAGATGACTAACTCAGGATGTTCTAAAGTGTGAGAACCATTGTCCTAAAGCAGTGGATCACATTATTTGGCATCATATACTATATATTATTCACTGTTATGCCTCTTCTGACAGAGAGAGAGAAAATGCCAAAAAAAAAAAAAATGCTTTCTCTGGAGTGAATGTAATAGAATAAAAAAAAAGGAAGGAAAAGTAACTTCACCCATTAGAAAACATGATTGATTCAGTGTTCTGGAATCTTCTGATCCACAAAATCAGCAACTCTTTTCATTTAATTTTTCCTTTAGGAACGAATAGAAAAAGGTTAAGTGAAAGTTTTACATCCTCGTAAGAGATTTCAATCGTTGACTGGCCAAAGGAAGATTTAGTCTTATGTCAATGTTTACTTAAAGGTCCTGTCCTCTTCCCTAACCTGGTAAACTGACTTGAACAAATAGAAACAAACTTCAGTGTCTTCTTAAACTGCTGAATCTTAGTTGTTTTCCCTCAGGCCTTGCACTCGTACCTCTCATGAGCAAAAGCCACATCTATCATCAAAGTGTGCCCTTCCAAATCTTGCCACCAAGAATGCCACAACAAAGGGTCCAAGAAATGGGGTAGCAAGAGATTGGACATGGCTTCCTCCTCTCTGCCACCATTGCCACTGAGTGTCTGATGTTTATCAAGGCTCCTGACGGGGTGGGAGAGAGGGAAGGGAAATGTGAAAACAACTCAAGATTTTAGGAAATAAATTGGAAGTACTAAATAAAAAAAGAGAAGTAACTCAGGTGTGCTCTTTAGCAGCCCTTTGGCCAGGTGTGCAATTCCAACCACACGAAATCCTTGGTTGGGACAATAAAGAGTGAGATGCCATTTCTCTCTACCTCTGCTTCCCAGACTCATTCTTGAACTCTAAGCTGCCTCTCTTGCTGATGCCACCATGGTAAACCTCCATAAACGTACTATTCCCCAATTATAGATTAGATTAGATAGAGAAAAAAAAACGTTGTCATCTTAGTCTGAGTTTGCAATTCATCTCTCACTAGAAAAATAAGGAAAGAGAAGCATTGACAGACACATATTTCAGAGCGCAGATTTTTTATCATACCTTAACTCAGCCTGGCCACAGATGGAATAGCTGGCACCATGTACAGGGCACAGTGCCAACCTCCTTTGCACAAATCTCTCTCCCTCCATTCCTTGGAAATTTCTCTTAATTCTTCCTTTAAATGTTTCTCCCTACAGTGGTACAACTGAGGCCTGGATAATTGATCATTTCAGGAGGAGTAAGTTACAATGTCACTTCCTTGGCACATTGATAAAGTTTCTGATACTAGAACATCCACTTTCCATTTAAGGTAAAGAGAGCTTTTCCCTAACTATAAATAGGATGTTGGGAGAGCCAAGTGAATTTATATTCCGCAGACTGTTTTTATCTAATGTAATCGAGCACAGTGATAATTGGAAGCCATGTTGATTATATAAATTGCTTTTGAATGCCTTGACAGAGTTTGTGAGCAAGCTATTTTTATTTATGAAAAAGACGGTTTTTATAATTTTGTTCTTTCTTTTCTCCTAAAACTGCTTCCAGAAACTGAGAGCAAAGAGCCACACCCTCCCTCCCTCCCTCCTTTTCTCTCTCCCTTTTTAACAAACACAAAACCTTTAATTCTTTTCAGAATTAAATTTTGCAAAGCAAAGAGTGAAAAGGCTTGAGAAAAGCACAGCCAAGCAAGTTTAAGGTGGGTGTAGCAAACATCAAAATCCCATTTATTCAGGGCATAGGGCTTCTATAGGCTATACCCTGCAAGGTCTGAACTGCCAGGTGTAGGTATTTGGATTTCATCTGTGAGAAACAGATAACTGTTACAGGGTATAAATTGTTACACGGTATAAATTGTTGCAGGGTATAAATTGGAGAAGGATATGATAAATTTGGAGACTGAAGAAGATGAATCTGGCAACAGTGTTCAGATGGACAGGTGGAGAGGAGGGAGTGGGTTAAAGTGGTTCCATATTCCACAAAAGGAGCCCTCTTGCCTTCCCCATCAGTAGGAATTCTTTAGCAGTTTGCCAGGTGCCACGTGCAGGAGGCCTATAATTGTTCTGCCTTCTCTGCCCAATATCTAAGGGTGAATCCTTCTGACAGCACACATCCCCATTGAGAATTAGGCTGAGAAAAACACACATATCCACATGCATATATATATTCACATTGTAATGCACTCTATCTGAAGGTGAGCATTTTATAGCATATAAAATGTATATTAAGTTGCATTTCAATGACAAATAGCAACCAGGTTGTCAAATGATTTAATACAAGATGTCCTCATTAATTCAGCTCTGCAATTCTGTGCTCATAGTGCATCTAAGCTCCTGATGTGCTTTTGGCAGCATTATTTATTTAACGCCACTTTCCCAGGTGTTGATATTCCTCCTACAAAAAGGAGCTTCTCAAAAGTGCTTCAAAAACACTTTACTGTTATCTACTCAAATCCATATTCTCATTTAATAACATCTCCTTTTTTCTTAGTCATTGCCCTTCGATGTCTCATCTTCAACTCTGCATATTTGCTGAGGAAACATAACTTTTTTAGCATGAGCTCTGCGTACACTTTTTGGGTACATGCCTTTAGGAGACTACCTTCAAACTCTGAATTAAGTAGCAGCAAATACCTTCTTCCAAATAAATTTCTCTCTTCTTGGTCATCTAAAGTGTTTAGAAAACCCACTAAATAAAAGTTATCATTCATAAGTATTGGAAACTTACTGAAGCCAATTTGATTGTGTCTAACTCTTGGATTCTTTTTGAAGATAGTAAGAGCCACTGAAATACATGAAGGCCCATGATAGTTAGCTCTGCTCACAATCTTTTTTTTTTTTTTTTTTTTTTTTAGAGACGGGGTCTCGCTCTTGGTCAGGCTGGTTTCGAACTCCTGACCTTGAGCTATCCACCCGCCTCGGCCTCCCAGAGTGCTAGGATTACAGGCGTGAGCCACCGCGCCTGGCCTTCTGCTCACAATCTTGAAATCAGCATTACCTTGAAAATCAGTCTATGACCATATTTTGCCTCAGAAACAATGTTTATTTAAACATAAAAAAATGATAAAAACACCTTTATTTGTAAGCAGGAACAAAACTATTCCTTGCATTTGTTCTGTAAACTTGTAGTTCTGATATTGCTTTTTTGATGCCCTGACCACCACTTTGCCTGAAAGATCCACTCAAGGCACACATGACGTCGTTCCAGAGGTAGGGTTCTGTTACTCTGTTACTCTTATCAGCATCATTAGGCAGCTATCCATTCTCTTAAACCAATGGCAGGGCCATCTCAAGTGCCATCCCTAAAATAGACTACCAAAAGCCCAGACTCCCCGCTATACCAATATATACATGTAATGGAATTCAACTTGTACCCCCAAATCTATTAAAATAAAATGAAAAAGACTACTAATCTCACTGGATTTGCATGCCCTGTTTTCACAAAGGTGGAAGTGATTTTATATTTTTTGGTCAATCCGTATACCTTGAACACCTTTCGATTTTATATAACTGCTCAGTCTTTTAAACTATTCCCAGAGACATCGGCATCCAAAGATATAAACGCCTGAGGTATATGGATGGTCTTTTCCCCTGCTTGGTAGAGTGCTAACTGTAAAAGTGGACTTGAATATGTCATTCTACTCTCTCCTGGCTTATCAGGTTTCCACTGAGAAGTCTGCTGCTAGATATATTGGAGCTCTTTTATACATGATTTATTTCTATTTTCTTCCTTCTCTTAGGACCTTTTCTTTATCTGTGATCTTTGGGAACTTGATTATTAAAGGCCTTGAGGTAGTCTTGTTTGGGCTAAATCTGCTTGGTGTTCTATGACTTTTTTATACCTGAATATTGATATCTTTCTCTCGGTTTGGATTGTTTTCTGTTATTATTTCTCTGAATAAGCTTTCTACCCCAATCTTTCTCTCTCCTCTTCAATAACTCTTAGATTTGCCCTTTTGAGGATATTTTACAGATCTTGTAGGCATGCTTCATTCTTTTTTAATTCTTTTTTCTTTTTTCTCTTCTGCCTGTGTATTTTCAAATAGCCTGTCTTTGAGCTTACTAATTCTTTCTTCTTCTTGATCACTTCTGCTGTTGAGAGACTCTGATGCATTTTTCAGTTTGTCAATTGAATATTTCAGCTCCAGAATTTCTGCTTTTATTTTTTAATTTCAATCTCTATGTTAAATTTCTCTGATAGGCTTCTGAATTCCTTCTCTGTGTTGTCTTGAAGTTCATTGTGCTTCTTCGGGACAGCAATTTTGAATTGTTTATCTGAAAGTTCACATATTTCCATCACTCTAGGATATGTCACTGGCACCTTATTTAGTTCATTGGGTGAGGTTATCTTTTCCTGGGCATTCTTGATGCTTGTGGATGTTTGCTAACATCTGGGCATTGAAGAATTAGGTATTTATTTTAATCTTCACAATCTGGGCTTGTTTGACTATGTCCTTCTTGAAAAGGCTTTCCAGATATTAAAAGGGAATTGAGCGTTAGGATCTAAGTCTTTGGTCACTACAGCTATAACAGCACTGTGTGTGCTTCAAGCCCAGAAATGCTATGATTCTTGCAGACTCATGGTGGTACTACTTTGGTAGACTTGGGTAAGGTATGGGAGAATTCCTTGGATTACCAGGCAAAGTCTCTCACTCTCTTCACTCATTCTCTGTGGTAGTCTGCTAGAGTTCCCAGAAAATTGATGTGGGCACTTCCTCATGGCCACCACAGGTGGGACTGTGCCAGGTCACACATGAAGCCAGCCTAGTCTCACCCACTTCCTGTGGTGACTGTTGACTTGCTACCTATGATGTTCATTCAAAACCCAGCGGCTCTTTAGTCAGAAAGTGGTGAATTCTGGCAGGACTACATCCTTCCCTTCAGGGAAGCATGTTTTCTTCTGGCCCATGGTGAGTTTAGAAATGCCACCCAGAACTAAGGCCTGGCATCAGGGAATTCAGGGGTCTACTTGGTACTTTATTTTACTGTGGCTGAGGTGGTACCCAACTTGCAAAACAAAGTCCTCTGACCTCTTCCTTTCCTTTCCCCAAGTGGAAGAAGACTCTCCCTTAGCTGCATTGCCTGGAGTTGGGGGAGGGGTGATATAGTTACAGGCTTGGCTTGGCCGCTGCTGCTGATGTCTCACTGGGTCACATGCACCGCCAAGTCCACTGTCTCTGAGTTGGCACAGCCATAGGAATTGCCCAAGTACTGCAGCCTTTGCGGTGTGACTGCCTTATGAATTTATTCCAGGCACCAGTCAGCTTTTTGTCAGCCAGTGGTGGGACTAGCCTGAACTTGTGTTTTAGGGCAGAAGATTTCTCTCTGGCTGGGCTGGTCTAAATGATCCCTCCATGGGTGCCAAAAGAATTCTGCCCTATGCTCTGTTCCTCTGTGACAGTGTGGCCCTGAGTTCTAATGCAAAGTCTCACAATCACTTCACTCTCCCTCTCTGAGCACACAGATTCTCTCTCCACTCAGCACACTGGCATGGCACTGTCAGTGCCTTAAGAGAGCATTTTAAGATTGTGTTTTGGTGTCTATGGTCATGAGAGCATTTTCCTCTCAGTTTCTCCTGGCATTGATGGATTGCCTGCATCTGTTGCACAAACAATCATGGTGAAACAGTAGGAAATGTTGTTCCAACTTGACTTTACTCCCTGAAATATTCTAAGCATATGGTGAGGTGGCAAGAGTATGGTCCCAGGGTGGAAATTTTGAGAGACAGAGGGAGCCTACATTTTTAAATTACTCAGTTGGATCCCTGAAGCCTTCAGTATCAGGATAATCTCAGAAAGAAGTGGCAAAATAGCTGGGTTCTTAGGTCACCCATACCTAAGATGTTAGAACTTAGTAAATCTTAAATGCTACAAATCAGCAAGAGACACTTTATTAAAAAGACATCGTTTCAACATATTTTTAAAATAAGAGTTTACATTTGAGGAGGATAGAAAAGAAATAATAGGGAAAAAAATTTAGAATGGTTGGTTTTAACCAAGGTATGTATCTAAGCAAAGTTCTGCAGTCTGGATATTTTCCAGGTTTCAACATAAAACAAAACTAAAACCCCTTCATACAAACATTCAAGGTCTGGAGAGAAATGAAGAAATCAAAAAATTGGATTATTACTATATGAATCCTTTGTAGTTTAATATGCTCTCAGCAGATAGAGCTTCCTTCACAAAATCACAGAAAAATATCTGTTCCAAAGGAAAAAGAAAGGTTGGGCATATTGTCCAGACACACAAATGGTGACTTTGTCAAGCATACATCTCTCAAGACCTACTAATAATCAGCAATCTTGATTATCAGTAACAGCAATCCAACTCAAACTAACTAGACACTGGAGTATCTCATAAAATCAGTCCATGTGTAATGTCAGAGTTGTAACCTGGCTTCTGGAAGAACTAGACTCAGGCACTCAAACACAATCCCCTTCTAATCTGTGATTCTTTCCTCATGTCAGCCTTGTTCTCTTCCATTGTAGACATCTAGTATTTCTCCAAATTGTGGGAACAAGGCTGTTTACAGCACCAGAGTTCTACTTGAGGAAAGCTTGACTCTGATAATTAGTTTCAAAAAAATCCTATGGAAAAAAACTCCGATTGGCCTCTATTTCAATCAACTGTAACTAGCAGAAGGTGCTCAGATTTAGGTGCCCATCACTCTACTAGACAATTGTACTTGGGGTAGGAATACAATAGTGTAATAGAAAAGACATCTTTGGGAGCAAAACATAGATGAAGTGGGGAAAGAAGTTTCCACAAAGGTATTTCTGCTCACAGAAAGTGGGAAGGAATACCAAGCAGACAAACCAATAGGTATTCACTGCAGGAAATTGGCAAGTGTTAAACTAATATCAGACACAAAAGTAAATTACAATCCTGATATATGCTCAGTTATAACAGAGCAACTTATTAGAAGGTTGGGAAATGCCTTTTTGAGCAAGTGTCATTTAACTTGAAGCATAGTGTAGAGTGGAGAAAAAAGTATTCCTGCCAAGGGCACAGTATGTGAGAGGCTTTAGGGGAGGAAAGTGCTCAGAGCTCTAAGAAAACTGACAACACAAGGGTCACTGTGGCTTAAGAATGATGATAACGTATAAAACCACAGCTGGAGGTTATGTAGTCACAGGCCAAATCATGCTCATTGGAAGCCAAGTTGAGGATTTTTGATCTTTTTCTTCAAGTGCAGTGGGTTTTCATTAAAAATATAATACGATCCAATGGATTTTTTCACAAATTATATCTCACAGATGAGAGTTCAGGGACCATGAAAAGAGAAAAGTAGAGGCTATAAGTTTTTTTAAAAAGTGGGGTAAGGTGGGAGATGAAGACTGAAATTACTCACTACTGCCTTTGCTATTTTGCCAGATCAATTTTTTCCCTCCCACTATGTGGAAAATCACCACATGGAACATCTATATTCAGCCAGGCTGATGGAGTTTGACATTTCCTAATATGTGCCCACCTGTTCTAAGATCATGAAAATGAATTTAAGTGAATTGTTGAAATACTAAATTAATCTGTTATGAGAGGAAATAGAAAAATAGAAAGTTTGGAAAGACATCTTTCTGTAATATTTTTTCATAAAAATAACCACATCACAGTCAAATCAAACTATAAATGCCTATGATAATTCATCTATCCCATTGCCCAGTTTTCAGCAAGACTTCATCAACCTGATTATTAATAAAGAAGGTCTGCTATGTTAAAAGCCATCAGAGAAGTTGAGTCAATGGTATGAATTAAATAAACAAGAAAATGGTGGAGATGGTTGTCTTTAATTTTTGTATTCTTAATATTTTTGGAAATATAATTTGCTTGAGATAAACTTAAGACATAGCTACAATGAAGGGCAGCAAAGAAATAAAAATACTCCAGCTCATATGCAGTGAGTAAACATCTGAGCTGGTGTTACGTCCACACGTTAGTTTTAAATAGAGTTGGAAGGAAAACTCAGTTAAAAATTACCAGTTTCGTTTTTTACACATTGACCACCCACCAACTGGATGTAAGCTTTTTTCCCTCAATTTATTCTCTTGACAGTTAAATTTGGTTATGCATAAAGATGTCAATTTAATCATCAGGATAAGTGCACCAATGAAACAAATTTATTTATAGGATACTATATTTGTACATGGTAAAATGCTATATGTTCATTAAGTTAACTAAAAATATAAATAGAATACACTTTGGTTGAGATGGACTAAGGTATTCTGTTGTAACAAGAAACCCAACAATAATTCAGTGGCTAAGAAATAAAGAGGTCTGTTTCTTACTCATGTAATAGACCAAGGTAGATATTCTTGGCAAGTGGGCAGCTCCTCTCTTGCCATGATTCATAGATACACGGGGACAGTGGCTTTGCCATCTGCAAAAAATGGTTTCATGAGTGGCCATGCTCTGGTAATCTTAGCCGGTGAAAAGATAGAAAAGAGTATGGCAAAATATGCAAATTTTATGAGGTCAGGTGTGAACTAATTTACATGGTAATGTTTTGTTGCAAAGAGGGCTGAGATATGTGGTCCCCAATAAGACAGTTGAATCTCAATCCAACTCTGTAATTTTGAAAGAAGAACATGGATTTTAGTAGACATCAGTCTCCCTTATTATGTGTTTAGAAGTATATACATTTTTAGAAGAATATAATACAAATACCTACAAAGATTTAAAATTTAAGGGCAGTCCTCATTCCTGATGTGAGTCTGTGGGACCCCTATTACCTTGGCCACTAGATCAACCAACAGGGACAACTGTGAGGGGTATGTTCCTTTATGGGAGTTGGTGTCTGTTGCAGCTCTGACACTTCGAGGCTGTGTTATCTCAAGTTCTCAGAAAAATGTTAACTTCACAGGGTTGTGTGCAAATTTAATGATGTTAAACAATATAATAAAGTGAGCACAAAGTGGTGGTGGGCACAATGTGTACGATCAGCAGATGAGATTTTGTGCTGCTCTTTTCCATATCATCTGCCCAGGGAGGTCCCATCTTGTGTTGGAACCAGGTTTATACAGCTTCAGACCACATAGAGCTGACCCCTCTCAACTTCCCACAAATTTTAGGATTAGGATATGTTGGCAGGTCAGGTAGGAAGTAGAGGTCTACTTGATGATATTTGGCTTTATCCAAAGAAGCCTGTGGTTTCAAAGGGAGCTGCACACACCAGGAGGAGGATCACTTTGTTTTAGCCAGGCACATACGAGACTCAATGTGGAAGTCTCTGGACTCATAACCTGGGGTTCCTTCCCTCTGAGGGAAAATCCATATCTTTACTGGTAGAGTACTCAAATAAGAAGATGAGATAGAAAGAATATAAATGAAAGGGCTGGCCAGACAAATGAAAGGAGAAAATAGGAGAGAGCCATTAACAGGGGTATTTTCAGGGTTCTCCACAGAAATAGCAGCAATGGGATATCTAGATATATAGATAGATGATAGATAGATTATTTTATATGTAGATGTATATTTAGACATATATAGGAGGGCTGTCCGGAAAGTATACAGCCATTGTTAATACAATGAGAAGTTTGTGCGACATCGATGTAACCTGGCAGCCAAGGAGAGTGGACTGTAATGCGCATGCGTGAACAACGACAACTTTGTTGTACTAGCCAGTGGGGCACTAGATGCCATTGAGTGAGCATGTGTGCTGTGTGGCCATCGCATTCAAAATGCCTGAGCGGGTAGAGCAACGAATCTGCATCATATTTTGTGTTGAACTTGAACATTTCTCCGTGTAAACTATTTGGATGATTCAGAAGGCTTTCAGGGACAATGTAGTCAATGCGGCACAAATAAAAGTGTGGCACAAATGTGTCAAAGATGGTCGAGAATCTGTTGAAAGTGATCCACGTTCTGGAAAGCCTGCAATTAGCAGAACACCTGAGAATGTTGAACGCGTACAGGTTAAGAGACACTGGGAGAACCGTGTGAGGTTCCAAGGTGCCTACTTTGAAGGGGACTGAGGCGTCATTGTCCTATGCACAATGTTTCTTGTGTCTTATATCTTCTTCAATAAATGTCTTTACTTTTCATATTACATGGCTAGATATTTTCTGGATAGCCCTCATATATCGAGAGCTAAAGAAAGGGTTCGGGGAGAGATTTTAAGAAATTGTAGGGATTTTAAGCTATTACAGGAGCTGACAAGTCTGAAATCCATAGAGTAGATTGAGAGACTGAAGATTTAGGTAAGAGTGGATGTTACAGTGTTGAGTCTTCTTGATGTTACAGTCTTCTGGAAATCTCAATCTTTGCTTTTACTGGTCTTCAACTGATTGACTGAGATCCATCACATTATCGAGGGTAGTCTGCTTTACTCAAACCCTACTGGTTCAAATGTCAAACAAGCCTAAAAAATATGTCACAGCAATATCTACACTGCTGTTTGACCAAATAACTGGGTACCATGGCCTAGTCAAGTTGACACATAAAATTAACTGTCACAGCAGGGAATGGCCTTCAAACACACAGAAACCTAACACCCGAGTGTGCATGGCCCAGTCAATGTCCTGGGATTTGATCCATCAGGTTATTTAGATACCCTTTCCTTGGGAAACAAAGAAAGAGATGCTAAAAGAAAGTTGAATCTTCCCTCTCCCACTCAGGAAAGTGTCCCTTTTTTTTCCTGGTAGGAGCAAATGACAGGGCTACTAAATAAAATTTATGAGGAAAGACAATCAAATCAAATAAGGAAGGATGATCCTTATATAGGCATTGTAGAAAATATGAAATCTATAAATACTTTTTCGACAGATGCATCCTAAATAAATACTATCTGTCTTTTTATGGGGAGGAGGGTTAATATTTAATATTAAACTTACTCTTGTCAAAAGGAGGCAAGAAGGAACTAGGTTACCATTTCTGGAAACATGCTAAAATGCAAACACTGTGATAAATCTTTTGTAAGTTGTATTTTTATAAGTTTGCTCTAAACAGAATTGCTAAATATTTTCTGATAAATTGTACAGGAAATTGGTATCCTTTAAATCTTCTGAGAAGCTAAATAGTAATAGAATATATTAGAATGAAACATGGTTGCAATTTATGGTGAGCATCAAAGACAGAGAATAAATTTGTTTTAAATGAGAAAAGTTTATGAAATAATTAAACTATTTTTCTGACTAGGAAAAAATAATTTAAGCTTAGCCCTGTATAACTAGCATATCCTTTGTTCATGGGGGTTGAGATGTAAACAACACAGGGAACTGACAACCTGTAATGTGTTGAAAGGAAGAAAAACTGTATCTACATAGAAACTGTTGAAAAGGAAAAATTGTTCACTCTTTGCTATATTTATTTTTTAGATATTTTGAAAGTCTGGAACATGCAGGGCTCTGACATGTAAGATAAAGTCTCAACCCTAAGAGCAACTGTGCAGACTTGGGTTGTGAAAATATTCTATAAGATAATAACTCACCTTTTGTCAACTCATCCAATTAAAATGTTTGTTTCACTAAGATGCAATGGTTTGTTAATAAAGCATTTTATGAGAGTGCTTCATGGAAAAGAGTGTGTGAGGCTAAAGTAAGTATTGCAGATTCACTATATTGAAGTGTTTTCCCCCGAAAGAATTTTAATAATACTAAGTGTTAAAAAAGCTATAAGAATATAATTCTAAAGCCCAAATATACCTGAAGAAATCCGGCATTGATTGTATCTCTCATTTGCTCAAGAGTAATGTCCTTTCTTTTCCTATTGCCACCAGCACTGTGGCTAGCCCATATATTACACATTCTATATTCCCTTAATCATATTATCGCTACTACAGAGACAAACAATGGTGGTTGGGCTTTGCACGGTGTTAGTTCCACTTGCCATTTCGGTGTAAGTAATCACAATTCAAGTAATGAAAATCACATATATTCTCAATTTGAAGTTGTAAAGCAATGAATTACAGAGAAAAATTTATGTGTGTATATACTTATACATACACACACTCACAAAAATTGTTCTATATCAGTGATACATGTGTTTTCCATAGTATTTTCTCAAGTCTGAAGGAAAACACGGCCCAGTTCTCACTGCACCACCTCCCACAGGCATGCCCCCCAACTCCTGTGCATACATGCACACACACACACACTCACAGATTCTGTTTTTCTATAATCTAACTTGTTAACTTCTACTTTTACCATTGCTATTTCCCTTGTCTGCTGTTTTAATTGACACTTCACTCTCTGGTTTGTTAGTGTTTGATAGTATCTTTTAAATCCTACCTATTAGCTATACAATAATCAATAAGCTTATTCTACTTTCTACTTCTACGCTGAGCTTCCAGCAATTCATCAATTACAATTCATGTTTTTCTACCTCTGCACTGGTTACCGTGGAGATTTCTGTTCATGTGTTCCTGTTCTGAAGTTTTGATTCTCTGTATCCAGCCTGTCTGTGTCTCCAATGTAGGGGGCAGTGGTTTGCCCAGTGATTTACTTCTCTTCTGGATCTAAGAAGAGTTGATTTTTCAGCAGCTTCCAAGCTTCTTACATGTTAAACCAGAAACTGAAAGACCTGCTTTATGTTTTTATAGACAAAAAGGTCTTTATCAGCTGAAGTATGCTAAATCATATTTTCTGATGTTTTACAGTAATTTTGTATAGATTTATTCATCTTTTTTCTGTTTATTCTGTGGATTTGGAGTGGTTCATAAGATTAATAAATACTTAAAATGGCATGTTCTTCTATTAGTGTATCAAAGTCCAGAATCTTTAGTGATTTTTATTTATTTATTTCATGGTTGATGTCCTCCACTTCGTTTTTTGTTCCCTTTCATCTTGCAGAGCTGTAAGATTTCCCATTTTGCTTTTCCTCTTGTCACTAAATAGCCAAAAGTTTCTTCTCTTTCACTTTTGGTCTTTTTCTTCCCCAGAAGCTCCAGGGCACTGCCATGTCAAGTGACCAACGTGTGCTTTTAAATTCTCTTCCTGCTACCTATACTCTGGTCTACTAACATTCATTTTAGCATTGAACTACTTACTCTTTCTGGTCTTTATTTCTGGCTCCACTTTAGTCCCATTACAGCTTCCTTCTTGTTTCTTCCTTGAGCTTTTCATCTGACTGCTCTTGCTTGACCTCATCGTCTTGTTCAATGGCAGGAGTAGAAGAGATCGTTTGCTAGGGTTTGATCTTTTTGTGTTCATTTTTCTTTTTTGGTTACAGTTATTTTGAAATTAAGCCATCCTGTATCTTCAAGTGTGTTGAGTACATTGTTCAAGTGTAGTTTTGTTTCTTTCTTTCTTTTCTAGATTATCCTGTAGGAAATACTGAGAGACACAGACGTAAGCTCCACTAGTCCTTCAGCTACCCTTTTCACTTCTCTTTTCCATGAGAAACCAGAGTTCAAACACTCCCTGCAGGAAGTAGTTTTAAGAAGGCATTGCTAAAATTCTGCCTAGTCTGTAGTTATTTCTATCCCTAAGTCTTCATAGGGAATTACAATCTAAGTAGGTTCGAGATCAATTTATTTTAAAATTCTCTTTATTGGTAATTTTTCATGTGTGCCCTTAAAAATATTTACTCCCCAAAAAGTGAGGAAACAGATTGCTGAGTCTTTAGGAAGCAGACCTCCTACCTTCAATATGGCCAAAGTCCCAGTATAAGTAATTACAGAGCCATGCCTGTCTATTGTCTTCCTTGTGTATAATATGCACATTCAGTGACAAAGAATGTGATTTCATCATGTAGTTCAAATTTAGAAGAGGCCTTAGTGGTTATCTGGTATGATGAGAAATTAAGAACCTAGGCAACTAAAACAACTTAAAAAAATGTGTCATAGATAATTGTCTGAGTCATTCCTAGAAGCCAGGTCTTCTGATTCTCAGTCCAGTGTTCTATGCATTATGCTTCATTGCCTAGCTCACATGAAAAAAAATGTTTTGGTAGTATTGGGAACTACATAATCATTAAGAGTTAAGTTTAGTTTTCTAGCCTGAACAGAAAGCTCAGATTCTATGTACTTCCCATTAGTTACTTTACTGCCAGTCAGAGCTTCCAAATAATACTGAGAACACTGATGATAGTGTTAAAAGCAAATAAAGTTGATCCTTACATCAATCAGTAAATGTATGATTTCTAGCAAATTTTATGAAATGTTAAAAATAATTATCAACCTACATTTCTGCCCTTATACATCCAGGTCCTCATAGACCCTTGAACTAGATAAGTACCAATACAGTAGTTGTTTATTTAGATCCCTTTTAACTAGGACATTCTTTGTCTCTATAATAGTACATATCAAATCATTGTATTATGCAATAGAAGCCCAAGAACACCTGCTTAGCTATAAACATGCCAACTGACAGTAAGGAATTTGAATTTTGATGTATTCATAAACAACATTCTTTTCTTTTACCATGTAACAACTGAGTAAGTTTATATATATGAAGGCAGGATAAAAGCTGGTCAAAATTAACTTTCACAATTTATCTAGCTCTCAAATATATGGGCTTCTTTTTACTATAGTCTTCAAATCTGGGATCAAATACACAGACTGATTTTGCTAGAGGACATGTATTTGTCACCACTATCACCCATGAGTATTACATACATTGGTGCACACTGCTTTGCTTTTGAAGGGAAGAAAATGAGACCCAGCCTTTATAAACTGATTTTCATATAAGTGACATTTTCTCATGTTGTCAGCATTTAATTTTCTACCAATGCACTTACACATTTTCATAAACTGTTAAATTCAAATGTGACACTAACCCTAAATGAAGCATGGCTGTACTCTTAGAGGCTATGATGCTGAAACAATGGCAAGTTATAAACACACTCACCACTGGCCCATTTCCATGGTGGAGTTTCTTATTGCAAACTCACCAACAACTGTTGACTTTTGGACCCAAAGACCATCAGTTATCCAGCTTACAGAGGTGGAATATAGTGAACCAGCAGCATCATTTGGCTGTCACCAAGTTAACATCCTATCATAGGTTGAAAAGCAATTTTTCCAATATTTCAACTGCCAGGGAGAATTCTTTATTACCTTTTGGATAGGTTTGCCTTTCAATTGGATGATTTGAATAGCTTCTGCGGTAGGAGAGATACTGGCCTCAGATAATGATTTTGCATTTCACCTCATCATTAATGCTTTGGACCTCAAGGGAAGTCACTATGCCTTTGATGAAGGTCGAAGCATTTTATAACCTTAATAAAGGCTCATAGCCCCAGGAACAGCAAGTGTGGGGAACTGATTGAATAAAAATATAACCAAATTGCCACTTTAGACTATACTAGCTGAAGGATTCCAAATGCAAATCAACACTTAAAGAGTACAATGGCACCCCAAACTTTAGTGCTATTCAAAACTACATACACACAGAAATTGGCATAATTCCATAAAAATTAGAGGAAACTATCTTTTTCTCCTTTGGGGCAAAGCTTTTTTTTTCCCTGAAATTTTGTATTTAATTGCTAAATGTTTTACATGAATGCTATGCAGAGATGGGCTAATAAAGATCTTGATAGATTTGAGTTCAAAACAATTCATAATCATGGTTATTAGTTATTATAATTTTGTTACTATAATTTTGTTTAGGTTGCTGTATTTTGAAGTGTGAAATAAATACAAGAAATGAACACCGATGATTATGAGAACTACATTATCATCTACATTTCCCAAAGGATAAGTGGCTCTATCCCAAACATTACTGATAAATTACAATTTTCAATGGATTATATAAGGGTATTTTCTAGGGAAATCATCCCAGCTTACAAATTCTGTGAACTCTTTTTCAGTTTTCCTAGGCTTCTACTTCCTTCCTTCAGGCATAGATTACTGGCTAGACTTATGCTCTCAGAAACTGAGAAAGGAAACAAGAGCTGATATACTAGGCACTCCGATAGAATAATATTTCATCTGTTTTGACCTTCACAGAAATCTTTAGAGAAAGGCATTATTATTCCTATTCACAGACCATGGATCAGAAAGGTTAAATAATTTTGCAAGGTCATACTCCTGACAAGTATCAGAGCTGAGTTCTGCTGAATTCTTCTTAGCTTTCAAGTGCAATAAACCATACTGTCTACTGCAGCAATAAAACAGAATAGGCCCAAAAGGTGGAGAATGACCTACATTAGGACAGTGGTTGGCATGCTGGAAATGATCCTCAGACTGGTGAGACACTTGATTGGAAGGCTGATTCTCAAGGTAAGAAATACGGAGCCTGGCATGACACATTCGATTAGGGGCAAGTAAGGATCTGGTTTGAGTTAGCAGTGCAAAGTGGGAAAATATTCAGCCTTGTAAAGAGGCACCTGCTAGAATCCCACTAGGTTTCCCAAGAAATTACCGCATATGCTATAGGAAAGTTTCAGTTCTTCAACTTTATTTGTCTATTTCCCTATGAACTCAAGCTATCTGAGGACAGGGCAGATCTCTCTTTCATTTTATCCCAATCATCCAGAAAATGTAGATTCTGGATAAAGGAATAATAAACAAAGGTGGTCAAAATTCAAGTGAGGCAGGGGACAAAATTCCGGGTTAGGGTTGAGAGACTCACTCTAGACCCAGAGGCACTGTTTCTGGGCATAGGCAGCACCCAGGAATGGGAACATACTAGTGTGCCCAAGAATTCTAGAATTTAAGAACAATGCTTATTAACTTTAACTCCTTCACTAAGTTGTGCCATATCAATCTACTGACCTTTAGAACCAGAACTGTGCTTGAGCTGGCTCAACTTGCAATACAGAGTAGAAAGTCATTTGATTGACAGAGGTTTATTCAATATTCCTATTGTCTTTGTACCTTGATATACTCACCATTAAACCAAACCTGGTGCTGACCTTCCTGGGTCACTCATTCCAGCTACAATAAGCACCATGTCTCAGCCCACATCCTAAAATGGCTTTATCTTTTTATCTTAACATTTATTCATTCATTCTTTTGTTCTCAAATATTTATTACTGCCATATTATGTACTAAGCAATGAGGATAAAATAGTTGAATAGCTATAGTGAAGTATACCAATTGGCAAGGAAACAGGAAATTATGCAAGGACTTACAGCATGAAAAGCCTTTGATAAGAGAAGATATGGAATGATAGAAAGCCATATGCATGGTATCCCCAATTATTTTGCCTGCAGTCAGAGTGTTCACCTGGCATCAAGTTATTATTCAAGTCTTCTTGTTATTAGATATAGAAAAGGGATATTTTCGATGAGCTCCATCAACACAGGATGTGTTACATCTCAGTATCAGGAAAAGCCCTACTTCTTGGATCAGATTGTTTGCTTTCTTGGCCATTGTGAATCTTGAGCTGATCTGTATTCCCTCTTTGCTTTTGGCAGTGAGATGATTAAGGCTAGATGTGCAACCTCTGCCTGCAGTTATATGTGCTAATTCCATCCTTTCCTGATCTGTCTCTATTTGTCTCTTTTCCTGCACTCCTGATTTCATTCTCTTACCCTAAGTTTCTTTAATGAGTGGAATGATATGGAATAAGAATAAATAAATACATCACCCCCAAAATACCCCCTTACCAATTGATCATCTGGCAACTTTGCACATGGCTATTGTCTTGTATATTTTTTTTCTAGACAATTAGGCAGAGGGTAAAGTTGGAACTTCTTTGCCGCATTATATTGAATAATTCGGGCCATTCTAGAAGAGTAAGACCTCTTCTTCCTAACTTTAGGAATTAAGTGTTCTTTAAAAAAAAGTGTGCAAAGTATTTTGAGGGCATAGCACCCCTTTCTCTTGTTTGAGGAAATAATTTTTTGAAGCTGCAAATGATATAGCAAAAAACAGATAACCATTGGAATTTTATACTGAAAGATTAACACACAAAAAAATGGACTGTAAGTCATGGATGATTTTGGGGGAAGAGGAAGAATGTAGTAGGGAAGTGAGATTATAAGTAACGATATTTTTGCCTCTGGCTTGTAGAACACAGGGAGATGAATGAGCAAGGTCAAGATCCCAAGTTAGAATTATGTTTAGTAAATATTTCCATGCATTTAAAGAAAAATTCTCCCTATTTAATATAATGAAATGTATCTTTTGTTGTTTTTTAAAAAACACACACACAAAAACAGACATTTCCTCCTAAGAATCTATCTGAATTTCAATCGATCTTACCAGGTGGTGGTAGGTTGTGTGTTATAAAGCAATAAAGGCCAATAAACATGGACCTTGGGTTTGAAAATCACACCTACTTATTTGGCCAGTTGTGAGATAGCTCACACCTGTAACCAATTCTAGCACTCTGGAGGCTGAGGCAGGAGAATTGCTTAGCTCAGGAGTTTGAGATCAGCCTGAGCAAGACCAAGAGCCCCTCTCTACTAAAAAAGGAAAAAATTATCCGGGTGTGGTGGTATGCTCCTGTAGTCCTAGGTACTTGGAAAGGGGAGGCTGAGGCAGGAGGATCACTTCAGCCCAGGTGTTTGAAGCTGACACCACAGCACTCCAGCCCAGGCAACAGAGTGAGACTCTATCTCAAAAAAGCAAAAGCCTACTTATTAGAAGAAATGACCAGGCTCTAAAGCTTATGCCTAGTAATTTGAGCCTGTTTTAGAATATGGAAAAAAAGAAAAGTCGTGAGATTTTAATTTTCTTCCTATATTGCATATATTTTGGTATAAACAAGCTGTGGCTATAATTCTTCATTAATCTTCAAATCAAATTGGTCTTTATTAGAAGTTTTATGGGGACTTCAAAAAATAGTCATTGTTGTTAATCGTTAGTAAATCCTACTTACAAAAATAGAAAAATAGGCAAAGGTCATGAAGAAACAACTCATATACACAAATAAAAAAACCCATAAAATCCATTAAATAAATGAGAAAATGTTCAACTTCATAAATAATGCAAGCAAAAACAGTGTCATTATTTTCACTTACCAAATTGGCAAAGATCTTTTTAAAAGATCGTATCCAAGTTGACAAGGAATCTTTTATGAAATAAGTAGGCCTTCCCATACATTGAATGGATGATGAATTGATATTTTTAGGAAAATTTGGTAATATGTTCCAAAATCACTAAAAGTGCTGACATATTTTGAAACAGATATTTCACATCTGGGAATTTTCTCTGAGAAAATAAGCAGTAAATGATAGATTGATGTAATATTTATCAAAATGTTAATGGAAGTAATAAAATATAAACATGTAAATATTCAATAATAAGAAATATTTTATTAAATTATAATGTGTTATGTGGCAATTAATTATATTTTACAAATGAATAGGAAACATTCTTAGCCTACCACAAAGGTGGAAAAATTAGAACAAAAACTGTATATATGAAAGGGTGACAATTTTAGAAAGTAAAACAATAAATGAATAATCTATACATGCAATATAGGATAAAAAAGCTAAATGAAAATTCACCGAAATATTAGCTATGATTTATTTAATAAGATTATGGGTGACATTTCATAAATTTTCATATCTGCATTTTCTCTAAAGTATTAGATTGTAAGTCAGAGAGAGAAAGAGAGAGAGAGATGGGATTTGAAAACCTTGCTTTCTATGCACAGTGGGTGCCTAGTAGCAGTTGTTTAAATGAAAGCAGAAATATAAACAGGCAAATGTAGTCATTAAAGATCTTAAAAGTCCAGCCTTGCAGAAAAAAACAGAAACTAACAATTCTGAAGATAACACATGAGTGACCAAGGGAAGCAGCGTGAATACTTTCACTTATGAAAGAACCATGAGGTATTGCATAATTAATGCAAAACTGTGAAAATGCCTGCTTTCATGACCTGATATGAAAGATCTACACACGTAAAATCTCCTCAGACTTCAATTTGTCTACTTTGTTGAAAGACTGAGTCAATATCTGCTGGGAAACAACCTTACCTTTCAAAGTCTGTACACCCTGGTGAGTCAACACTTCACCCAATCAACTCAAAATTTCCTCTAGGACATATGCTTGTGTCATTTATATATTTTAGTGTGTGAAAAACAGGGACGTTATTTTCCATATGGCAATGGATAATATGATATCCCAGAATATTTTCACTTTTCACATTTCATGCATTTCTTTCTCTATACTTTTGTTCATTTGCTTATTCCTTTTAAGATAAATCCTTATTTTCTTGCTTGTTCATGCAAGTGTAATATCTCCAAGGCCCAAGATCTTTCATCTTCCATGAAAACTTCCTTGACTTAACAGTTCTTAATGTGTCTTTCCTCAAATCATTACAACCTCTAAAAAGTTTAACAATTGATCACAAAGTATTTTTTTTCCATAGCTTTCCAACTAGTTTGAGGATACTGGAAGGTAGGAATCTTAAAGTACAATTGTCCTGTTTTTCCATCCCAGTGCCTAACACAATGCTGATCACACTCAATAAAGGCTAATTGAATGATTTTCAAACATGTTAGAAGTAGTTCAATGTTCCCCCAGCAGGTTTTTATCAAAACAGTTCAGTGCATTGGATACTATGAGGTTTTTAAAGAGAATACTCCAAGGAACGTAAAAGAATTTGGACCAGATGGGTGTTCATTTCAATATGGCAGGGGAACATTTCCAATGCTGAACGACTGATTCTTTCCACCTCCTCCTGTGTAGACTCTGGCTTGTCACACCTTAATTATTTAACAGTCCCCTGCCTGGCATGAAACCAGAAGAGATTGGCTCATTAATGTTCCATTCCAGCACACATTCTTTCCAAAAGCCTTTAAGAGACTCATGAATATTTCATTGTCTCCATCAATGCCAAGAAGATGGCACCATTATCTAGAAAACCAAATGCCACTTGCTACGTTTGCTTCCCTGAGATACTTACACCCAAACAGGGTGCGTTTCCTCAACGATCATTTCTGCGAGTCCACACATTTTAACAGGTGACATAGATGCAAAACAGAATCTGAAACAGGGCAACCAATGAAACAAAGCAGGGAGGGTAGGCTTTTCTCTTTAAAGGAAGGTGCCTGCTTCAGACTGGGTATATAAACTCAATCAAAACTCAGGAGAAATTAATAAAGTTTAACCTAATTGTTTAGTGGCAATTTAGGAAAGTTAAAAAAAATCAGGAAGGTAAATCTGACCACAGAAGATGCTTTAATTGACCATTTTTCCTTTTTGTTCTTTTTAAAAATAATACTAAATACCAAGAAAACTCTAAGGAGTTTGAATCTTTAATGTAATGTTTCCCACCCTCTCCTTTCACACTCTTCCCTATATGCTCAAGAGCCATATGATTGGGGACATAAGGAAGAGCTGCTTTACTCAAATATATCCAAGCTGTGAGCCAATTTTGAAAATAGAATCTAAAAAACAAGAAAGAAAAGAAAAGTGTACCACATGTCAAAGTACCACGGGTCCACAATGGCTAGTGAATTATAATATATAAAACATAGGACATAATAAGGATAAACTTGAATTGTTGAATGATAGTATATTTTCTAAATATTTATTCCATTGAAAAATGTACATTTCGTACATTAGGATTCCTGCAAAAAGCACAGGTATTATTTTCCTGTTTTATAAGTGAGAAAACTGACATATGGAAAAGTTCAATGATTCCTCTCAAAAAAATACATAGACATCCGATGATGGATCTGATTGTAAAACACACAACTTTTAATCAGTTCAGATCTCTTTAATCAAAACCAGGGCTGTATTTCTAAGGGGCATTTCTCTCCTGGAAACTTAAGATAATACTCTCTGGGAAAGATTAACTCTCCAATTTAAGCATAGTTTCAAAGTATTTGGAAGTTATGTACAAGACTTAGTTCAAAATTGGCTTGAAAAACTCTGAAATATCTCCAGCTGACAACTAATTATCTTTTTTTCATAATTTTAAAATAATTTTTTGAAAATATCTGATTACTAAGAATATGCCATTTAAAGTATAGTATTGGACAAGCTCAGCAGCTCAGTATCACTAACTTGAATTTCTCATTAGACCAAGTTCTTTTCTGTTTATTTCCAAAGGCATATTTTCTTCTATCTTCATGAGAAGGACAGGTCATTAACTGCAATTTGACAACAGAACAGACAATTAAAATGCAGATTGACCATTGCTAAGATAATAATGGTAGAGTTACCATATTATAACTTCAGCTATTAGCATCAGTTGCCATCTTTTTTTAATCTAAATCCATTCTTGAGACAATCTCTAAAGATTAAAATTTCTTGTAGTTTGAAGATTTTTTGTCTTCCTCATCCACTACTTTTACTGCTGTCACTTTTCTGCTATGGCCAGAACAACCAGAGAAGCTTTGTAGTTATAGACAACAAGCAGCATCAACTGATTTCAGGGGCACAGAGAGTATCCCTACCCTACTTACCAGTCCCCACCTACCCACTGAACAAGGTTTTTAATAAGAGGCACGGTGCTTCTATGATTTAGCAAATGCAGTGTGGTTCCCTGAGACTCATATCCCTGAGATTGGATACAGAGCCCAAGACCTTAAGTATTAGCCCTATAAAGTAAAAAAAGGTTTCAAACAACCTGACTGTGCTTCTCAGATGGAAGCAGTCTTCAAATTTTCAGTATCCATAGGCCATCTAACAAATAGATGTTTGTTGGATGTGTTAAACAGTCATATCTATTTAGGTGAAATAATTGTCTTTCATTTCAAACATATCAAAATTCATAGAAACCAGAGAAAAAAAGGCAAACACAAAACCTAGCAAGGTTGTATGCAGCCAAATACTTGAGACGTAAATGTCACAAATGCATTTATGTAGCTTATATAGTGCAAAATCCTTGGACTGGGAAGAAGAGAAATTGAATTCTAATCCCAGTCTGTCACTATGTAGAAATAAATGCATAATATCTTCTAGCCTACCTTCCTGGGATGTATCAGGATTAGATGCCTAATGTAAAAGTTAAACATGATAAAAGTGAAGGTGCTCTTATTAATAGTTTATTAGCATTAATAGTTTATTATTAGTATTAATAGCTTATTAGCATGAATATGATTAATAGATGAAACAAAAAATTAAAAAGGTATAACATGGAAAATATAATTATAACAATATATAAGTATTTTATGACATAATATTACTATGCAGTTTTATATTCTGATAGTGTAGGAATTGCTAGTGGCTTGGAAACTATTTAATAATATTACAAATATTTACAGAAGAATATTCTAAAAATTCCCTACATTCCATTACAACTCTTGAAAATAATTTTTTTCTTTTCTAATTTCTATCCTATTCCTATTTCTGTAAAGAAGTTTACAATCTAACTTCACAGGCATATAGAAGAAAGTGTAGAAATTGTTAAAGTTAGAATGTGTGTAAGACGGATTCCCTATTATCGCCTATTGAGAAGAGGAGCTGTCTATCCATCATTCACCCATTTCTTATCCTTTCATGTATTAAAATCCTGCCTTCACCCTAGACATTCCTCTAGTTACAGTATTACCTTGTTCTTCACCCTTATCCAAGCTCCTTGAAAACCGTTCACACACTTTCTCTTCTTTACTTTCCACTCAGGCTCCAGCCCTCCAAAATCTGGAGCCACCTTACTACTTCTATAAAACTGTTGGTCTTGAAGATCATCAATAATAGCTTCACTCAACCCAATGGGTACTTTTCAGCTCTTACCATTTTTGACATCTTTACACAGTTTTGCATAGTGGATAGCTTCCTCTTTGAAGCACCTGCTTCTCATACTTTTGATGACAACATAGGTTCCTGGGTTTCATTCTGTATCCATGACCAGCTCTTAGTAGGTTCCTTTGACCACACTTCTCAGGCCATCTGTAAATGACAGAGTTCCTTGGGTGGGGGGCGTCAAACCCATAACTTCTTTCTCCCACTCACTGCACACCCAATTTCTGGGTGATGTTGTCCACTCCTGCAATTTCAAATATACCTACATGCTGGATGCTGGACATCCCAGAGGGGTTACAGATTTGAAATGTTTTAACCTGAAAGAAACATTTCTCTCTTAAACCTATAGATCAAAAAAGCTGGATGATGCTGTGTTATCAGATAAATTCTGACACCTGTAGCTTAGCACATGGAAATATTTTGCTCATGTTCATTAGAGTCAGTGAACATTGTTTAGCCACCCCAGGGAGCTCTTCTTTTAGTACTGTTTTCCCAGTCTTAGCTTCATTTATTTATGGTCTTTAATTTTTAGTTACATTGGCAACTGAATCAGGCCACACTCTAGTGGCCAGAACTCTGTCACATGGTCCCACTCAGATACAATGGGGAGGGGAAAATGTGGTTTTTCTGTCTGCCCAAAGGTCTCATCCCTTTTCATATACTTGGGTGCTCCATGGACTTTAAAAACCCACCATCTTTTCCTGAAAAGTAGGAATACTAAAGATAATTTTATGTTGCAAATAGTCAGGTGGATTTTCATTTAACGTTAGCCTTATGGTTTCTTAGAAAACATTTTCTTCTCAAAAATCAATTTGCTTTCAGTCTTCTCCTTGTACCAACAATTATAGCAAAAGATGTTTCTTAAATATAGCTCTCAGGTTCGCTTCATGTGTTTGCTTTCTTTTCTACATACATGCCTTTCTCTCAGCTTAATGATGATCACCTTGAAGGTATCAGCCTTGAGGGAGGAACCCACATTTTAATCTGACCTTTGTCTTGAGTTCATGAATATTCAATTGCGAAATGTGACTGAACCTTTGTTGTTAATACCTTTTGAAA
Source organism: Cheirogaleus medius (assembly GCA_008086735.1). Taxonomy (NCBI): domain Eukaryota; kingdom Metazoa; phylum Chordata; class Mammalia; order Primates; family Cheirogaleidae; genus Cheirogaleus; species Cheirogaleus medius. The sequence continues at coordinate 28,128,571 of VBSM01003157.1, read as the reverse complement.
TCTTAGGTATTATTACTTGAGGATCCAGAAGAAGTCAACTTCCCCAACCCTGAAAGCTCCCGAATTACTGGCCTCCCTCTGTTCTCTCTCTGCTTAAAACGTCGTCAAGTTTTTCCTGAGGTCTCCTCTGCTTCTCACCACCTTGCCCCAGGCAGCCACTAACCACAAGCATACACAACCGACCATTCTATCTAAAGCTGCCTGTTCACTTGTGGTATACAGTCTGTTTCTCAAGCTATTGCAGGGAACAGGCTTTTTCCAAACTTTTTGCCACTGCATGACATGTATAGGCATTTTTTCCCAATCTCTGATACCAGATTTCTCCCTGTTTGCTGTTTCATCACTAATTATTGCCACATGTTTTAAGCTTTTTTTTTTTAATGATAGCATCCCACTTTTGTATTCATCAGGATAACAATATCTACTATTAAAAAATAGTGGCATAAAATAATTTTTATATATATATATATATATATATATCTTTCTCTGTCCTCCCCCAGTGCAAACAAAATGGAAAAGCTCTGAGATGGTGTAACGAAATGAGAGAGAGAACCCCGATCCTGAGTAAATTAGAACTAAACTGTCTTTTCTTCATCAAACTATGAAGTAAACAATACAAATTCTTCCATTTTGTTAACCCACTGAGATTTTGGGTTGTTTTTTATAGCATCTAGCATTAACACATTAATTGCCATGTGAGTTGTATTTAATTCACACTAGTTTTGAGCCCGGGGCATTGTGAAGCATATATAACTCATACATCTCTTCACTTTGGGAGCCACAGAACTATTTTTCAAGTTGCATATAACTCACTCACAGAAGACAATAAAAAAAATTTTTTTTCATTAAATTAGAAAGGATTATTTTGTTTTTAATGTTTTAATTCTATTTTCATAATAAAATACCATAGCCCCAAGGAATTTTTTTTTTCTAGTGTGGCAGTCAATGTGTTAATTACCCTAATGCACAATTTCTGTAAAATCCTGCCTATTTCAGGAAACAATACCACTATAAACCCAGTTACCTAAATCAAAAACCTCAGCATCAATTTTGGCTTTTACATTTTTTACTCCCTTCATTCAATCTCTCACAAAGACTTTCTGATTCTACCTTCATGTGTAGTGTCTCTGAAATGTCTGCATTTCTTTGCTCTACTAGTAGACAATCTTATCTCAGGCTAACAATACTCTTTTCCAAATTACAGTCTCAAAGTGGTTTATCCTCTACCCTAATTTTAGATTTCTAAAAATCTATTTTCCGTGTTGCAGCTTGAGTGCTCTTTTAAGAGTCCATTCTGGTCAGATTATTTCCCTGCTTAATATCTTTCAATGGTTTCTATTGCCTTAGCATGCAGTCTGAACTATTTAGGTCAGTGTACAGACCTCACATGACCTGGCCTTTATTGTTCCCATCAGCCTCAGTTTACCACCTGCCCTTCAATTTTACCCATTTTTTTGAATCTGCTGTATTCTCCCCTGCCTCTGGGCCTTTCCATATCCTTTCCTTCTGCATACAGCTCTCTCCATGACTCCATTGTCTCTGCCCTCTTCTTTTTCATTTTAACCTTTGCCTCTTCCTGGATGACTTCCACAACTCCCCACAATAGCTGTATTATGTGTCTCATGATGCATCATTGCAGAACATCCATCTCTTCTGTAATCACCACTTTCTTGTCAGTCTTTTCCTAAATACTGTATCCCTTGTGGTCAGGAACTAGGTCTTAGTCGCCATTGACTTCTGAATGCCTGGCACAGTGCCTGGTTCATATTGTGCTCAATATGTATCAAATAAGGGAATGACTAACCTTCTGCTAAGGTTTGAATGTATGTGCTGTAACTTAAACCCCAACATGATGGTATTAGAAAGTGGGGCTTTGGGGAGATGGTTAGGCCATGAGGCTCTGTCCTTATGAATGAGATGCCCTTATAAAGGGGCTGGAGGGAAACTGCCGTGCCCTTTTGTCCTTTTGCCTTCTGCCATTTGAGGACACAGTAACTAGATGCCATCCTGGAAGCAGAGAGGGAGCCTTCACCAGACATTGAATCTGCCAGCATCTTGATGTTGGATTCCCCAGTCTCCAGAACTGTTAAAAATAATCTTTTTTTTTTTTTTTTGCTTTTGAATTATCCAGTCTGTGGTATATTGTTATAGCAGCAGGAATGGACTAAGATGCCCTCTCTTTATATAAACAATTACTTGTGGAGATGTTTATATAAATACAGAGTAGAATGTTTAAAATCTCCTGGGTTCATAATCAGCCTTACCTGCTGTCTTAGATTCAAAATTCCCACATTTGTACCTCTTTGATATGTAGAGTTTAGAAATAGACTTAGCTACCTGGGGTTAATGGCCAAATGTCTATAGCAGGGAAAGAACTAGAGATTTAATATAAATATTCATATTCTTACATTTCCACTCCATAGGCTAATTATCTATTTAAGAAACTTTGACTTATTGCTACATACATTTATAAATAAAAGTACTTCTGCATTTTTCAAATTTAAGTGAGGTTCTTAAGACTCATTTGCATACCTATGAGCATATGCACCAGATATATCCATATAAGTAAAATTCCAATCAAATCAAAAAACTACACTTAAACCAACAATAAGGCTTTAAAATCAAAATCAACAAGTAAATCCCATTTAATCACATTGAGGGTTTATCGTTTCAGTAGTACAAATTATATCCTGAACAATAACTGATGCAATTTCATATGCATGTGGGAGGGGTTGCCCCAAATACTGTAAACAAGCTCATCTAAATTAGCTCATCTAAAAATACTGAGTTCTATTTATTAAATGTATTTTTATTGGAAACAATTGATTTCTTTGTGTCAACAAAACTACAGTGGATCATTAAAGCATTTATTGTGACTGTGTAGTTTTACTGCCAAAATTACACAAACAAATGGTATTTATTGCAGGAAAACACAAGCTTATTTTCTTTTCACTTTCCCTCAAGTGAAAAGAAAGAAGATCTATTCCTATGTCCTCAAAAGTCCATACTTTCGGAAGACATACTGATAACTGATTTATGAAACTTCCCTTGCTTCAGTCCCATAGGCATGACATGCTCTTCAATCATATTTATGTTTGTTGTCTTATACTTTCATATTTAATAATTTTACTCTAATTTTACAGTCATTGAAAGTGTAACATAGCTGTGCTGTTCTGTATCTGGACATGCCTTGCATAACAGTATGTTTTTTGCCACATGTCTTGGAATTTATTCTTTTGGTCTTTTTAGGGGTATGTGTAGCTCTTAAAGCATCCATGATTGGATCCAAATCTTCCAATCTTTTCAACGGAACAGATTCAAAAATACATGACTTTAAAAAAGAAATGTGAAATCTGAACATTACTGATGGCTTATTTCAGTGATTTTGGAAAGGGCTTCCCTTTTACTCTAAACATTTTCTTGCCCTGCATGAAAGTGGCTCAAATCCCTTCAATCAAAGACCAATCTTCTTTCTACTCCTATACAGAAAGTTAAAAATGCAAATGTCCTTGAGAGAAGGAAACTAGTGATTTATAATGGATAGCATTTGAATAACAGCTACCAATTTCCAATGAGTTTTTAAGAAGCAAGAGAAGAGGTATGAGGCCACTGGACATATGAAAAAAAAAAGAGTAGCTGGAAAAAAATAATCAGAAAGAGGAGGCCAGGATATTAAAGACAAACTTCACCAATTTCAAAACTTTGAAGCCAATAAATCAGGAGTCTATCGACTCCTGACTCTAGCTGATTCATAGTCAGTAAAGGAAAAACTTTGGATCAGTGGTTCATTCTTTACTCCTCAAAATTCAACACACATAGTCAATCATTTTTGAAAGACCAGTTACCCTTTGAGTACCACATATAAATCCAATCATAGCATATTGAAGTATCCTAAGTCATTAAGGAATGACTCAGAAAAATCAGAGTAGTTCTTTGACCTGGTTTTATAATTTGTTAATGTTTTTTAACCTTGCAAACTTTTAGTTCAATCTTAAAAAAAAAGAGATGCTTTGTTAATTTTATGCGTCTTCAGAATCAAAGAGGTCAGCAAGATAAAAAGCAAAGCCAAAAGAACAATTTTATTGAACGCTGAACACATATAGCAGACTATGCACTTTACAGTGCTTTAAATATTTGCAAGGACCCTACAAAGTAGGTATTATTAGCTATAGTTTAAAGATAAATAACCACAAAATAATGCTGAGAAAATGAAAGTAATCTACTAGCCCAAGTCACACAATGAGCCTGCAGGTTTATGATTAGATCTCAGTTGTGTATGACTCAAAGCCTCTTGAGATAGAAAGGTAGTTGGCAGCAACCCTAGCTTGAAAGGAAGATCTGTGTCCCACAGATCTGGTGCTGGGTAGGAAGGACAGACAACAGAACAGGAGGAATCTGAAAGCTAACCCTGATTTCCCAGACAGGAGCAGTACATACTGCAAACAACAAGGAATGGACTGAGTCCCAAGATAATGTAGAAAACTAGTGCAAAAAGAGACTCTCAAAATCAGTGACCTACACTCCCAGCATTAACTAGGGCAAGGGTTGCATGGCCACTTCTTACAGCTTGAATGTAGGCCAAGCATGGCAGAATAGCAGTGTGAATTTGTCTCAGATCTTATCCAATAAGGTACTACAGAGGCCAGCAAGATAGATCTCAGCATCATATCCAAGGTATTTCTGTCTGAATGAAAAGAATCACCCACATCAAAAGAACTGTAGTTAAATGTCTCCAATAATAATGGGGAGTCCCTAAAAATATAGAGTTGCCAGATTTAGCAAATAAAAATGCAGGATACCAGATCAATTTGAATTTTAGATAAACAACAAATTATATTTTAGCATAAGAATGTCTCAAATATTGCATGAGACATAAGTATACTAAAAACATCTGCTGTTTATCTAAAATTCAAATTTTACTGGGCATCCTCTACTTTATCTGGAAACCCACATTAGATACTGAAATTAGAAATTTCAGAAACACTGAAATTGAATCCTAATTCTACAACCAAGACTTTAGGCCCTCTGTTATAAACCATGCTAGGGATGGGTGAGCCATTATTCACCCAAATGTGTCTGGAACAGGGAACAAACAAGATCCTAGATCCTGATGAGTGTGTTCAAGAAGTCCCTTTCTGGAAGGAGTAACAGTCTTTAGAATAAGTACCTAGAGATGGAGTGGAAGGAAATAACAGAGAGAATATGAATATATCAAACCATAATTCTCACCTATATGTTTAATAATTCTCATTCTATACATTTCTTAGCAGGTTAAGTTTTGAGGAATGAGCCCTTCAGAATTTCTGGAATTATATTTGGTTCTGTATGAGGTTATGATCAAGGAAGGACCATCATAATATCATTTGAGGGCAGGCCAACAGACTCTTAAAATAGCCTCTCCCTTTCTGGCCTTCAATAGGGATTTAAATTCTCATTGTGAGGAACCACAACCTTTCTCAAGAGTTCACTGTTAAAATATAAATTAATGTATAATGAGTAAAACTTGGATGATCCCCTTAACACTTCAGTATAAACTGATTTGGAACCACATTCATGAAGTCATGTCTCCAGGGAATGGAAAGTGTTAAGTTTAGGTTTGGGGAGAAGGAGAAGAATGAAAAGGTTTAGAATTTTATGCCTTGCCCAAGAGGGAGCACTGTGATCAGAAAGCTGAATGACTCAGTAGCCAGATCAATGAAGTAAAGACCTCAAAAGAGGGAGTTGCTTGTTTCTAGAGGGCACATGCAGGTGTTCTGAAGAATTAAAATGGAAGAAGAGAGATAAACACAAAGCATAGAATCTTCTATCTTTGTTGTATTTGTATGCATCTTTGCTCTTCAAAGTGTAAACTTCTTTCAATTCCTTTATGATCTGAAATAACAAAAGACACATTGTCAAAACTAGAAAATTATTGATTTGTAATTGAAATCTTAGATATCTGCTTTTTCCCCTTCCTTCTTTCTTCCTTCCTTCCTTCCTTCCTTCCTTCCTTCCTTCCTTCCTTCCTTCCTTTTTGTTTCATTCTTTCTTCTTTTCTTCTGCTTTTTAATTGAAATCTGTTGACTATAGCCCACATCAGATTCTCAAGGGCAAAACCTATTAAAGTATAACCCAAGTATCATGGTAGGTCTTACTCTGCCACACTTCAATTCAGAGAAGATTCATCTTATCTTAAAAACATTTTCAGAAAGAAAAAGAAAAATTCACACAGCATTTTAATTAAGTATAAATAGCCTGGAGTACCCAATCTAGCTAGCATTTAGAGCATTTCATTTGATCAAACATTATGTACAAGTCAGCAGACTAGCAGTGAAAAGATCTCATGATCATAACTCCCAGGACGAGGGTGATTCCAAAATAGCTATAGTAGCATCCCAAGGACACCGTCTACCAAGGGAAACAATTAAGCCAGAATGGCATTCTATTCTGCTGCTGCTTGCACATTGCAAATCACAGCAGTTTACTCTGCAATTCCCCATCTATCAGCACTAGTGCCTTGCATGTTCAACACTCTGTACTGTAGTTTCCTCATCTGTCAGGCAACGTTTCAAACATGGGCTGCAAAGAAAGAACTGGGTACTGCTGATTCATAAAAATGTAATATATTAAGGAATCTTTTGTGAACAGACAATTAACTACTTTTATTTTTATCTTCTTTCAAAAAGGTTCCTGATTTTTGGAAGACATGAGAGTATAACTAAAACTGCAATTAATGACTAAGTAATCAGGAACAGGAAGAATAAAAGAGACAAGACTGGGAAGAGCTATTATGCTAAATCAGAATCCAACCAGATTCTATATTAGTCTGCCATAGTCTAAAAATAAAGGACCTGCCCTGCTAATTGTGGCCACAATTCCACACATATTTTCATTAAAGAAAAAAAGTAGAGTAATTTTAAAGTATCTAATATTTATCATGTTCTGAAGGAGAAAAAGTAGTATGAGCAACACATATATAAAAATTAATGAAAACCAGCCAAATGAGAAAGGCAAAGGCTATTGATTCAGAACTTGGTATAACAAGGGAGTCAGCCACTATCACTTGTGTTTTGGCAGAGATTCAAAGACAGGTACAGGAGTAGGAGAGCTTTGTAGTGGAAAAGGGGAAGGCTTCAAGTGTGCCCTGATGGAGGCTACTGGCATGAGGAAACTGTAGACAGGCTAACTACAAGTGGAGCATCCTACATGACTGGTTAGGGGTACATATATGACTCTGTCTGGTCCTAAGTTGGAAGCAGGGACAAAAATTAGGGAAGTTATCAGTTATTAATCAAAACCTGGCCATTTGGGGCCAATTGTTATAGAACTTCCTGTTTAGCTTCAAGGATTGTTTCTAGACATAGCAATCTGGCTTCCTGCAAGTCTGACTTATAGCAGGTTGATTTTCTGGGTTGTTTATTATAGATAAAGGTTGGTTTTCTTGGCAGATTTCTGCAGGCTATGGATCAGAGTTCTATTTTTATATGGGCTCTGGCCATTGCTCCATTTGTATATGATAACCTCTTCTATACATTAAAATCATCAAATAAGAATAAAATCTGTTAAGTTCTATAAAAATTTTAAAGAGATGATTTTATTATTTCATTAAGAAAAATGGTAATATATTAAAATGGCCTCAGAGCTTATAACACCTAGTGGGAAATGGGATGAACTTTTTAAGATACTCTGCAAACATTGCTCAAAAAATATAGAAGAAAATATCAAATCAGGACTCTATAATTAAGAAACAAAGATTGCCTTTTTCTCTGTAAAAATGTTCTTAACAGTCTAATAGATAATGTAAAGCATTGTCTTTATAGAGATATATTCATCTCTGCCATTTCCTCCTTTTCAAGCAATTCCTGTTTAATGTTTATTTTGAATCTTCTCACAGAATATCAATCCCTACTTTCTGGGTGGACTTTTTTATTTTATTTTATTCTAGTATTTTTAATTTTATTTCTAATAACCAAAAACCATGTAAAAGCAAGACTGCTTCCTTGTGTGGCTATGAAATGACTCTGAATTTCGAAATAGGGTTTCCCCAAAGAGTTTAGCTACTGCCAGTATTAACAGAAGTGTGGTGTTCAATCCCAAGGTGACCACATAGAGGGCGATCCTGCACATCATTCCTTTACTCTCTGAACAACATAGAGCGAGAACATGCCATGTACAAGATACTGAACCAGCTACAGGGGTTGCAGAAAAAAAATGGTGTAGATCCTGCCTCAAAGAACTTATAGTCTAGTGGAGAGAAATGGACTTTATAATCAAATAGGAGTGAGTAATAAATAAAGTCATTCTTCTGTAATGCCATTCCACAAGTGTTTGCAAGAATCCATGAAACATAAGAATCATCAGAAGAATGACCAGAGAAGAGGGTGCTGCAGTTCTCTGGGGGAAGGAGATGATGGAACCTCAACAAAAGCTATGTAGAACAGGAGATTTTTCAACTTGTGTCTTAAAATATGAGTAGTTTTTTCCACTTGGATAAGTTCAAGAAAGGCATTTAAGACAAGAGAACAGAATAAGCAAAGGCATGGACTCATGAAGTAGCTTAATTTCTTTGAAAATATAATGGCCAAAAATAAGGTACATGTCAAGGAGGAATAGGCAAAAACTGAGAGGGGTAAGCAAGGACCAGATCATAGAATGTAAGAATGCCCTACTAAGGATTTTGTACTTTATCTGGTAAGCAGTGGGGAGCTTTAGAGAATTTTAAGGAGGGTTATATTTTTACAAAATAATTTTTTAGAGAGATACACCATTGTTGGATACACATATTCTTGCATATTTAAAAATAATTTTGCTTCTTTTTAGCTATTTTAGTCACTCAGGTGAGAACTCTGACATTCTAATAAGAACATTTGCTAAGAAACTTCACAAGCAGAACCAATTCGCAGAGCAAACATGAGATATCTAACATCTAAGGGGACAAAAATGATCCAGAACAGGAGAATGAGTGCAAAGGTAATGGAGAAAACTAGTGCAAAAAGAGACTCTAGAAATCATGTACTCCAACCTCTTCTCTTATAGGGATAGGATATAAAGTTAGGAATTTTGTTGAAAGCACTGAGATACAACAGATAAGATGCACCAAAATGAGCTACCAGAAGACAGCAAATTTTCAAAAAAAAAAAAAGTCGAAGAAGTGCAGAGAATAAGAACATTTGGTCTTTGGAGATTGAGAGAGTTTGGAGAAAACTTCCCTGGAAGGAGGTGTTTTTCTGCTGGGAATCCCTCCTCACCGGGGTAGAGGTAAGGAGCATGTGCCACTTTCCTCAGGCTGGTGGAGTGGAACTTCAATGTGACAAAGGACTAAATCAGTGACCTACACTTACAGCATTAACTAGGGCAAGGGTTGTATGGCCGCTTCTTACACCTTGAATGTGGGCCAAGCATGACAGAATAGCAGTGTGAACTTGTCTCAGATCTTATCCAAAAAGGGACTACAAAACCCAGCGAGATAGATCCCAGCATCATATCCAAGGTATATCTGTCTGAATAAAAAGAATCACCCACATCATAGGAACTGTAGTTAAATGTCTCCAATAATAATGTAGAGTCCCTAAAAATATAGAGTTGCCAGATTTAGCAAATAAAAATGCAGCATACCAAGTCAATTTGAGTTTTAGATAAACAGCAAATTGTATTTTAGCATAAGAATGTCTCAAATATTGCATGAGACATAAGTATACTAAAAACATCTGCTGTTTATCTGAAATTCAAATTTTATCGGGCATCCTCTACTTTATCTCACATTTAACTCACATTATTACTGGACATTGGCCAGACTTACAGAGCATGAAACCAACATGTAACTATACCACCCCAGTAAAAACTTTTCTTCCTCTGTTACCATTCCTCCTTCACTAAGATTCAACACATAAATTGGACACATAAATTGCAAGTTTATTAGGATCAAAAGAAGAAACAAGAACCCGCCACAACTCTATCATGAACTGCAGCAATCTCCAGCTGGGGAAGTAGGTAAAATAGCTTTAACTATGAATAAATCTTACTATTCCATGGAGTTGACCATTCTAGGTCCTGAAATGTCTGTTTTCAGACTCAAATTGACTGTAGGATGTTGAATAAATTAAGAAATCAGAAAAGTTTGGATCTGCCTGAGTTTTCCTCCAGAGTAAGGGAAAAAGCAACTCCCTACCTCCTAAGCAAAGTAACCGGGACACTGGGAGAAAATAAATTTGTGCTCTGATTGCGTTTACGAACCTTGCTTGTTTGATACGCCAGTTACGTACAAATTAGCAAACAGAGGCGTAAAGAGATCCAGTGATTACTCTGACAGCAGCCTGCTGGAGATGGACGATGAGGAAGAACCTACGTCTTCCACGTATGCTTACAATTCTTTCCATGGTAACTCTGTGCCGTCCTTCTGCCCGTAGTGAACCATCCTCTCCCTCCCACAAGTTCCTCTGATTGGAAATCTTTCTGGAGACACTTTCATGAAAACTCAAAATAAATTTATTTATCTAAGCTGCATGACCTGAGAATATAAAATCATCTATTACTTGTCTTTTACCTGGGCTATGTCTAGATGTGTTTACCAAAAGGAGGAGAAGCCCACTTCTCATGGGTATAAAAAGAAAAACAGCACAAGCGACTAGTTTATTCACCTGAGTTCTCAGAGATAGGTCATTTTCAAAGTTGTGACCCCACTCTCTAGGGAAATATGAGCCAATGGACATCAGACTTCAAACTGTAGGGAAGACCTAGCAAATTGGGGAGAGTGACAGAGAAGAAGAGTGGGAGAAGCTATATGTATGAATATTATATTAGTTTCCTATGGCTGCTGTAACAAATCACTATAAACTTAGTGGCTTGGAAGAACAAAATATTAATATCTTACAGTTCTGAAGATCAGAAGTCCAAAATGGGTATGACACAGCTAAAATCAACATGTCAGCAGTATGCACTCCTCTGGAGTCTCTAGGGGAAAATTAGTCCCTTGTCTTTACTAGATTCTAGAGGCTATGTGCATTTCTTGGCTATGGCCCCTTCTTCCATCTCAAAAGCCAGCAACTGTAGCACTCCTACCTCTGCTTTCATTGCATTTCCTTTACTGACTCTAACTCCCTGCTCCGTCTTTCACTTATAAGGACTCTTGTGATTACATGGGACTCACCCAGATAATCCAGGATAATCTTCTCATCTCAAGATCCTTAACTCAATTGCTGCTGCAAAGTTCCTTTTGCCATAGGAGGTAACATAGTCACATGCTGTGGGAATTTAGGACACAGACATTTTAAGAGACTATTATTCAACCAACCAGATATATTCTTTCACCTGTCCTTTTGGGGAAAATTCTGAATTATGAAATGAGAAGTAAGAATGGCTGAAATGGCTTCACTCATTCCCCTTTCTAATATAAAGAAGCCATCCACAGCACCATTTTGTTAACCCAAGGATTCCTAAACTTTGTGATTAGTTTCTTCCATAATGGAAACTTGGCATCTATTTAACATTTCCCTATTAGTAGCACTATATATAATCCCTCAATCATGCTCCTCCCTGTGACTACACCTCCCTGCTCCTTCTATTGTTCTTCTCCCACTCCAACTGTGTTGTTTTGCTAGGGATTCCAATCTAAATTCCCCCACTACAAGTGTGGACCTGTAGCACCAAGATTAGTGAAACAAAGTCCTTTTGGAGATTCGTATATTGCTGAAGCATGGATGTGTAAAGTAGTTCCTAACCATTGACATCGATCTGGAAAGGTGGGATGAAATAGAACAGAAACAAACAGAAGAAATCTGTCTGCAGCAGGGAAGAATGAGGCTGAGACTTGGTGGAGCAAGATGAGAGCAATGAAGATACAGTCCTAAGGACAATTTGATTCCCTCAATTCTCTAGACCTGCAGCACAGCCCCACCTCCTTCTCTGTTATCTTTTTTTTTTTTTCAGGGTATTATGAGGGTACAAACTCTTGTTTGTTTGTTTATTTAAACCAATTTAAATTGAGTTTCAATCATTTGTAGCAGGAGTATTATGCATTAGGATAGTCCTGTTCTGAGCTAAGTGCTATACTTGTAATATCCCATTAAATTCTCAAAGCAATCTTATCATGGCAAAATACTTATCCCTATTTTACAAATGGAGAAACCAAGGCAGAAATTGGCTAGTAATCTGTGAAAGTTCATGCTGATAGTGTGAGAAAGCCAGAATTTCACCCAGGCTACTGCATCATAAGTCTAGTCTCCCAACTGCAGCACCACCATACTGTCTTATTCTTTCCTCGCAGTGAGACAGGACATTGTGTCAGACTAAATGAGTCTCTTTGGCACCCTTTGAGTACGTTGTATTCATCCTCGTAGTTTGCATATGCTGTTTCTTTAGTCTTTTTGAGTAATCACTATAGTTCTGAGGACAGAAAATTTTTACTGGATAAACTCTTCAAGGAGAAAATACTCAGAATTCACCGTTAATTACATTAGCTACAGCTATTAAAGTCTATTTAGACCACACACTGGAGATTGTAACAGATGACACCCAATCTTCTCTTCCTCAAATCTTTCATTGTGTGTTGCAAATTTTTTTAATTTTAATTTTTTTTAGTAAAACACTCTGCTTTAAGGTGATGTGACATATTCAAGGGCATAAAATAAATGGCGGATTCTCATGGAATAGATTAAAAATGACTTAGACGTGCAGCTTTCCAGTCTGTTCAGAGAATGTGTAGCCAAACATTCCAAGAAAGTTACCAGGCAATGTACCATGAGAGCTAAGGGACAAGTTCCAGATGGGGAACAGGATAAGCAAGGGCTGGGAAGACGTGGAAGAAGGATGTCGCTTTGTGTGCACTAAGAGTTTTAAGATAGGCTGATTTCAGCATAGTTATCACTACTCATATTTACCTTTCTTGAATTCCCAGTTCAAATTAGCTCTCCAGTAATACCATTCCTCAGCAAGCTGAACTTCTGCTTTATAGCACTTACTTACACAATGAATTAACCAATTACGTATTTGATTTTTGTGTCACCGCTAGTCCTGACTGCAGGTTCCATGCTTGCAGTCATTGTGTGTATCCTCAATATCTAAGTGCAGAGCTTTATATTTGTTGAAGAAAAAGAGAAAGGGACAAAGGCAAGGATATTGAGTCATGCTGGTGATGGTATAGTGGAGTGAGAGAAGACGACTCCCCATGAAGTCCAGGGATGTCAATGGTGACACAGTGATTTCAATTTGATTCTTTGATTTGGCTTGCCATGAACAGCCTACAACCTGTCCTTTCATTTAATTTCCAGCAAGACTCCTCATATCATCTAGCCAATGGACAATGTTTATCAAATTGCTATCCTGTATCTCTTTCTCAATTTCTATTATTGGTTGTAGCATCATTATTGCATATACTAGAATCAGTTTAATATACAGTTTACAATGGGATGATGCTTTATTCTGATGTTTGAGGACTTGTTGCCATTTATTTATTTCTGGGTCCTAAGTACAGCTCAATTTCAAGACAAAAGTACATTCTCTGCTATTAATAGAAATTAAACCTGGGCTTTACACCAGACACTTGTATTAATCCTTTAACATTTGTTCTTGGTATTACCCTTCTACAAATTGTCCTTTCTAACACTTGTTGCTCTAATTAATGCCCTCTTCTCATCTCCCACAGCTATTTTTCTTGAGTAACACTTCTCGAGCACTCTTCACTCCATCACATCTCTAAGCAACTTTCTTTTTCAGTATCATTCACTCTTTTCACTATTTATCCACATTCTTTTCTGGCCATTTTCATCCCTAGTCCTTTCCTGCCTCTTTCCTGTCTCTCTCTGCTACTTATTACAAAACCGATATCTCCAACTTAATGTTTTCCACATGCATATAAATATTCATTCACAGTGATCATGCTAAGTTAGGGGAGACAGGAATTTAAATGACTAAGTGAGGAACCAGATGCAAGAAGCTGAGTACACATGAAACGGACAGACCAGAGGCCATGTAAACAAAAGTGAAAACAATAAGGATGAGGCTACACAAAGAAGATAGCAAGTCCAGGAGTCAATTGTCCATGAAAATGGTCAACAACCAAGATTGCTGCAGAGAAACACTAATGATAAAAAGTCCTATTAAAATAATCAGTAAAGAAGATGTATCTGGGGACTGTGAGAAAAAGAATCAGACATCAGTAAAGCTTCCAAAAGTCCACAGCAAGAATATTCCTGATGCTGAACTTATTTTGCCCCAGTCTCAACTGTAGCCCTCCTTGAGTCTCAGTTAGCCAGCTTTGGATGAACCTGTCCTAAAGATCACTATCTGGAAGGCAAATGACCTTTAGGAACAGATCCAGTGCTCCTAAGAGTAGAAGAAGGAATATTCCTTAACACTGATTTAATTATACATTTTCTTACTTTGGAAATTAAGCTGCCGCCTTAAGAAATGCAGAGAGGGATTATGATTTAGGATAGGTTTACCTTAGAAAATCTAACATCAGACACTCTTAGTCTTTTGAGTTTCCATTCAAAAAGAAACTCCATCCTCCCAATCCCTTGTCCAAGCCAAGCTCCGTTATCAGTAAGGAATATTTTCCTGCAGAGAGAACTCCCACTTCCAAAATCCTAATTCTATTTACTTCTCATTATTTTTTCAGGATGCTATAGTGATTTCTTTACGGCATCGTGAAAACAACATGTGAATTTAACTTCATACCAGATTTCTCAAAGTACTCTGATGAGTGTTGGACCTACAGTTGGTTTTCATTTTGTTTCCACCCCACCATATCCTCCACCTGTTTTTAATGTAAGGATTCTTTATCAAATTCTGATGAGTTTGTTATTGCTTTAAACCATTTTCACTGTGAAATTTAATCTATTACAGAATAGTGTGCAGAATATGGGTATAGCTCAATAAATTATGACAAAGCAAACAACTGGATAAACACCATCGATCCAAGGAAAGATACATTGCACCAATGCCTATCCTTCCCCAGTGTTTCTTCTTTCTCATGACTTCCTCATTCTCCCTTAAGAAAAAGTTTGTTAACCATGCTAACCCCTACGATACTAATTATTCTAATTATTGTTATTATTTTATACATAAAATTATTAATCTGTACTATTATTGATAAAACATTTGTGCTGTTTTCACATTGAGACTATTACAAATAAAGCTGTTGTGAGCATTCTAGGACCTGTCTCTTGGGATACATGTTTATTGGGTATAGGCTCAGGAGAGTCCTTATAACGTTGGTAAATAATGTAAAACAGATTTTATAAGAGGTTGTGCCAATTAACACTCCCATCAACAGTGTGTGAGAGAACACAGTCCTCTTATTTCTGTTCAATGAATTTTAACCAATCTGGTGTATGCATAGTATGTCATTTAATTCTGGGTTTAATTTTAGTTTTGTAATTTTTTGTTTCGGCCATCGAGGTATCGTCCTTCATAAAATGCCTACTCAGACTCTGGCCTATTTTTTATTAGTCTGTCTTTTCTTTATTGAGTTGTAGGAAATTTTAAACATTCTGGATTTATTCCCTTCTTCTGTTATACATATTGTAAATATCATTCACTCTGTGGCTTACCTTTCTATTTTCTTCAGAGAAGCTCTTAGAATTAGTATGGTTACATTTAATAAATCTGTAAAAGGTTTTTTCTCTCCCCAAAAGTCATGGCCATACATGACAATATTCTTCAATATAATTTCTTGAAGCTTTATTTCTTAAACTTCAATATTTACTACAATCCATCTTGTGCTTTTTGTATATAATAAAAGGTAGGGATCAAGGTTCATTTTAAAAATGTATATGTTTGTGTGTGTATATATATATGTGTGTGTATATATATATATAAACTGTTTCAATAATGTTTATTAAAATACTATCCTTTGACCCACAGCTCTGCACTGCTAATTCTATTTTAAATCAAATGTCCATTTATACAAGTATCTGCCAGGAAGATAGTAGAATCTAATAAGTTAAATGCATTCATGGATTACAATCTAGAAATTACACTTGTAGGTATGTAATGAATAGGGAAAGATATATATTAATAAAGGGCATGCACAAAAATATTTCAAAACACCATTGCTTTTAATAGGCCAAAACTGAAAGCAACCTAAGTGATCATCTACAGTAGAATGTATAAATACATTGTATGCATTTACTTATGATAAATATCCATATAATGAAAACACTGAATAGCAATTAAAATGATGAAATACAGTTACACATTTCTGGAAAAAAAATCTCATGAATATAATATTTTTTAAAGCACAAAAAATTAAAGAAAAATATATACTGTGTAATTCCTTTACCTAAGGCTTAAGAATGATGAGCATTAATTTGTTGTTAAAATCAGAATAATAGCTACCTTTGAGAGAATTGAATAGACAATGAGAAAGAGGATGAGAAGAACTTTAAATTACTGATAATGTTCTGTCTTTACTGCATCATTTTTACATAATGCATTTTGTGAAAATTTACCAGCTAGAAAGAATACTTAAAATTTGGGTGTTATTTTTCTGAATCTATTATAGTTTTATAAAAAGTTTACTTTAAAAAAATCAATAATATAGAAAACATGCACATGTTTAGGTTGGCACAGCATTTATCAGTTTGAAGAAAATAAGAATATTTTTGTGATATAGGTGAAAGGACACAAGAAAGTCTCCAGAAAATGAAGCATTTATTATGGCTTTGTCATTAACTAGTTTGTAAACTTAAAAAAACAGTTCCTTGACCTGTCTGAATTATTATTTTTTCATCTGCATACTGAAAGGCAATGGAGCCTCAGTAGGCCCTTTCAGCTTTGTATCCTAAAATTACATTTACCTGAGTAATTAGAGCAGATTTGCACACCATTTTGTCTTTGTGCCTAACCCCATGGAAATCCTATTTGTTTTGTGCTTTCTCTGTTGGTTTTATTGTTGGCCTATCTCAATGAACTTTTTACATAATAGCTTTCATCTAGGAATAATCAAAACCTAGTTTGGTTTTAAAAAAAAGCAAAACCACTTCAGTGTTTCTCGGTGGCATGTGTGACTGGCCATCTGGTCGCATTCACAACTATGGCAAGAGTGAGCTTTCTCTATGTTGCTAATTCAGTGCACATCTTTCTTGGATAAGTTGGATGGTCATACTCAATTCCCAATTTCTTGTCATCACTTATGGGAAACATTTGTCCCTTTTAAGTTAAAGCACATGCCCATCCCTTTACTATTTCTTAATGATGAGTCAGGGTTTATTATGCTAGAGGATGTCTTTCAAGCACATCAAAACAACACATTTGTGTAACAATCTCCTCTATTCATTACCATGATTTATAGCCACATATCCACCCAGACACCAGATTAATATCTGTCCCCATGCCCTTAGACCTGTTCTAGAAGTGCAATAACTTTCTAAGTACAACATGGTCTCTAATTTCTCCTTGATACAATCTATCTTGTACTATGCTAGCATGTTAATCTTCCCAAAGCACAACTTTCAAAACCTTTCAGTATCTTCAAATGTTTTACTTTATATCAGAGCTCCTAAAACTTTAGCAAAAAAAATAATCACTATGCATTAGGCATTTGTTTAAAAGGCAAATCCATTTCCCCTACATGAGAAATACATTCAGTTAGTCA
This sequence comes from Cheirogaleus medius, assembly GCA_008086735.1. Taxonomy (NCBI): domain Eukaryota; kingdom Metazoa; phylum Chordata; class Mammalia; order Primates; family Cheirogaleidae; genus Cheirogaleus; species Cheirogaleus medius. Next base: position 28,110,999 of record VBSM01003157.1, on the reverse strand, counting down.
AGAATGAGGTCCAGAAATCTATACTTCTTTTTCTGTCCAATTCAGGGAAAGACAGGAAATTTAGGACTGCTCCAGGTATTTATTCAGATGCTTCTATGCCCTCTGTGAATAGAGGAACTACTATTTACAAATGAACCATGTGCTTTGGCTAGGCACCGTATAACACTGAATTCATGTGTTGCTAAGTAGTCATCCCTTTAGCAGACTCCTCTAGATAACTTTAGAACTTTCCTTAAGCTACTAATGAAAAAAACAAAAACAAAATGAAAGTGAACGAGGAGTTTAAGGAGTGTGACAGCATGGGCTAATTTCTCAGAGGAAAGAACAAGAAACTGAATAATAATGACAGGTAGCAAGCAGTTACTACCTGAAGCTCCTCAGTGACCCCTTGAAGAAAAATCAAGAGTTGATTTGGAATTGTTGAAGGGAATAAGATACCCTCAAGGTCCTATAGGAGTAGTCATTGCAGCTCTTGGAATAATGAATGGAAAATCCATTAGGGACCCACAGTGAAACCTTTAGAAAAGGATGCTTTATGGCTTGGAGATTTCCATTCCCTAATCCCTCCACCCAAGGAAATAACCCATGATGCAGTACATACGTAATCATCTCATGCAGAATGGGAAAGAACAGATAGGAAAAAGTGTTTGTATTTTATTATAAGCCCAGAGAGAAATGAGAACTATATTTCCCATAAAGAAATCTGGTGGCAATGGAAATAATCAAGTTGTATCGTGTGATTCTGCCTATAACTTTCATTTCCATTTCCTTTTCCTCATCCACTTAATACTTTTCTTCTGTAACCAAATAACAAGTAGCTCTTCTGCATGCGCTTGCTATTTCATTCTTCCATGCACTTACATAGGCTTCTCCCTCTGCTTGAAATTCCAAACTGAGTGGCCACACATACATCAAATCCTAGTTCAAGCTCTCCATTGCAGCCCTCTGAAACCTACTAGATATAACCGATCCTTTTTTTCTCCATTACTGTCTGCTAGCATCTTACCAATTATGTACTTTTATTGTGCTACATAGAACACTATACTATGATCATTTATTTGTTTTCCCCACAAGACTGACTCTTAAGGATATAGTCTGAGCCTTATAATCTGTATATCCCCACATATGAAAATAGAACATAATCTATTTATTGAATTAAATAGAATTGAAATAATTGAGAGAGGGAGTAAATTCATCATGAACCACTCATACAGTAGCCATGCTTTCAGTTCCTAGCTAAAAGAATAACCTTGAGGGAGAAATATAAATATTATATCCTCTACAATGACTAAGACAGAAGACATACAGGAGGTTTTCAAAAACAAATATTGACTGACTATATGATTAATTGATTAGTATATAAAATGACATTATGAATTTAATTAAATTGGCCAAATAATAAAAAAGGCTCAATTCAGACTATTGATGAATGTGACTATTTTGGTTTATTGTGTCAAGAAACTAATAGATACATGAGTCAGAAAGCATGAAATTGTTAAAGCTTTCATCTTAAGATAACATATATATTGACCATTTAGAATAGACTAGACATCATATTAAATATTTCTCATGCATTATCTCATTCAATCTCACAATGAGCTGATGGTATATATTCTGTTACTGTCTTCATTTGGGGAAAATTGAGGCTTAGAATTATTGCATAACTCACACAAAGCCATGTAACTAAAGACAACACTGTTGGGCTATGCAACCTGCCAATGTTACTAAAATCTGTATATAAAATAATTATATCAAACAGCCAACCACAAGATGAGATTATTAAGAAGAAATGTAAATTCTTTGCCTAGGCCAATGTCTAGAAGAGTATTTCCAACATTTTCCTCTAGAATTCTAATAGTTTCACACCTAAGGTTTAAGTCTGTTACCTAGCATGAGTTGATTTTTGTGAGAGGTGAAAGGTGTGGGTCCTGTTTCAGTCTTCTACATGTGGCTATCAAGTTTTCCTAGCACCATTTATTGAATAAGGATTCTTTTCCCCAGTGTATATTTTTGTCTGCTTTGTTGAAGATTAGTTGGCTATATGAGGATGGTTTTATATCTGGGTTCTCTGTTCTGTTCCACTGGTCAATGTACCTGTTCTTGTGCCAATAAAATGCTGTTTTAATTACTATAGCCTTGTAGTATAATTGGAAGTCTGGTAAATTGATGCCTCCTATTTTGTTTTTATTGTCTAGGATTGATTTTGCTATATGGGGTATTCTCTGGTTCCATACGAAGTGTAAAATTATTTTTTCTATGTCTGTGAAAAATGATGATGGTATTTTAATAGGGATTGCATTGACTCTGTAGGTCACTTTGGGTAGTATAGACATTTTAACAATGTTGATTCTGCCGACCCATGAGCATGGTATATTCTTCTACCTGTTTACATCCTCTGCTATTTCCTTCTTCAGTGTTTCATAGTTCTCCCTGTAGAGGTCTTTTACCTCCTCAGTTAAATGTATTCCTAGGTACTTTATTTTCTTTGTTGCTATTTTGAAGGGAATTGAGTCTTTGATTTGGTTCTCACTTTTACTGTTGTTGGCGTATATGAATGCCTCTGATTTCTGTGTATTGATTTTGTATCCTGAGACTTTACCAAATTCACAGCAGCAAGAAAAATAAAGAAATGGGACCTGATCAAATTAAAAAGCTTCTGCACAGCCAAAGAAACTGTCAAGAGAGCAAACAGACAACCCCCAGAATGGGAGAAAATTTTTGCAAGATACACATCCGACAAAGGGCTGATAACTAGAATCTATTTAGAACTCAGGAAAATTAGCAAGGAAAAATCAAACAACCCTATCAAAAAGTGGGCAAAGGACATGAACAGAAATTTTTCAAAAGAAGACAGAATAATGGCCAAGAAACATATGAAAAAAATGCTCAACATCTCTAATCATCAGGGAAATGCAAATCAAAACTGCAATGAGATATCACTTATCTCCAATAAGAATGGCCTTTATCAAAAAGTCCCCAAACAATAAATGTTGGCATGGATGCGGAGAGATAGGAACATTCCTACACTGCTGGTAGGACTGTATACTAGTTCAGCCACTGTGGAAAGCAATATGGAGATACCTGAAAGTGATACAAGTAGATCTACCATTT
>VBSM01003157.1:28039424-28107788 GCA_008086735.1 Cheirogaleus medius | reverse complement strand
CATGGGCAATATACATAACCATAATATTTGTACCCCCATAATATGAAAAAAAAAGATAAAAAAAGAAGAAATGTAAGGTCTGATGTAAATTATGTAAATTTTTTCACATAAAATAACATTTTTATTATTGAAATACTCTTTGAAAACTGTTAGTAATTTTAAATGAAAATGTTCTTTCAGATGTTTAAGTTCATTAAAAATTAATTCTGTGGATTTTTTCAAATATATATTTGTGTTTAAAGGCCAAATGGCAGAGGACAATATTAAATGGCTAATTTTAAGAGAGATCTTTACTGGAACTGATATTCTAATAACAAAATCCACTTTATCTTATATTGGAAGACCCATAAAAACCCTTCTGGCTGGTACATTATGGCCACATTTAGGGAACTGAAATAACTTGTCTCTGTACATGTCCTCCCAAAGAAAACAGATAAGAATGTGGTTCTTCTCTAAGCCTTTGGGCTCCAATAGATTTTCTCAAGCTAAAGGAAATGGGAAATTGTTACCAAAAAAAAAATGGGCTATGTCATTTTTTATGGCGTATACCAAGTAAGAGCCCCAAGTCACAGATTGTAAATGAGCTGAGTTCTGCTAATATGAACATTCATCTAACAGTGTCAAACTTACAGCCTTGAAGTTAGATTCCCATAGCTGCACTTCCTCAGTTTGGTTAGGTTACCTGTCCCCTCCGTTCCTTCCTATATTTTCACAAGGAAGTCTGGTTGTAATCCATTTACTGAAATAAAAACACATTCACTTTATTCTTCACTCTAGATGAATAGGAAATTTCTCAGTACCACAAAATTAAGTAGATTTCCATTAATTCATATCAGAGAACTGATTGAAGGTAAAATCTTATATTGGCAACATTAGCAAAGTGAATTCAATTAAAAAAAAAGATTTCATCAAACTCGTCAATCTGTTCCATGCTATACAAATTTTAGATTTGAAATCATTCATGAGTAATTATTTGGTAGTGTTTTTGTTGACATAGTTATGGAGATTTTTTGTGGGTTTTTTTTTGGTAACATTTTCATTTTGATATAATTTCAAACTTAGAGAAAAAATTTAAGAATTGTTAAAAGGAGCTCCTCTATACTCTTTCCAGAGATTCATCAACTGTTTATATTTTACCACATTTATATTTTCATTTACTTAAATGTAGCTAGAGTATCTAGGTGCTTCCTTCACTGAATGGAAGACAAGGCTTGCTCCTTGAATCTTCTTTTCAAGTCTGTCTCCAGTAAAGTATGTTGACTATCTAGGTTGCATCTAACTCCTGTAGGCTAACAACCCCCAGGCAAGCATGGTCATGGAAGACCTCTTCCCTTAGTCTCTCATTTATAATAGCACTTGGCACATGACTTTCCTCATGTAGGTAAGCTAACCACTTCACATTCATCATTTCCAAAGCAGAATATAATTATCTGTCTGCACTTCCCAATCCAAGCCACATCTATATAACCTACCTTGATTAATAACAGCAGTAATTAAAACACTTAATCCAAGTTCTAACCATCAATATGATCATTCTTGACATCTCTATCTCTCTTATACTTCACATGTATCTGTGAACTTAAACTTTCTCCCTTCAGATTTACATTTTCCTTTCCATCATTGCTTTTGCTATCTTAGCTAAAACTCTCTCCATTTCTCACTTGGACTTGAAGTAAATAGTCTCCTATGCACTCCCCTTAAAAATAGTGTTTCTCACCTATAATTCACCATCAACAATGCTATCACAGTGATCTCTCTAAAACTTGAAAAAGTGTATCATCATCTCATTCCTCCTTATTTTTTTGAAGTTTTAATGGCTGCATGTTGCCTAAAGGATTAAATCCATCGTCCTTACACTGGAACATGATGTCTTTCAAAATCTGGCCCTTGTCTCCTTTCCAAATGTATGCCCTTATATTTCTCTCCTAACCCCATGAACACCAACAACTAGATGAATAAAATGGTACACTGTTAATTGATTGCAAAAATTACTTTGAAGCACATACAAAATCAGCTTCTATTAGGATTAAACCCCTTCCCAAAATAATTTTCCTCTGGAATACTACAATTTATCGTACAAATTAGGGCTCAAGTATCACATCTCATATTCAATGCATTCTGAATTTACCATATGCCATTATTTAATTCTTCCTCCATACATTCATAGTGCCTTACCCATGTCTGTCTTTGGTACTTGTCATATTATAATGCTCTTATTTATTATGTGGCTGTGATTCTATTAAACTGTGAGCTTCCCAATGGCAATGTTAATAAAGTGTTAAAAAATGAGGAAGTGGGAGAACTTGAGTCATCTACAGGGGAAGAGAAAGATGAAGAAAAACTGTGACTGTTGCGAAAATTTGCCAAAGTACTTCGAAGTGCTCCAATATATTAAAGAAAAAGTTATGGAATACAATCCTCCAATGTAACACAGCATTAAAGTCAACTATATGATCACCAAAGGATTACAACCTCTGCAGCAACACTTAGATGAGTTGAGAGAGAGAGAGAGAGAGAGAGAGAGACAACTTCCAATTAGAAAATCTTCTAAAAGGTTTTGGCGAAAAACCTTCAACTATCGAGGATTTCTGTCTGCTCCTGACTTCTGACCATCTACATCATTGTTGTTCGATAATCCAGGATCACCTGAAGCAGATGATCCTCTTTATAACATATTGTCAGAAGGTCAATAGATGCTCCTGGACTTATGATAAAGTTACTTCCTGATAAACCCATCATAAGTTGAAAATATTGTAAGTTGAAAAGGCATTTAATACACCTAAAACACTGAATATCATAGCTTAGCCTAGCCCACCTTAAAGGTGCTCAGAATACTTATGTTAGCCGACAATTGGGCAAAATCATCTGGCAACATAGTACACTGTAGAGGCTCAGTTGTTTACCCTCATGGTGGCATGGCTGATGAGGACCCATGTCTCAAATGTAGCTGCTGAGCATTGCAAGAGAGTATTGTACCCCTTTCTATTGAATGGTTTTGCTTTTGCACCATGATAAAGTAAAAAAATCGTAAGTCAAATCATTGTCAGTCAAGGACCATCTATACTAGCCTAACACTATGCCACAATGCCTGTGAAATTCACTTCCCTTCTTCCCATCATACACACATTTTGTCATCTCACATCACCACAAGAAGAGTGAGTGAAGTACAATAAGATACTTTGAGAGAAAAAGAGAGATCCCATTCATAAAACTTTTATCATAGTATATTGCTATAATTGTTCTATTTTATTATTAGTCATTGTTAATCTCTTACTGTGCCTAAATTATCGATTGAACATTATCATATGTATGTATGTGCAGGAGAAAAGATAGTATATACAGGGTTCAGTACTGTATGTAGTTTCAGGCTTCTACAGGGAGTCTTGGAACACATCCCTTACAGATAAGTGGGGACTACCATAGATTTGCAGTTTTTGCTTCTTCTGCCACACCCAGGCTTGTAAATTAAATGCTATAGTAGATAGAGGAGACGACATTATTACTAAATTCAACAATTCTAATTGACTTGTTTGACTCTCGCTGAAAAAAATCATAAGAAATAAAGGATCACTTGAAAATGTATCCAGTTCATAATCAGATGAAAATGTTGACTCTGATAAATTTCTGTAAACCTTTCTTCACAATCTCTTCAGTGTCTCCCAAAAAGCTATGATTTCTTTCTTTAATTCTTTCAGAAATGAAATCCACCAACCATGTGGTTTGAGGAAACAGAAGAGTACTCATTAAAGTTCTTTGAAAACAAAATGAGGTCAAAGAAAATTGAAAGAACATAGGTTTTTAGAAAGGCTTAAATGGAGGCATTAAAAGTTAGAGCTAGAAAAGGCCTTGAGAATAAGCTAACACACATTTTGTGAATAAGTTCAGATTCAGAGAAGACAAAGGATTTGTGAGTCACATGGCCTGTTACAGACAGTGCAGAGCGCCAAGCCTCTAGGTTTCACTCTGTAAATCTGGGCTGATGAAACTAGTTGTCATGGTAAGTGAACAAAGTGGATGATGTTTTCTCTGCTGTATCTAAGCCTTCTTAAGGGATATTCATCCAGGTAAATGGGAGAGTAGTAGATATAGGCTTTCCCTAATACTTTTTCTTTATCACACTGACTTCTACCACATTTAGGGCTAAGAATGTAATGTCAAATTAAATATGACACAATTTAAAAATTAACTAAGTGTGTATTTCAACATGGCAAAGTGCTTTTAGTGTCAGCTCTAATACTCTCCTTCCCTATCTTCCCTGATCAAAAGTCTGTTTATAAAAAGAAAATACCTAATGTTAATATTTCTTTATCTAGGTAATGAAATTAAAGAGTAATTTTATTTTCTTGTATATATTTTTGCATTTTTAAAGTTTCTGCCATGAGGATGTATTATTTTTATTCAAACATTAATTTATAAAAAGAAAAGGAACTATCCTTTAAGGCATGTCTTTAATAGGATCCTGTATTAGTTGCCTGTTCCTGAAATTACTACAAACATAGTGGCTCAAAGCAACACATGTTATTATCTTACAGTTCTGGAGGTTAAAAGTCCAAAATGGATTGGCAGGGTCATGGTACTTCTGGAAGCTCTAAAGGAGAATTCATTTCTTTACCAATTCCAGCTTCTATAGGCCAGCTGCATTCCTTGACTCATAGCTGCTTCTTCAAAGCCAGCAGGGTAGCATCTTCAAATCTGTCTCCCTCTCTCTCCCTCTCTCTCCTTCTCTCTCTCTCTCTCTCTCTCTCTCTTTCTGTCATCACATCTCCTCCTCTCACTCACTTCCACTTCCCTCTCATAAGCACTCTTGCGATTACTTTGGACCCACTTGGATAAATGATGATAACATTTCTATTTCAAGATCCTTAATCATTTCTGCAAAATTTTCTTTGCCATGGAAAGTAACACATTTATGGGTCCCAGGGATCAGGATATAGACATTTTGGGGAGCCATTTATTCAGCCTACCATTTATTCAGACCTCTTTGATCAAGCCTTTCTGATTTCATCCAAATATTCTCAATCTCTCCTTCATCTACTAACCCTGCCCCCACAACCAAAGCATTTTTTATGTCTCTATGGGGTGAATATATATCCTATATACTATTATCCCAATTAACATCCTTGACCTCTTCCCCTTTGACCTTTAAACACTATTATATTTTTTCTCCCAAATTCTCTCTTTTTTAGTTAATTTTTAATTATTTTAATTTTTAATTATCAAATATTAAGTGAGCCCCTACATGGCTTTAGGCACTGTTCATGTTCTAAAGAGAGAGTAGTGAACAACACAGATGAGGACCCTGCCTCAGGGAACTTTCATAATGGTGGGAAGACTGAAATAAACCTGAAGATGAATATATAAGAAAAATAATTAGAGTTCTTCCTACATTCTCAGAGAAAAATAGGCAGGATGCCATAATAAATAGTAATATAGTGATGATGATAAGAGCATCAATGCAGGTCTTTCTAAGGAGTAACACTGAGCCTGATCTCTAAAATGAAAGAACAAAGTGAGTAAAACCAAGCCAGATTGAAGCAGCAATGTAGATAAAGACTGCCCTGAGTTATTTCCTATGATATCTACAATAGACCCAGGAACAAACCAGTATTGCTTAGTGGCTGGAGTTCTGATTTGGGACTTGGGAAAAATAATAGACTTAATAACAGGCCTCTGTTTCATCATCATTAGTATTATAGCATTGAATTATAAAATCAGATATTCTATAAATGTTTGATGTATATGTATGAAACTTTATTTTACATAGTTTTAGATATGCTGTCCCTTGGGGCTGCAGTCCTCAACCTCTGGACAGTGGATTGGTACTGGTCCGTAGCCTGTTAGGAACTGGGCTTCACAGCAGGAGGTGAGAGGCAGGCAAATGAGTGAAGCTTCATCTGTATTTACAGCTGCTCCCCATCACTTGCATCACCGCATAAGCTCCGCCTCCTGTCAGCTCAGCAGCGGCATTAGAGAGTGAAGCTTCCTGTAAACTGTGCATGTGAGGGATCTAGTTTGTGGCTCCTTATGAGAATCTAATGCCTGATGATCTGAGGTGGAGCTGAGATGGTGATGCTAGCACTGGGGAGTGGATGCAAATACAGATTATCATTAGCAGAGAGGTTGACTACACAATAAATGTGATGCATTTGAATCATCCAAAAACCATCCTCACCCCCCACCCCCGGTCCATAGAAAAACTGTCTTCCATGAAACTGGTCCCTGATGCCAAAAAGGTTGGGTACTGCTACTTTGGGGTATCAAAAGTCAAAAGCATTAACATACTGGCAGTAATATACATGGCAGTAACATACTGCTTTATTTAGTAGCTCTTGTGTGCCTGTGTCTGCTAAATGTGGAGCCAGTAGAGAGTGTTTCATTCCAGGAATCATCAATTGACTGAAAAATAATTACAAGTTTATTATGGCCATCTAAGTCCACGTTATTATCATGTCGGAAATGAAGCTTCTGATGTTTTTGTGCTCCTAATAGAAGTACACGCATGGCCGAAGTTTATTGCTCTGACTCAGACATGCTGTCCACAAGCTACATTCATCCTATTGCCATCTCTCAATGCTGGGAAATTGTCTAACACTGCTGACCTCAATATGGTTTGGATACTATTCAATACTCAGGAAAACATTATAGATCATTCCTATTTGATCATAACAAGGCAGCTCAGCCTTGTTTTATAATGGTCATAAGTAAAAATAAATAACCAATTTTGCCTGAATGAAATAAAATCAATACTTCTCTTTTGCAATATGCTTCTCAGGAAGAAAATCCACAAATTTGTCTCATTTCTAAAGGTCTGGTGGCAAATAACCCAGAGGTATAATTTTTTTTTTCCATTCAGCATGAAATGGGCCAAAACATGCTACCCAGATTTTGCATGTGCCCAACAAGCTCATAGTGGCTCAACTTAAAGTAATTTTTACGGATGATTACAATGGATATATATCCTCATGCCCCTTAGAACAACACAAACTAATTCTTTTTTGTGACCAAGCATAACATAAAATGAGATTTATCTGTGTGCTTGCAATATCTATTAGGTGCTGTGCAGATGGAGATCAGGTGAGCTACCTGCTTATTCAGTAAGACATTATCACTGATAACATTCTGACACTTATGATAAATGCAGTATAGCAGCATGGCTATAAAAGTCATTCTTGGTTTTTTGTTTGGTTGGGGTTTTTTCCACCCTTCTTAAAAACTCCCAAGTTTATGGTAGTAGTTATCAGGAGAAAGTACAACTTTTATCTTATAGGTATTCATCAATTTTTCTGATTCCTTTGTGAATTTTTTTCTGTCATTCAATTGTAGTTTTTTTTAATTTCAGCATATTATGGGGGTACAAATGCAAAGGTTACGTATATTGTCCATGCCCCCTCCCCCCTCGAGTCAGAACTTCAAGCGTGACCATCCCCCAAACATTGCACATCTCACTAATTATGTTTGTATATACCCATCCCTTCCTCCCCCTTCCCACCTGCCTGACACTCGATAAATGTTATTCCTATATGTCCACTTAGGTGTTGATCTGTTAATACCAATTTGCTGGTGAGTACATGTGGTGCTTGTTTTTCCATTTTTGAGATACTTCACTTAGTAGAATGGATTCCAGCTCTATCCAGGAAAATACAAGAGGTGCTATATCACCGTTTGTGGAAACAACCCAAGTGCCCATCAATACATGAGTGGATTAATAAAATGTGGTATATGTATACCATGGAGTACTATTCACCTTTGTGAATTTTTAATTAAAGTTCTTAGACAATGTGAAGAACATATATATAATGGAAGATGTAGTTTTGTTAAGGAATAGGTGAGTAGAAATAAAAATCATAAGATTTTAGAAGTTAAAATCATACTTGTTTTACCCAATGATTTGATAAACATAAAAGTAAAGAAAAATAAATGCAATTTCAAATATTTTCATGTTTTATAATTTTTTTCAAGCAACCAAAAAAATTTAGGGAAGTTTGCATATTGCATAATTACCAAAGAGAAATTTTCCTGGCCAATAAAATGCAGCATTTACTTTGTTAGGGTTTTTTACTTGTTTTGTTCATATGTTTCACTTTGTTTTTGTTTCTTATTTGTTGATTATGTAAATCAAATATTATGGAAACAAGCATACAAAGGCAAATGCTTTCTCTTTTGCAAATGTATTATGAGGTCATGACTAGGGTTTATCTGTAAGCGGAGGATGTTCCTCCTGTCTAATTGTTCTGGTGTAATAGCAAAATCATCCACTTCCCAATTCTACCTACTGAACACCATTAAGTTCACTGTTCAGAAATATTATTAGCATTGAATATCACTTAAGTGACAATTAATTAATACAAAAACTACATGACATCTATGATAGTTTTTATCTTCCTCAGCGCTAAACATGGGTGCAACTATCTTTGAGAACACTTTTAGGCGTACAGTTATGGTAGGAGATGTACAATGGAGTCTAATTCTAAACTATAAACTGAAGCCTAAACATCCCTCCTATCTAGAGGGGAACAGTCTTCTCCTTTTATGACTGTCCCATGGATATCATAATGGTGAGGCTGACATTTTCCTCTTCCCCTTATGTACACATCCATTGAGTCACACCAGCCTTGGGGTAGAGTAGACTATAAGACCGCCTCAGCTGCAACTTTAGGAAAAGAAAATTTTGACAGGAAATGCAGAGCACCTTTCCTTGGGTACAATAAGGGCACTGAATTGGAGGTTGGAATCCTGAATTTTAGTGCTGGCTCTCTCCTTATCTCTAGTGATGCCAGTCAGTTTAATCTCCTTTTACCTCAGTTTCCTTATATAACAGAAAGGAGTTAGACTAGACATTCTTCAAGCTTCCTTTTAAAATCCTTATAAATTCCAGATGTCAGTGCTCTTGACTGAAAAGCAGTTTTCTTCTTCCCCTCACCGTGGGGCTCATTTCATATAAATGACCTGGAGCCGCAGAACCCTTCATCGCTTGCCAGCTGAGTGTGCAACGCTGACCTCCATTTTACACTGCCTGTGTGTGTATGGCTGACTGGATTGACTATGTGCAAGTCAGCCTCCTAGCAATCCATCTTATCTCTGCAAGCTGGCAACAATTCAGTGGTTAAGACAACTGGAGGAACCTGACCATGAAACGGCCATTCCCTGGCTCCGCTCCGGCACAAAATCAGCCTTTTGTTGTCTGACGCAGCTGAGCCTCATCCTCACAGTATTTAGCTCTGACATTTAGCATTCTTACACTTACTTCAGAGCAGGTGACAGAGTACCACTGCCACTGAGAGGCTGCCCAGTCATTTCTTCTCCTACAGGTAAGCCCAAAGGTAGGCAGAGAACAGCCCCGCCACAGTCTGAATGAGGGACTGTCCCAAGGAGGGCTGCCTGCACTTCGTTCCTCCCGTACCACAGCAGATGCAAATCTCTCCCAGAAAAGCCAAGTTAATCTAAAAAATGCAAAGATGACAAGTTTGACAGATGAACAGAATCATGAAAAATGGAGGAAACATGCAATCATATTTTTAATTCTTTAGTGTTGATAATAATTTTCTGCTTAATAAAAGGATACACTTGTTTCAGGGAAGGACTGAGGTTACAATACCATTGGCTCAAAAGTAACAGTCAAGAAGCAATTCATGTTTATTCTAACATTACCATACATTCTTATGGAGCAGTATAGTTTTAAGTGTCCTTTTGTAAAAAGTACCCTTGCTAATGGAAATGGTTGTTCTTATAACTTCACTTGCATGGATTGCTGTCCTCCCCATTCTGGATACTACTGGATTATGGACTATATTTTGAGAAACACTGTCATAACTTTGACCTTTGGCACTGAGAAAACAACCTTTAGGTTGAATGTTAACTGAAAAAGTAGATCCCACTTTTTAGAAGTCACTGACTATGCCTCTTTTCTGAGTCACCTTACTGAACTTCACCCACTACCTACCATAGGGTGTTGCAATCCAAAATATTTTTTTTAGAGACAGGATCTCTCTCTGTTGCCCAGGCTAGAGTGCAGTGGCGTGATCATAGCTCACTACAGCCTTGAACTCCTGGGCTCAAGTGATCCTCCTGCCTCAGCCTCCCAAGTAGCTGGGACTGTAGGCATGCACCACCACACCAGCCATTTTTCTTTTTTGTTTTATGCAGAGACAGAGTCTTACTATGTTGCCCAGGCTGGTCTTCAAATCCAGGCCTCAAGTACTCCTTCCCCCTTAGCCTCCCAAAGTGCTGAGATTACAAGTGTGAGCCACTGCACTCGGCCCCAAAATATTGATATTAAATATTTTCCACCTTTTTGTAGGCCAGGCTTTCACATTCATTAACTCATTTGAATCTCACAATAACCATGCTTTAAAAACTGAGTAACATCCCAAGATCACACACTGTCAAGGGATGGCCCTGGAATCCTGATTCCAAGCCTGGTACCTTTTCCATTGCACACAGAAGTAAAGCTCAAGAAAACAAAGATGTCTTGGGCAATCAGTTTCAATGTTAACAGTTTAAACCCAAGAGTAAGGAATCCAAGGAAATGTAATACAGAGGCCACTCAGGTAAGAGCTCCAGCTCCAAGTGGTAGCTGAGACAAGTAGAATGAGATCACACCAGGTATACAATTTCTATTACGAAACTCTAGTTTTAAGTATTTTTAACCCCTGACATGAATATTTCCATCGCCCTTTAAAGCAATTCCCATTCTTCATGGAACATTCAGCTTTAGAGAATTATAGAATGCCCTTTTTCCCCTCTAAATTAATTTCCTCCCAATGACTAGGGACCTCTGACACCTAACTGCTTTGCTAGTAAGAGACCAATGAAATATGCTTCTAGACTTAGATTTTAATATTTACACAAAGCCAGTTTTTACTCTTTAAATAAATCAAAAATATCTTTGTTCTCTACACACAGTAGGCAAGTAGGCATTTAGGAAACATATGGTATTTGGGCTGGCACCCCAACTCTGAAACAAGCTACTTAAAACTGAAGTATGCACATAGTCTATGTTATACCACTGAAAGTCACATTGTGGAACCTGGTTACAGCTTGAAATATGTTGTCTGAATCCCCAACATCACTCATTTCAAGGAAAAAGAACGACAGGCAAATGGACCTGACCAAAATAAATTGCCGAATACATCCAGTGACTCTCACGTTAAAAAAAAAAAATCTATTCTCACCATATGAAAGCAAATCCAAGTCTGAATGGAAGAATGTCACTCCTTACTTCTGTAAGAATAAATATAATTTAAAATATAACTGAGATTTTCATTGAATAAGAAAGCAAACTTTGGTAATGGAAGCATCCTGTCTTATTCACATGAGTGCTCTTTGGATTTTGAGAGATGGATTTGTGTTTTTCTTTTCTAGATATAAGAAATAAAACTAAGAAGTACACATTGCCCCAACAGACATTCAGTATGATGTGGGTCACACAAGGTCATACTTCCAAATACTTCAGATCTCTGGAGAATTCACTGTGCTTCATGCATCATTTGTTTCTCAGGTTTGGATAGATATTTTTTGTCAAGAATCCCAATGCTGTTATCGTGGTATGATAAATTGTTGCTACAAGGATAATTTTTTTCTTTTAATGCACACACATATAATTTCCCAAGGATGTGCCCATGTAATACCCAAAAGGCTGATAGAAGAGGTTCAAATATGTTAATCAAAAGTTGCTTTTTTAATTCATAAGGTAAATATCTTAAGTGATGTCTTTGGAAATTAACTTGACTAGTTGTTTTGGCTTTGTAAAAATACAGGCTTAGTGTTAACAAGGATTTGTTACAAATCCTAGAAAATGGAATTGTGCACTATTGGAGGCCTTTACATTGTCCATGGTCAGTTTCTGAAGCACTGAATTCATTTTAGTGAGATGGTGTAGATAATAACTGGATTTTAAGTTCTGATATGTAAAATCTAGAATTCCAAAGAAATATACCAGGAATTTCATAACATTTGCATTTAAATTTCAATTAAGATATATTTGAACATTGTGTAAATGGTACCAAGAACATTATACTCACAATTTCTATTTGTTCTCATGAAAAATTTATTTCCTTCATGTATCACCTATTCCTCTCCAACATTTTTTATTTTCCTGGAAAGACAATATCCAAACCTTCTAAGTCAGAAATAAAATCTCCAAAGCCTTCTAGGGCCAGGAAGTCAACGCACATGGTTAAAGTAAGCAGGACATGGATGCATATGCATACATTGGGCAGGGGAGGGCTGGTGGGGGGGAAGTGGGCATCATTCAACCCCCTGCCATACTATTGCTATGTTTACCTCTGGTCTAGCTTGTTCTCTCCAACTGTGTGAGGAGAGGGCAGTTTTGTTATGTTCATGGCTCATGCAAAAGAAAACATATTCATGTACCTTAATGTACAGAATAAAGAGCTGTGTTGCAGGAGAAGGTGTTGGAGAAGTTAGCTTGGAACAGAAGTGATCTCACCTACAATAGGGAAGAATGGATGGCAGTGTTCTGTTTTCGGAGCATGAGGGATGGAGGGTTCTGTGAGTGGTGGGCTCTGTACCCCTCATCTAAGCAGCGGCCAGAACTCTGATGGACACATCCAAGTAGCCAGAGGTCTGTGTGTTAGCAAACGATGATTTTGCCTTGAAGCAAATCCAGATTGGTATCTATCTGACTTTTCATCCAAATTTGTGCTGGCATCCCTGTATGATCTTCCCCAAAAGGACTGACTAAAGCCCCACATTTTCTCTTAGCATTCTGATGGTGCCAGCTCTCTAATCTTGATGAAAATGCTACAGTGACTGTGGAAGGCCAGGACATGAAAGTGGTGCTCAAACTGGTGAACAATATGACTTGTTTCTGCATCATAAATAGATAATCCTATGACTTCTCATTTCCCATTCATTGATCCAACCATTCAACAAAAGGATGAAGCATTTTCTTCGTGCTAAGTTCAGTGTTATACACTAGAACACAAAAACTCTTAAGTCACAAGGAACTCGAGGAAGTGGTTATTTCTATTTGGGAATTTTTTAAAAAAGGGTGGAGAGACTACTTAATTAAATAAGTAAGAGGCTCCAAAATAGACCTGGAATTATCCAGTTGGCCAGGGAAAATGGAAGCAAAGTCCTGTTTTAGGCACAGATAAACCTGGAAACAAATGCTAGGAGGCAGGAAACAGGGTGGCATGATGGTGTCAGATGAAAGCAGCAAGGATGGCTGGAGAGAGGGGCATTGTGAGGGGTAGGGATGGAAAAGGGGTGAGAAATAAGATTGGAGAGAGAAGGAGAGTACCAGAGAGTTCCCAGTACTCAGCACTGGATGTTAGACTTTGTCTTATAGGCAGGGAAGTGCCTGATGGTTTTGAAGTGTTTTGATCATGAGAACATGAACAATAGGGTTGGTTTGTTTTGTAAAATATATTACTATTTTATGTTACATTTGTGTAATCTTGAGATTCAGAATTATGGCAATTTGTCCATAATAAAACATTTAGTAAGCAGAAATGGCACTCTAACCCAAGATTTAAGCTCTTGGTATCCAGATTCCAAATTCAGTGCTTTCTCTACTAAAAGACAAAATTTTTACAAAACTGCACCATGATATCCTGCTTTGAATATCCACAAGTGCTCACGGATGCCTCTGAAAACCATAACAATCAAAAAGGGAAACAAAATCTGTATGTAGTTTTTTCATGTCATTGAGTTTGGATGACATGGAGGCAATTATGTCTAATTTTCCACCTTCATCCTGCTAACATGTGCAGAGCCAGGAGCCTCTTGCTTTGGCCCATCTTTGCTTTGTGTTTCTGAATGCTTTCAGTAGAGAGCATCTGTGCCTGCTAACCCCAGCCAGGGCCTGTGCTGGAAGCCCCACAATCCAACAGCATAGGTCACACATGAGCTATGGCTTGCCACCATAGGAGCCAGGAGGAAGTCTGTTCTCAGAGATTTCCCCACTCAATTGAGCAAATCTGACAACCGCTTTAGGTCAAATGATAAAACATGTGATCCTCCAGAACAGGGCAATTAAGAAGCAAATGATCTTCTTATTACATATTGCCTAAATATTTGATGAGTTTTTGTTGCTGCTGCTTTTCTATTGTTTCTCCACATAATGTTGCAGTGATAAAAAGGGCTAAGACATCTTCACTGGGGCGCAGCTCATCTAATGTTTTCCCAGACTCACCAAAAAGAAAAATATTCCTCATTTTCCCCTTTTCTCCACTCTCCAGTCTATTTCAATGTCAGTCTCACTGAGATGTCACCTGCCCTCTTGCAGTCAACGAATTATATTATCATATTAGGTCCTCCTTGAATGATCTCAGGCTCCCTATTTATGGCATGGCTATTTAAGAAAAAAGGAGTGGATAGCCATTGTTCCCAGAGTTTTAGCTCTCTATCTCCTATATCCTCTCTATTATTGCCCCACCTTCAAATCATCCTCTCTTTAACACCCAGTCACTATCATTCAAGCCTGACACTGATTCATTGCAGGCAGCTCTATCCCCATGTACATCTAGGTAGGAGTCCAACTCAGCAAGCAGAGCATTCATGCTGGTTATCTCTCCCTGGTCCCTCTAATTATCCTCCTTTGACCCACTCTTGTTTTCCTGGTCCACATTGCTGTGGGTCTCCATTTTCCCCTCACCTCAAGCTCCTCCCTTTATTCCCCCCAGAACAGTAAACACTAGGCTAAAAATCTAGCAAAATTTTCTAAAGCCTTGGGGGTGGAATAGGGAAATAAAATGCAAGAAAAAGAAATGAACTGGGTATCTGTGAACACTGTTTCCAAGTCCACTGGCCATGGTTCTCCCTGCCAAAACCTTCCTCCTGACCTTCTCCTCCCTTGCCCTCCTGGTTGTCACCACATAGTTTGATATTTTATACATGTATAATTGGTATGTGTGCATGTGGGGGAGGTAATTTATCTTCAACAGATGGAAGCATGTTTGACCATCTCCCCATCTCTGTCTCCACTCTGAATATGGGCCCTCAAGCCTCTTTTATTTCTGACAAGGAGGAACCCCCCCCCTTTATCCACCCTACTTTCTTCAGCCTGCTTCAAGGGTATCCTAGCATTGATTCCACTGAGATGTCACCCTGCTCCAATGATGACAGCTGTTTATTAATTATGAAGAGCATATGCTCATAGTGTCTCATTTTCTAGACCATCTCCATTCCAGAGAACCTGTACAGAACCAAAAGACCCATCTGAATGACTTTTCCCAAATAAGCTCAGATACGCATAGAGAAATACACCTACAGGAAGTCTTTCAGTAACACCTTGTCCCTGAAACATTACTTGGATAATAACTTTTTCCCAGAAACATGCCATTCTGCATTCATATTCTTTGGAGTTGTGCCTCTGCATCTCATCTCCTGGCCTAAGTCTACAATTTGTCTCTGGTGTTAATGGAGTAGGATTACATTCAGTTGCCAGATTTATAATAATCATATAATTATTTTGCAGATGGCAATATTTAGTGTGCTTATATGCCCAAGAATACTCCAATAATTAAATTACATATTTTTGCAGGATATTTACACAAAGGACTTCCTTAATGATTTTAGTGGGTTCTTCCATAAGTCACTCAGAAATACAAAATAATTCAACAAGTATCAGGACCTTGTTACTCACTGATACTATAACATGTCAGACACAAAGATGAATATGGCCTTATCTAAGCATTCTTTGCTAGTAAGGAAGGGGGTCACACAGAACACAAATGGCAATTAATGAAAACAAAGCTCGATGAAAACTCTGCAGGAAAAGAGTATGAACATACTTAGGGAATGGACAAGGCTCAACATTGGAGGTGACATTTTGACTGGTTATAAAGGATGAACAGGATTTAGATGGGAAGAGCTGAGGGACAAAGGCCAGCAATACAGGTAAGAGGAGTAGAGGGAGATAAATTTTGCAGGTGAGGAGAACAAAGGAAGCAAATATTTACAAATTTCTAAGGGTCAGGATTTTGGTGCCAGGGTGATGATAGGCATGTCACATTTTCAGCTACTGCGAATTGGAGGAGGCATCCCTGGTCTCTTCATCCAGCAGATTTATACCAATTCACAGGGAGGCCCTTTCCAGAAGTGGGAGAGCCAATTGCTTTCATTGTCAAAATTCAGCTTTTCAAGTGGCAGTAGCCAGCATTTGTGGCTGAGAAACAAATGTTGTGTTCATTCCAAACAAAAGATGTGTCCCGTGTCATAGGCTCTGGAATTGCCACTCTAAAAATAATGAGATATTTTACAAAACATGTGCCTACAATGTAATAAAAAAAACAGACCAGCAGTCATCCTAGTGTTGGCTGATCCTCTCCAGCTCTGGCTAAAATGTGTATCTGACGACCTCATTAGTTTTCTCAGGGGTAGGAAGTAGCACAGACAGATGTCCTCGGCCATGTGACTAGGTAAAGATAAATAGCCAGGATGCAGCTGTGTAGACAGCTGTCCAAATCGATTAAAAAATAGATCTATCCATTCCCCTCGGTTCCGTGGAAGATTCTGGGATTATCACAATTTATACACCAGCCCTAAATATGTTTCCTGCATAATAGTACAATGTAGCACTTCCTTGGCACTGCAATTTTTCAAAGCCCACTGCAAATATAAGCTTAATTTTATAGTCTTTCAGGAAGATAAGTAGAAATTTCTAGCTTTGCAGATATACAAATGGATTGAAGTTATTACCCCAATTAATTAATTAAATCTCTGAATAACATAGTAGGATATGTGATCCATGATTTCATGAATTCAATTGAGGAGATGCAGCCACAGAGACCTAAACAAATCATTCTCCCTAGGCCAGGTATTCTGTGTAGTAAAGGGAACCTGGACACTTCAAATTCTGGGCATGATACACCTACCTGTGACCTCACAATTCTAAATATTAACCCAATAGCCACAAAAACAAAACAGCCTATCTGTCCTTTGATGGTAGAATGGACAAACTATTGGATAGTCATACAATGGAGTTCTAGTCAGCAATGAAAATGAACAACTGTTTCCACCAGATTTCAGATGAGGTCCAGGAAAGCTGAGGTATGAAAAGACACTCATCGTGTATTAAGTTGCAGTCAGGTGGGTTTGCACTGCCAGCTGGGGCCCCGCCCCTTATCACACATTCAGGGTGGGAACTCAGACCTTTGCAACAATGACCATGAGAAAGATGCTCTGTAAGAGTCGCTTGCAAACCTTTTATTGCTTTTTCCCCTTTGCTACATGTGATCTTTTCCCCATATTTGTTTCTCACATGTAGAAATGTTGCTTTATGGTGGGACAAGGGGGTCATGTGGTCATGTACCCATAACTTAGCTACTTTACTAATCTGAATAACTTACAAAATATTTTGGATTTTCAATGTACATGATTAGTCATCCGAGAGCAACAATAAATTGGTTTTACCATTTCTAAAAAACAAACAAAAACTAATATAGTTTATATTTACAAGATTCTCATCCAAAATGATCGCAATAAAAGGGAACAAAGAAACTGACCTTTCAAAACAACAACACTCTACTTATAAAGCAAATACTCTTATAAATGGCAATTTGCTAAGGTGAAACAACAAAACAATTTGGCCTTAAAAATAAAATAATGAGAAAACATTAATAACTGAGTAAATATTTAAATATAACATGAAACAGAATTTTTTTTTACTTTGTGAACTCAGCAATAATAAAGCATTATTCATGCGCATATAATAATGACAGATAAGGAACTTGGTCCTACTTTTTATTGTAAGTATTATGGAGTGGTAGAATATCCACTGCTTTAAACTGAAAGGATCTGGACTTCCTTTCCAGCTTTGCTCCTAACTAGTCTATGACCCTACAGAAGTTGTCTTATTTCTCAGGGATATTGACCATTTAATACCTATGATCCTTTCCTATGTAAAAATTCTATTTATTGATAAATATTCAGAAAAAAGCTATTTTGGTTGAACTTAAAGAAATATTTTATATTTTCCTATGCTTAAATTAACAGTGACAACTCCTGTCATAATAATGCTCTAAATTAATATTCTCTTCCAAAATGCCTTTTCAACCATGACCCTTCTTTGACCCTGACCATAACCCTCTACACTAGGTATGATGGGGAATATGCAGATAATGTAACTGAAACTTAAAGTCGGGAATTGACTTATCAAAGACCCCACAGCTAGGTTTTAATACAGCAGAAATAGTATTCAGTTTGGTGTTATGAGATGGTGTCAGTAGCTAAGAAGACATAAAAATATGATATAAAAATGTTTGCACTTGAAAAGCTTATAATTTTTCAAAGTCCTGGAAGTGGGGGAGCAGTGATCAACAGAAAATCATAGGGGTATGTGGCAGTTATGTGCCCTGGGCTGATATGCCATATGTGAAGAAACAAGGATAGACCATAGGCTCTGGATGAGTAAAAATGCATGTGGATATACTTTTCTTTTTTTTCTTTTTATTTCAGAATATTATAGGGGTACAAACATTTGTGTTACACGAATTGCTTTTGTTCAGTTTGAGTCAAAGTTATGAATATTTCCATCACCCAGATCGTGTGCATTGTGCCTATCAGGAGTGAATTTACCTATCCCCTCCTCCCCCTTCCTACCTGCTTGAATTCCGTTGAATTTCACTACTCTATGTGCACATGAGTGTTGATCAATTAATTCTAATTTAATAATGAGTACATGTGGTGTTTGTTTTTCCATTCTTGTGATGCTTCACTTAGAAGGATGGTCTCCAGTTCCATCCAGGTTGTTGCAAAAGATATTAGTTCACCATTTTTTATGGCAGAGTAATACTGCATGGTATATATATATATATATATATATATATATATACCTCATTTTATTAATACACTCATGTACTGATGGGCACTTGGGCCGTTTCCACATCTTTGCAATTGTGACTTGTGCTGCTATAAACATTCAAGTGCAAGTGTCTTTTTTACAAAATGTCTTTTTTTCTTTGGATACATATTTAGTAGTGGGATTGCTGGATCAAATCGTAGATCTACTTTTAGTTCTTTGAGGTATCTTCATATTGCTTTCCACACAGATTGTACTAGTTTGCAGTCCCACCAATAGCGTGTAAGTGTTCCTTTCTCTCTGCATTCACACCAGCATCTGTTGTTTAGAATTTTTTGATAACAGTCATTCTCTCTGGAGTTAGGTGATATCTTATTATGGTAAATTGTCTGGGTGGGACACTCTGGCCTATACCTATAATCCTAGTGCTTTGGGAGGTCGAGGCAGGAGGATCACTGAGGCCAGGAGTTCAAGATCAGCCTGGGCAACATAGTGAGACCCTGTCTCTATAAAGAATGACATTAAAAAATCAGCCAGGAATGTAGTCCTGGCTACTCAGGAGGCTGAGGTGGGAGTATTGCTTGAGCCCAGGAGTTTGAGGTTACAGTGAACTATGATCATGCCACTGAAATCCAGCCTGGGTGATAGAGCAAGACTCTGTCTCTAAAATAAAAAGAATAAAAAAGAAATAGGCTGTATTAAGCCATGATGTACTGAGCTTCAATGATGAATTTGGCTAGGAGCATGGCAAAAAATGTTAACTTAGAGTAAAAATATCTAAGGCAGAGTGAATGACTGTTTGAATAGAAACCCTAGGTCTGAAGATCATTCTAACTCCTGGATACACAAGGAGCAAGAGGCCAGACACTGGAGTTGGTGGAGTCTATCTTGACTGCAAAGGAGGTGGCTCCTATTGCCACATCAGAGACATTATGTAGGTCCTTCAATAAACCTATCCAGATGGCCTGAGTCAATGCCTTCAGAGTATTTACAGGGATCCACATATATAGACTAAATATTGTAGAATCTCAGTAGTGTCTAAGAGGCAACCAGAAGGTCAAACACACGCTCTCACAATCCATTTTAAATTATTTGCTTTTCTATTTCCTAGTTCTGGATATACTTCTTCACACTTCCACATCTTTCCAGCAGAGGCACTATCGATTTTCTTTCTCAGTTAACATTTTCTCCTAGAATATGAAATCATTTCAATAGAAGTCTGTAATAGACTGATATCTCTTCAGAAATATCTTAATTACTAGAACCTGAGCATGTTATTTGACACGGCAAATGTGACTTTGCAGATGTGAAAGGTCTTGAGATGGGGAGATTCGCCTGGATTATGTAGGTGGACCTGGATACAACCACAGGTGTCTTTGTGAGGCAAAGGGAGATTTGACACTGAAGAATAAAGCAATGTGACCACTGGGGAAAGATGCTGTGCTGTTGGCTTTGAAGACTGAGAAAGGTGTCATGAGCCACAGACGCAAGGAATGCTGCTCTAGAAGCTGGAAAAGGCAAGAAATCAGTTCTACCCTAGAGTCTCCAGAGGAAGCTCAGCCCTGTTGACACATTGGTTTGGGCCCAGTGTAACTGATTTTAGACTTCTGGTCTCAGAACTGTAAGAGAATAAATGTGTGCTGTTTCATGTCACCTCATTTGTGGTAATTTATTAAAGTAGCAATAGGAAACTAATACAAAGTCTAAATGAGAAAGTTAATCTGGTAAGGGGCAAAAAAAAAAAAAATACATCTAATGCACCTCAACACTAAACAGATAATGCTCTCGATGGTTGACTCTCTGAGGGTCACCCTCATTATTCTCGTTAGGCTCTGTTAGGTTATCTTTTATTCATGTTATTCACCTAGCTTGTGCTGTCCATCATTCAGCATTTGTACATTTCACCTATATTTTAAGAACCACCTTCTCAGGGTCTCCTTTTCCAATAAAACCATTGCAAGTCTTGGGTCCTCCTTCCTTGAGGACAGAAACTATTCTTTGCTTTTGGTTCATTTCCCTTGGAATGTGTACTGTATACTATTGTACATGGGCGTGTTTAATAAATATTTGTTGATTCACTCAATGATTGATTGATTAGCCATTCTGAATAAGCATTGAACCAAACTGCCCATGAAATGGTAAATAAATGAGTTGCTTTCATTTGTAGTGAGAAATAAGACCCTCTTTAACCAGCTTGGGAGCAGACAAAAGAGACTAATTTGTGCCAAAAAGGAAAATAGGCACACAGATGATTTTAAAAAGATACTGATAAACTCAGAGTGAAATAACCATTGCCACTGGTGACAGAGAGACATTAAGTACTAGCTCATCTAGGAAAGTCAGCTATGTTTAGAGAGTAAATTGTGTGTGAACAGCAATCTAAATCAACACCAGCTTAGGAAAAAAAATGAAGAATATAACAATAGTCTCAGTTTAAAAAGACCAATTCTCTTAGAATCAGGAGAAATTACTATGACAAAATTTAACCAAAAACTTTATACAATGAGCAAAATGAGTGAGTCATATTTCTGCTTAATTTCACTCTGTTATAACTATATGCCTATTGCCACCAGACTAAAATCCAATCTTTAGTTTGATTCCAAGCATATACTTTTCCATTGTTTGTTAAGTTTGGTACTTTTGAACAAGCTCCACTTTGGGAAACCTTTGTAACATATAAATTATTTTCAATTTTATACATTTATGCAAAAACTGTAAGTAAGGAACCCATTCAGTATTTTGTAAGCTATTTAGACTAAAGGAAATTTGCCAGCCTTGATGATTTAAGAACAGTTCCCACTGAGAAAATGTGAAACACAGAGGTTCTATTTTAATTCAGCGGAATTTCTTTTGCAAAGGAACTACATCTTGACAGATGAGAAAAGACAATTAATCATCAGACATTTTCATATGAGAGCATCTTTTACCAATACACATGGCTTTCCTAAGCCTGGAGACTCAAAAAAAAAAAAAAAAGCTCAGAAATTCATGAGATTTTTGCTAAATCAACCATTGACTCCTTCTCACCTCACATTTTTTTTTCTTTTTTTTAATTTCAGTATATTATGGGGGTACAAATGTTAAGGTTACATATATTGCCCATGCCCCCCTCCCCCCTAGAGGCAGAGCTTCAAACGTGACCATCCCCCAAATGTTGCACATCTCACTCATTGTGTTTGTATATACCCATCCCTTCCTTCCCCCTCCCACCCGCCCGACACCCAATAAATGTTATTCCTATATGTCCATTTAGGTGTTGATCTGTTAATACCAATTTGCAGGTGAGTACCTCACTTTGATTCTGCTTTCATCGTATTGACTTCTGATTTGTTTCTCTCTGACCCACCTTCTCTGGTGTTTTGAGTTTATAGTTTCAGTTAATGGCCCTTCTTTTTGTCCCCTTAGCAAAGTATGTGTTTTCTGTCAGCTTATATAATACTTTCTTTTAACAAGTCATTTTGACTCTTAAATATAAACATTTTAGTGGGATCAAAATTTACAAACTATTAATCAGATTGCAAAAACATAATTTCTCATTTAAATTCTGTATCTAAGCTCGTCCATCTCTGTCATATCCACTCCCATCATAATTAAAGTTGTCTCCACCTCTTACAATTTGTTTTTATTTGGGTAATTATTTGGCCTTTCAGGATATCTCTCATCCTCTTATGATTTTTCTATTCTTCTCCCCCTTCTAAGAATAGGGCCATCCTCTGACAAGGGGAAACTTATATAACTCATGTGTTAGAGGAGGATTTGGATGGTTGACTCTCAGGGGCTCACCCTGAAGGGATTCTGGACTCTCCTTCAGGCTCTTGTGTTCACTGTGGTACCATCTGGGCCACCTCATCCATAGCACCCCAAACCGATGTCCCTAAGATATGGCTGGCCCCACTTGGACTTTTCAACATGATATAAGTTGTTGCTAAAGTCAATGGCCAGTCCTTCCTTTCTGACTTAAAAATTGCCTCAGCTACAGTCAGCTATCTATAGCCTTGAACATACTAAATTACTAAATATGGGCCTTGTTAGAAGTGTGGGTCCTACCCTGGCTATGACTGAGAAGTTAGGAATCAAGCATGATGTCCTCGAATCTTCCCAAACTATTAGCATTTTCCATGCCTCACATCAGCCTCTGACCTCTTGCACATTACTTTCTCTCTTTCCTGGCACCTCCTCCCATGACGGGAATGATTTTCCTTCCCCTATATGAAATGATCTCCACTTATATTCTCTTGCCCTGCAATTGCATTGGCTATAGCATGGTCAAGCCTCCAATAGTTACTCTTGATCTGTAAAGGCCCAGTCTTAGATTCCCAAGGAAAACAGCTTGCCTTTAAAACCATGTTTTATTAGGACATCTAAGCTGTCATATTTGAAATTCAAATCTGAGTGATGACATATTTTACCTAGTGATATCTGTTCTCCCTTTCTCTGTAGCACAAAGCCTGGTGGAAGGGCTATAAGGGAAAATTCCAATTCAATGATATGGTTCAAAATGCTAACTACATACACTCACCTTGATTTTAAACATTTCATGAATTCTACCTATATATGTAAGAGAACACGTATTGTGGTACCTTTTATATTCTTAATAATCTCCATCATTCTTCTAAGGAGAGTGGTCACTTGAGGCTTCTTTGTTTTCTGGCATTCCATATAAGAAAGAGTATAGGGTGAAATCTACTGGAGATTATGTGTTATAAAGGAAAGGAGAAAGAATGAAGCAATTAAAGGCTACAGGCTTGGACGAGAGGTCAATTGGCAAGAAGTGATATTCAAATAGGGACTCATTTCGGAATCTGTTGAGGGGCACAGTATGCAAAATGCCCTTCCATGTCCCCTACCAACTGCTCAATAAAATCTATGTATTTTACTAATGCTTCTGATGGGAGTATATTTTACCAATGGAATGGAAAGTCTATCAAACTGCTGGGTGCCATTAATTGTTGGACCAAGACATTAACCATTACCTGTTACAGATATTTTCTGTCTTGAAAAATCTATGAACATTATATTATACTTCTTTTGGGTCTTCTATTACTTTTATACCAAGACTGGGGACATATTAGGTATATTAAAAAGGCTTAGTGAGGTAAATTAATCACATCAGTTATTTTTTGAAAAAATTTTAAGCTATGAATATTTTGTTGAAATAAAATATTACAAACCTCATCCATACATGGGGGAAGCTGTGGGCAATATGGAACTATAGTATCTCTATGTTGTCCAATTATTCATAGAAGGACAGGATCTGCATGAACAGAAAATTTTAGCCTTTAAACCACAATGTTTTTCTTTCCATTGCAGAAATTGAGGACATTTAGAAATAGCAGATACCACACAAAAAGTAAGAAGATCCTAGGCCTAGATCTGACTTACCACCCCGCCTAGTCTCTTCAGAAGCCATTCCTTCTAAATCTCTATGGTAAATGCCAGACTCTCTGAATTCCTAGCAAATGCTTTGCTTAACAGACAGAGTATTAAATATTTCTTTTTGGTTGAGCACTTCACTGAACAAGTCTTTAACCACCTAAGTGCACGATTTTCCAATTACCATTTCAAAAATGATGTGCAGGAATAATCCAACTAGAAGGTGAAACCTTAGCTTTTTCATTGATGTGAAATTGATTGCTTCCTTTATTCCCCGTGATATTTTTCTTAAAAAAAAAAGAGGCAAATCAATTTAAGTGCTGAATTGACAGCCTAGAGATTAGAGTGCCAATGGACATTTATTTGCTAAAGGATGATATAAAGTAGATGTAATGATAAAGCAAACTTTCCTATGGGAGACATTAAAGTGTCCACAGGAAACTGGTGCCTACAGGTGGGTGTTCCTCGTCCCCACTGCTGGGTCAAATCACCTTACCCAGAAAGGTGGAAACACGGACTCTGATATGCAGCGTTAGCCCCTTTCTAGGACATGTCAGTAATTCATTCTGGATTTCTGCCTCTTTCTTGGCACCTGGTGTGGATTGGCCAAAGTTAGAAAATTTGTATCTATTTATTACACTTCATATGGGCTGTATTCAAGTGAATATTCCAATGAAAATTGCCAATAGTGAAGGAAAGCATTCGATTTCTGGATAGTAGAGTAGACCCTAATGTCAGAACAGGCACAAGATAGTCATAGAGAATACAAGTCAAGAACAATCCAAATGCTTTTGTTCAGGTTGTGTTTATATAGAAAATCACTTGAAATACATGCTTGAAATCAGTAGCATGCGCATCTGTTCTTTTTTTTTTTTTGACACAAGAAGAAATAGCTAGCTATTTGAAAAATATAGTGAATGAAATCAAATAAGAAAATAAGATAAACCTCATTGGAAATAAATGCAAAATTTTGTGCTTAATAAAAAGAACAAACCATAAAAATGCACAAATTAGAAACTGGTTCATGTGAAGTTCATATGAAGAAGACTTAGGAGTTTCAATTCACAGGACACTTTATATAATTTAGTGCCTGTTTAAAAAGGTAAAGTTGGTTGAAGCATTTGCTAGAATTACAGTACTCATAAGGGCATTCCCAGAAGTGTCCACTCTGTACTGCCATTGAGGCCTCAACCAAGATGGTATGCAATTCCAGCTGCTATATTGAAGGGAATACTTGTGTTCCAGGAAATTCATACAGAGTTGGGAATGATAAGAATGTATATTCTAGAGAAGAGAAGACTTAATCAGACCATGATGTTATCTTCAAATAATAGTAGAAATAGCCAACATTTATTGAATGCTAACTTCATGTCAGGGATTATACTAAACACTGTTTATACAAGTCATCTTACTTACTAACGGTATTAAGAACCTGCAACTACTAATATTAATACTACTACTAATACTACTACTAATACTAATGGCCACAACCCTACAACTTGATATTAATAATAATCTGAATTTTTCCAAAGAAAAAATTGAAGAAAAGAGACATAAAATAATTTTCACAGGGTGCAAAGGACCACCAGGAGAAAAAGAGATTGAAGTTATTCTCCTTGGCTAAAAGGGCAGAGCAAAGACTAAGGGTGGAAGCTACAATAAGTAGAATGTAGGTATATTAAAGGAAAATGACTTTAATATTTAGTTATGTCTAAAGCATAATATGCTGTCCCTGTGAGATTGTTCAAGAACACTTGAATGGCCACTGAATAAAGGAGTGACAGAAGAAATGTCTGCATTTGGTATAGATTTAACAGTTCTCTAATCTCTGCCCTCATGGTAGTTTTCTGTGAGTCTAAGAGAATCACTAGTATTTTGATGTAATGTGAATCAATCTAATGCACAAAATATGGGTTTTGGCTTCAATATAATAGATTTCCTGACACCCCTTTCTAAGTTTGATGGAGAGAGAGGAGGAGGTGTGACTATTATACATGCT
This sequence comes from Cheirogaleus medius, assembly GCA_008086735.1. Taxonomy (NCBI): domain Eukaryota; kingdom Metazoa; phylum Chordata; class Mammalia; order Primates; family Cheirogaleidae; genus Cheirogaleus; species Cheirogaleus medius. Next base: position 28,081,650 of record VBSM01003157.1, on the reverse strand, counting down.
GGTTTATGTTGCAAGAGTGTGAGGAGGCATGGGATCCAATGGCAAAATAGGAAATAAACCCTAACTTCTTTGTAACCATTTTTAATCCCAGTCTACCATGACAATACAATCCTTCTTCAATAGCATTTTGCACCCATAACTCCTGGTGTAATGTATAGTCCCATAACTGAGTAAAAAAGAACGACACAAATTTCTAGCATGGTGCAAGCTTGAAAAGGTAGTTAACAGGCTCTGGGCTTGGGGCCAATTTGTTTCTAGAGAACAATAAAAGCTTTCAAGGGGGAAAATACACACACACATTTTTTTGCATTTAAACAATCAACATTTCTCTCAGGATTTTAGCTGTTCCATTCTGGTTATGAAAAGTGATTCATTTTATTAACAATAATTTTAGCATCAAAGTCTCTAGCTACCACAGGTCAATATATTTTAATAAGATATTCCAATTTTATCTAAGATAAATGCTTCTAGGCAAAGCTGAACTCTTTCTTTTTGGTCAATTATCTATAAGAAGTTAAATAAAAGACATTTTGTTTCTCTTTGAAAAATGCAAAAAATGAGGGAGGATAAAATTTTCAGGAAACTCATTAAACTCTTAGTTTCAACTAAAATAACTTTCTCAGGGTAAAAGGGGCCACCTTGTGAAAGGGAAATTGCATTATTCAGGGATAGAACAAAAACCAGTAGGTAGAGTCACAGGCAAGAGAACAAGTGAGGTAGCTGGTCAGGGAATGGGTGGATCAGTCTCTGGCATTTGTTCTGAATCTTCCGACACCTAATGCCCAGCAAAGCAGAGTGAGTGGGTCCATCCACAGTCTACTCCTCCTCTTTTGCATGAATTATGTCAAGAATGTAATACCAGAAGAGTAGGAGGTGACCATCAAGCAAGGAAGATGATGAGAAATTAAAATCCCCTCCCATCTGCAACCCTAGTTCTTCTTCCTCTTTCAACTTCTCATTTGCTCTCACTTTTAAAGGTCTATCTTCTCTCTCCCTTAGTTCCAGAGCATGGAATATCAGGGTTGGGGTCAGTGAACAAAACTAAATTTTTAAAAATTTATTCTCTCTCCCTCTCTCTTTTTCTCTCTCTCTCTTCACTCTCCCCTCCCTCTCTTTTTTGCTAAGAAATTATTTCTTGCTAAGAATTATATATCATGTTAGGTTAGCTAATGAGATTACAAAGATTAATAAAATTATTTGTTCTCGCCCTTCAAAAGCTCAGAGTATGTGTGGCATCAAGATGCAAATGGACAATTATAAAACAATTAGGTTAGTGTAATGTTAGTGATAACTGGGCCTTAAGAAGGAATAAGGACACCTCATCCTGATTAGGGATGAAGCTCGGGGAAAGAACCCCAGAACATTTCATGAGAACATAATGTTATTTTTTAATGTGTGTTTATAATTTTCCTTTTAAATAGGTTGCAAGTACATGGGAAACAAATTTAAAGGGTGCAAATGAGAAGAGTGTGAAGTTTAATCTTCCTTCTACTCTTGTCATTTGCACTGACACTCCCCAAAATAAAATACTCAGGTATAAATCTAACAAAATAAAGTCAAGCCCTATATAAGGAAAACTGTAAAACTGTGATAAAAGAAATCAAAGAACTACATAAAAGGAGATATATTCTGTGTTCATGGATAGGAAGATTCAGTATTATAAAGATGTCAGTCAGTTGTTCCCAAATTGATCTATAGATTCAATGAAATCCAATCAGAACTCCAGTAATAGCAGGCCATGGTGGTTCATGCCTGTAATCTCAGCACATTGGGAAGCCAAGGCAGAAGGATTGCTTGAGGCCAGGAGTTTGAGACCCTCCTGGGCAATAGTGTGAGACCAGTTGTTATCCAAAATACACAAAGAATTATTAAAACTCAACCAGAATAAGACAAAAACCCAGATTCAAAAATTGGCCAAAGACCTTAACAGATAAGTCACTAAAGAAGACACACAGAAGGCAAATAAGTTTATGAAAAGGTGCTCCATATCATATGTTACCAGGAAAACGTAAATTAAAACACTAAGATACTACTGCACACCTAAGAGAATGGCCAAAATCCAGAACACTGACAATACCAAATGCAACAGGAACCGTTTGGTAGACATGCAAAATGGTACAACCACTTTGAAACACAATTTGGCAGTTTCTTACAAAACTAAACATACTATATAATCTAGTGATCAGATTTTTGGTATTCATTCAAAGGAGTTGAAAATCTATATTTACACAAAAACCTATACACAGATTCTTTACTCGTCATATTCAAAACTTAAATGCAACCAAGATGTCCTTCAGTAGGTGAATAGATATACAAAGTGTGGTAAATCTAGATAATAGAATATAATTCAGGGTTAAAAAGAAATGGGCTATCAAGCCACGAAAATACATGAAGAAACCTCAAATGCATATCACTAAATGAAAGAAGACAATCCGAAAAGGCTATGAACTATATGAAACCAACTACCTGACATTCTGGAAAAGTCAAAACTGTGGAGAGAGTAAAAATATCAGTGGTTGACAGAAATTGCAGGGAAGGTAGAAGGGATGAATTGACAAGAGCACAGAGATTTTTAGGGCAGTGAAACTACCCGGAATGGTGTCATAATGGTGGATAATGTCATTATACATATGTCCAACCTCATAAAATGTGCAATACCAAGAGTCAACACTAATGTAAACTATGGTATTTGGTTAACAATTATATGTCAATGTAGGTTCATCAATTGTAACAAATGTACCACTCTGGTAGAAGATACTGATAATAGGGGAGGCCATGTATATATGAAGTCAGAGAGTATATGAAAAATTTCTGTACATTTTTTTCAATTTTTCTGTGAATCTGAAATTGCTCTAAAATTTTCTATTAAAAAGGGATAAGTGTGCTCAGTTGAGATAGAAGAGGTGGAGATGTTACAGCAGAGCATAGAAATACATATGCAGAAAACTCCAATGAGTTCCATGTTGCTACAATATTTAATTCTTTGGGATAAGAATTAAAGAGAAATGAGGCTATAGAGATGGGCTGGCAACAGAATGTGAGTAGCATTAAAAGCTGCATTAAGTAAGTTATAATTTATTATGAAAGGGATAAATTGAATGATTTTTAGCAGAAGAACATGGTTCAATTTATCCTTTAGAAAGATTGTTTTAGTATGAGTGTGGAGATTGGATTTGAGGAACAAGCCTACAGATAAGTAGACAAATTGAGAGCCTGCTATAGCAGTCCAAGTAAGAGATGGAAAGCCTGAATTATTATAGGGATAGAGAGGAAAAGGTGGACTAAAGAGATATTTGGGAGAAAAACTCTGCATCAATTGGTGATTGATAAAATGTCAAATAGCAAAATAGTGATGAGTCCATTTTGGACTTATTGGATTTGAGATATCCTGTGAATGTATCTAACATGCAATCGAATATGTAAACCTGAAGTTTCAGGTAGAGTTCTCTAGTAGAGATATTGATTGAGATTCAGCATAAGGATATTAATTGATATAATGCGGAGACATGAAATCATCTGTGAAGGTAGCACACATAGAGAAGAAATATGAGGGAAGAGCCCGGAGGAGAAGAACACTGAGGAGAACAGATCATCACGAAGATAGAAGGTGCCAGAACTATGCAATAGTGCTATGAAATAGGAAAATAGAAAAAAGAAATTTCGAGGAATTGAAGGAATGAACAAGATCAAATGTAGCAGATAAGGTCCAGTAATATAAGAATGAAAAATATCTCCTGCATTTGGGTGCTGTGGAGCAAGGGAAGGAATAGGTCATTCTCTGAAACTGGAGAAGAAAAGCCACACTTCTAAACTCTGGGTACATATGAACATATGTATATGTGTACTGAGCAGGAATTTCAGGAAGATCACTCTTGGTAACAACATTGTTGATGTGGTAAAAGACAGTTCTCATGACAGGGATGGATAAGTTTAAGTAAGAGTTTGCAAATATTGAGAACACATTGAAATCATTGTTGAGGAGAATGTTCAGAGAAAGAAAAAGTAAGGGTGAGTGATACCAAGGATCTACCTGATGCTTTAAAATAGTGAATGGTTCATTTATTTAAATATATATACACATACATGTATATATCTATTTAAAAAGAGAAAGAGAGAGAGAGAGAGAGAAGTGTCCAAAGAGTGTTAGGCATCATAAAAATAAAAATAAGTGAAAACTCTCAAGTTTTTTTACTATTAAATTAGAAAAGACATGCATGCATCCATGAAAAGATAACTTCCTCATAAGATATACAAGTGAGTAATTTTGACATTAAGTATAGAAGACCTTGGAATATAATAGAAGCCTTTGTGGGGTTGAGAAGTCTGGCTTCATCTGACTTTGGGCATTGCAATGCAAATAATGTTCAATAGACATCGAAGCAGGAAAAGAGTGTGGGGCAGTAGGCACATCAGGAGCAAAGCTACATGAGTTGAAATGTTATATGTGTCAACATACAATGTCATACTTAAAACCACTTGACCCCCAAATACAAGCTGTAATAACTTCTAATCTAGGATCTATATTTGGGGTAGCACGTGATATGTTAGCTTTGTATTCTTAGTGGATGGGAACACTGTTCAACACTCTAATTATAAACGAGTGGTAAATCAAGCTCCGATATATGTAGTCAGGGAGAAAATCAGTTCCAGGGTACCTCATGCCATCTCTCTGCTTCACTGAGCCAATGCCTCACATCCCAACTGCAGTTTCAGGAACTATTTGCAGACAACTAATCAGCTACTCCTAAGAAAATGTGTCTCTAGATCAGCCCTAAAATGGAAATGAAGGCAACTTGGAGGGTTACAGGGGATTTGGAACTTTGAGTGCATCACTTAGGTTTGCATTTTTGTTTCAGTGATACTATGCCCATGGTATCCACACTTTGGTTTGCTTGCACCCCCTTTGTAACCCCCGATAAACATAAAAACTCAAATTCACCCTAGTTTCTGAAAGTGAGTCTCCTTCCAAATATAAGCTAGTTACTCAAGCTTTTAGTAATATTTGCCTTTCTCAGTAGCCCTGCACATAGGACACTATGTGTCTCAACAAGGATAGAAGTTGAGCTCGTTTAGCAGACTCTGCTCAGGAGGGGGCTTATTCCTATTTCTCAAGCGAAAAGAAACTTTTTTTAAAAAGCAATTTTAGGGCTCTCACAGGAAGAACTCTACATTTGTGAAGGAATGGATTTCTATACAAAATTAAATCAAAAATGAATAAATTCAAATAATTAAAATCAAAATGGAAGCTTCTGCTGAAATAAGAAGTATATGTAAATGTCCTAGTTTGAGCTCTCCTAGAAATAGGCACAGGTTCAGAAATTAAAGTGCAAGTATTTTATTTGGAAAGTGAAGGAGATGCTGGTGTGGAAGTGGGGAATCAAAACAGGGAAGGAAAGCACAAGAAAGGGAAGGGAAACAAGAAAGGGTACGTGAGCAAGCCAACTATTAATGCCACTGTAGAAGACTGGAGATTGAGTCAGCAGGGGAACTCAAGGAGTTAGTGTAGGACACACACCTCAGAACTATCGCACCTGACCAGCACAGAGCTGAAGATTCTGTGACGAGAGAGGGTTCAAGTGAAAAATGCAGATGCTGGCCATTGGAAGTTGACTGGTGAGCACTGAGGAGACAGGGTTAGAGGATACGGGTGGTGAATTAATAGCATCTCCCCTCCAAAGACAGAATGCTTTTGTGAGGTCCCATATGCCATAATGGGATTATCAGAACTGTTTTCCAAATCAAAACTTTCTAGAATTTAAACATGCTTAGCCTCTTTTTTCTTTTTTTGTAACACTCCCTTTCTTTTCATAAGCTGAGTATATGCAATGTAGGGGCTAAATTTGTTTTACAACAGCACAAGGAATCTCATCATACAAATTATATGTCATATGATAGTCAGTACTTAAAGACCTATTTAATTTTGCTAGAAAGAGGAATCTACTCAACTTCCTTATCATGGTGAAACTTCCCCTCTCTTGTTTTATAGTACATCATCATTTATTAACACCTACTACATGTAGAATAAACTGGTTGTCAGCATAGATACAAGAGAATCTGAAAACATAATTGTTGCCTTGTGCAGTTTCCACCCAAAGAGAAAATACCTGACAAGTATACAAAAAAATACAAAACTCATAAAAAAGATAAAATGCAAATAGATGTAAACAAATCAATTAATCAGACATATTTATTGAGTGCCCTTTCTCTGATAATTCATTAAATTTTATGTGACTAAGCAAGAGCCTTACTTCCCCATTACCCAAATTTGGAATATTCTTGGAAGAAATAGTAATGATGAAACATTAAGGGAATCCTTCAGGACAGTACACATAACAATCCATGCGCTGGGTAACCATAAACAAGTGATTTCAGAACAGGGAGCCATAGATAGGGGCTATGAAGAAAATGCTTCATGGAGGAAGAATGGAATGGACATTCCAGATTAGTATTATCAAAAGAACAGAGGAAAACATTGCAAAAAATGAGTAATTGTATGAATCTGCTCTTTTCTTTCCTAAAATTGGCTAGATTTTTTCCCTGAATTAATTGAGCCAATACTGTTTTGGTAACAAAGACATATCTTTAGGTATTAGTTATAATTACTTATAATTATAGACAAATCCAGAAAAGATAGTGTGTTAGGAAGACCAAAAATAAAATTCTCATGTTTAAACATGATAATCGGAATGCATTTTGCGAACACAATGCCGAATACGTCTTCAGAAATTTAACCCTAAAGTTACTTTCAATGAAACCCAAGGGTTTTCTTTTGTTCTCATGGCAAAAGAACCAGAGCTACAAAAACAAAGCAAACAAACAAACAAACAAACAAAAAACCACCCATGAAACTCTATCTTGGACATCTGAATGTATACTGTGTACTAACTCATAATTATTGAACACCTGCTATGAATGGATCACTGTTGTTACATCCTCGTTGTCCAGGTATATTTTACTTTTTAGTCTCAAAAAGTAAAATATAGAGAAACAGGCAAGAATAAAATCTAGTCAGTGACCAAATAAAACCCTTCAGCCATAGGAAAGCTACTAGAATTATTAATAAGGAGAAAAGCTTAGGAACATTTAGAAATGCATTATTTATTAAGCAACTGTCAGTGGGACTCATAAAAGGCAGGCTGTGAGTGAAAAATACGTTTGTTTGGGTTGAGTATATTACTGCAGACAGGCTAGAGATAAGCTGGAAACAAAGGGGAACATTAATCTGACTCTCAGGAAAGCATTTGTTATGGCAGCAACTACTGCAGTGGTTTTAAGCAAATGAATCACAATATGTGGTGAAAGTAAGTAGGAGTAATTAAAGAACAAGGGGTGTACATTGTCTCGACAATGGAGTTGAATTTAGACATTTCATCTTCAGGCCAGTGAGATGCAAGCCAGCACCCCTGACTACCTGACTTGCATCTTGGAAAACAAGAAAAAGATGAGACAACCAAATCCATGAGGACTGATGGGAAGAACACTTGACTGAGCAATTGAATGGTGTAGCTTCTTCATTAACAAGAAATAGAGTGGGTGAGAGCCCTTCCCCACCGCCCTTCCCCACCACCATCAATGACTTCATAGTGAACTTGCTTGCCAGGTCCCGTCATAGCAGTGGAGAATTTTATATCTTGAGCCATAAACAAAACTCTATAAATATTTGTTTATCTTCATAAGCAGAAGAGTAAAACTAAAACCATATAGAACAATGCAACAACCTCAAACACTGGAATGAGGAGATATAGACCTGAATCTGGATTTTGCCACTTATTGGCCATATAACTTGTACTTCTCTCTCTTACTTACCAAAACTTATTGGCTGTGCCCTAAATTTTTATTGAATATACTGTCTCTTCTCACCACCTCCACCTCTACCTCCCTTCTCCAACCACCATCAGCTCTCACCTGGATTGCTGCAATAGTCTCCAGTCTCCTAAATAGTCTACTCATTCCTCATCTTTTACTTGTATAGCCTATTTGTCCACGCAATAGCCCAAAGGAAATTGGCCATAAACTCTCCTTTGTGATTTTCCACATACTCACGTTTCCTCATCTGCATGCATGTTGTAATTGAGCCACCCTAGAAAAGGAGCCAAAGTCCTTGAGTCTCTGCTTGGAAGTGTGTCAGCTGTGAGATTCTTATCCTCTATATCACACTGGGACATGAGTGAATGACAGCCTCACATTGAGTGAAGTCATGAGATTTTTTTGAAGGGAGGGCAGTGTTGCTTTGATGCTGCAGAATAGTCTGATCTAATCCAGAAATTAGATTCAAAGTGAAATGCCAATGAAATAAAATCCTAAAACATATGGTATTGGCTTAGAAGTTAAGCATCAGCTGGTGAGGAGATATATTAATAGTAGATTGGCCTGCTGGACATACTTGTTATTGAGTGTAAAATATTTGCTGATACTACCAGCTACTATAACTTGGAAAGCAGATTATGTATTTACTGAACTCCAGAGGTTGAAAAACATAACATTGATAACTAGATGTTTACCAATCCCATTTAACCTTCATGAGCACACAAGTACACTGCATTTCCAAACTATGCTTGCATCTTAGTAAGACTATGTGACAGAGCCCTTGACATTAGGAAGTGGGGAGAAAGAGCATTTGTACATAGATTTTTCTTGCCTTCCTTCACCATTTACTTGAGTGATAAAGGAATCTACTTCTCCAGTCCACAGCCAGAGGACAGCTAGATTTGCAAAACTTTCTCCCTAGATCCCACTGTCAAGTACTCATTTCCCCAGTTCGGCTTTGCTAGTCTGAGGTAATGTTGTTTGCTTTCCCCACTGCATGCTATCTCATTCTCTAAATGGTTAAAATACATGAAAAATTTACAGTTTTAAGCATGGCTTCTTACCATGGAAAATCCCATATCCATCTATTCAATTTGCTGATTATCTATTCACTGATTTGCTTAATATATAATTGTTGTCTATGAAAACATGTTCTCTACCTTCAAAATACAAGGTCAGATGGAAAGAGTTATAATCTAATATAATTTAAGGGGAATAGCCCTAGATGAAAAGCTCTACTACATGTCTGGTCTTCCAGTTCTATACTTTCTGCCCTAATTTTATTTGAATTTCAGTGTTTAAACAGAAAAATTAAAAGGAATGGGCAGATATTACTCTTATTCCATAAAAAAGGCAGAAAATAGAACAAAATAGTTCAGTTTTCTTAAAGTAACACATTCAAGTCTCTGTGGTATAGGCAGGAAGTTGAGGAGGCCAAAGTGTCTTCTGGTCAAACTAACCTGGGATATGAGAGTTTCTGTGATCTCTAAACCTTACCTAAGTAGCCACTATACATGAACACAGCTTTTGGCTTCCTGCCTTAACATTCAGCTTTAAATATTGGCATTTAAAAATGTTAAATTAATGGCTTATTCCAAATAAATTACCATCTTTGAGGTGATGCTAATCAATGGAGGACATGGCAGCACTGGTTTAAGGAAGGCCTCATTTGACATTGAAGAAGATAGGATAATAATGGCTTGGTATTTGTGATTTTTACTCACTTATCATGTCATTACCAAAGCAAACTTAACAGTTCTAATTAAACCTTTTAATGCTGTGACATCTACCAAGTTGATGATGATAATCATGTTATTATGACAATTATGTTAATAATAAGACCGGCTCTTTTAGAATAAAGGATTGATAACAATAATAATTTAATAGTGTCTATATGCTCCATGTATCACCAGAGAAGATGCAATAACAAGCATGGACTATATGAGTGGACAGACTAGGCTCACTGGTTGTAGAAGAAGAAGTTGGCTTTAAACAAAAGGCAACTGATTGGGGAAAAAAAATAAAGGGAGTGGTACCAAGAAATGTCCAGAGATAGGCATTTCTTAATGGTTAGAATTATGGAATGAGTCTGTATCGGAGAGGCCACACTATGGTACCTCAGGGACATGCAAGTAAACTCACCCAGAGGTAGTATAGCATTAGGCTTAAAAGAGTAGACTCTGGAATTACTTTTGTTTGATTTCTAGTTCCATCATTGCTAGCTGTGTGACCCGGAGCAGATTACCTAATCTCTCTAGTTTCCATTTTATTCATTGTAAAATGGTAATAGTACCTCTACCTATTCTACAGGTTAGTTGTGAAGACTAATTAAGTCAATACACATTAACACACACACACACACACTTGTAGCAGTGTCTGCTGTGCAATAATGCTTAGTATTTGTTAGTATTGCCTTTAAATTTTTTTTTAATCAAATTCATTTCTTTAGACTCAAGAAATCTGGGTAAAAGAAGTAAAATCTGTTATTAAATAGGCAAATAAAAACTGCTTTCTTTTTGTCCTCTTCCCATTTATTTTCAAAATGTAATTAATATCATTATCTCGTCAGGTCATACCTGCTGTCCTCAAACCTGCTGTCATTTCTCCATGAAGAATTGTCCTTGAGGAGCAATTTGGCCCCTTGCCCTGGCCTGCTGCCAGCCTTCTGCTTATTTCCTGGGACCTGCTGTGTGATGTATTGTTTCCAGATTCAGCATTGTTTAATGTTCATACACCAAACACTAATTGAGGTTTCCAGGAGCTTATTTCACCAAGCCAACCCTGTGCCAGTGCTGTGTCCAATCTGTCCAAGGCCCCTTGGGAAACCTTCCATCCAAATGCAGGGATGCATAAGCTTGGCTGTCTGGCTGGGCAACTAGAATGCCCCCCATGGTTTACTTGGCCTTGAAATCTTTGGCCTTGAAAGTCCAAGAAGACTGAGGAGACATGGAAGTAAGACTTTTAGGGGAAGGTCCATCTGTGAATGGGAAGAAAACACTCCAACTGGCTGCTTTGTGTCAGCAAAGAATAGACACAGACATTTTAAAAGAAAAGTGACCAAATTCTCCAGGTTGCAATATGCTCCATATGCTGTGCCTGAGACACGGTAAACAATAAGTATTTGTTGAGTGAATGAATAATAATAATAATAATGGTATTATATTGTACCCATTAAATTTCCTTTTCCAAAAGATTTTCTTACATATCTCATTTTAATTTTATAGACTTGGACAATAACACTCATTATGTATTCTTCATATCAACTTCATTTTTATCACTTGAAAACTGAAGAAATGACAAATCTATGTATTTTAAGTTACACAATTACATGTCTCCTGCCTCATTTATTCATTTATTTATGAAGCATTATCTAATATCATTATATTATTATTTAATTACTCATTTATTCAAGCAAATTTGTAAATGCTATTACAGAAATATGTACAAAGCACTAATAGGACCAATTGATATCGGGCTATGATAGCGGGCTAAAGTCTACTTAGAATAGCCAAGAAAGATCTTAAAGAAAGGTATTGGGCAGGTGGGGGGAAGAGGGGCTGGGTATATTCATACCTAATGGGTGCTGTGTGCACCATCTGGGGGATGGACACACTTGAAGCTCTGGTGCAGGCAGGGCAAAGACAATTTATGTAAGTTAAACATTTATACCCCTGTAATATGCTGAAATTAAAAAAAGAGAATCAAGAAAGCTTTCAAAATAACAAAATGATGTAAGGGCATTAAAGACAGAGAACAGCATACAGGAGTAAGGTGGTTTTAGCTTCAGGAATGGAATATAGGATTCTATTGGGATTAAATTATGAGTATAGATGAAGGGTGGGTTTAAGGGATGTGAAAAATAAGGTTTGAAAGAGAAATAAATTGAGCAACTGCTACTTAAGTAAATACTAGCAATAGTGATGGTGAACATCAAGTAAAATAAAAAGTGAAAATACATGGTAAATTTTATGTTATGATACAGATATTATGTATTGTATTGTCTTATTTTGGTGGACACTTATATGGTGGACACTGTTGGTTTCCTTCCAGCATCTGTCTATTCTCTCTGCCTCTATCATTGTAGACTTATGTCTTTGTTCAGGCACCAACACTACTCACACACCTTAAGGGATGCTGAACCCATCCACAAATCTGGAGGTGGCCTTTGTTGGTCTAGAGATATTTCCTCCCCATTCCCAGTGACTGATCCAAATATGCACATGTAACCCAATAAAATAGGAGAAAGATTTGTTGGGTTATGAAGCTAACCCCCTTTTTCCTTGGATGCTATCTCATGAAAATATGGTATAGCTTCAGTCCATCCTCTAAAGTTTGAAGATGGAACCAATATTTTATAGAGAAGAGGACCAGGAAATTTAGATAATTCTGTCACAGATGTTGGGTTAAGTCCATTCTCAAAGACTGACTTCTCATTGTACTTTCTCTTATGTAAGCCAGAAGCATTTTTAATGGTTTTAGCCAGTTGGTTTGAGTTTGGTTTACCATTACTTGCAGCACAAAACATCTTAAAAATATCATATTATTATCTATATTATTGAAGATAATTATGGTATTGGGAAAAAACATTTTCTACTGCTAGGAAAAAGCTGATAGTTCTGTAGCCATGTCATCATTTATCAATGGGGACAACTCAATACATATCTGCAAGCCAACCAATCAGTGACAGCACCTTGCTTCTAAAAGTCAGGCAATTACATGCTAAAAAAAAAAAAAAAAAATTCCCTCCAGGCTTTCTCTCCTGCAGTAAAGTCACTATTTTGTAACACACACCTCTCCTCTATTTCTTCACTTGGTAGACAGCAACCTATCAATCAGGTTTTAGCTTAAATATTGCCTCCTCCAAGAAGTCTTTCATGCCCACCCCTTACCCCAGTCTCACCTTACTCACTGCTGATGTGCTCTATTAATATCCTTTACTTTTCCCCGTTTGTTAGCTGTATCATATTTCATTGCAATTGTTTGTTTATTTTTCTATTAATCCCTTCTCATATAGGCAGGCAGGATCCTTTGTTCCAATTCGACATCAAATTGCTAATACCCACCACAGTGACTGGCACAAAGCAGGAGCCCAGTAGATATTCGTGGGAGCCGGGGGTTGTTGTTGTTGTTGTTGTTGTTTTTTATTTGAGACAGAGTCTCGCTCTGTTGCCCAGGCTAGAGTGCCATGGCATCAGACTAGCTCAGAGCAACCTCAAACTCCTGGGCTCAAACATTCCTCCTGCCTCAGCCTCCCGAGTAGCTGGGACTACAGGCACATGCCACCATGCCCGGCTATTTTTTCTATTTTTAATTGGCCAGCTAATTTTTTTTTCTATTTTTTTAATAGAGATAGGGTCTCACTCTTGCTCAGGCTTGTCTCGAACTCCTGACCTCAAGTGATCCTCCTGCCTCGGCCTCCCAAAGTGCTAGGATTAGAGGCGTGAGCCACAGTGCCCAGCTGATATTTGTTTTATTAATGAATGACCCTAGGTCTGGCTTCTCAATACTGCTATTCGGAGAAAAGCTTTGGCGAGAATGGAGTGGAGAGGGTGAGTGTCCAGGCATGGGCCCAAGTTTATAAGGGTTTACTGTGGAAAAGTCTACCTTGGTACAATTAAGTTTGTTCATTTAATCTTTAAGCAGATTTTCTTCTTACCGTCTCTCATTTCTCTGTCCTTCCCCTGCCTAATTTTATATGCAGGGGACCTCAAACTACGTCCAGCAGGCCACATGCGGCCCGCGGAGGACATTTATCCAGCCCACCGGGTGTTTTTGCCACCGCTGTCTGTCCTGCTTAGCAGCCGACTGGACCCGGGCCCACAGTGCGCATGTGTGGAATGTGCGCCACACTCTTTAATGGCCCTCCAACGGTTTGAGGGACAGTGAACTGGTCACCTGTTTAAAAAGTTTGAGGACCCCTGTGAGCTTCTCAGAACCTTTAACATATGCTTATGTTTATTATTAAGTTGCATGATGGGCATTTTCCAAGATCATTTGTTCATGGATCATTTTGTGCTGAGAGCACCCACTGAGATTTCAGAAAAATGGTATTCAGGGAACACAATTTGAGAATATTGGACCTGTACCTACCTTTTTGTGATGTTATATTTTTTAATCTCTCTATCTATGAAATGGGCATAAAAATTGTGTGCAATGATCTAGTAGGAACAATAAATATGTTATGAATCAAATAAAATAAAAGTTAAGCAATCAGGAATAGGATCACACTTATGAACATGTTTCTGAATGTTATTCCATGAATAATTCTCACTTGATCATGCATCCTTCTATGGTTAATATCAACCCACTCCCACCTCTTAAAGTTTCTTAGATACTGAATTTCATACTTTCTAAAAATCTTATGCATAAAATCTTATATATAAGATTAAAGTCCTGCTCTGCTCCAAAATAGTGTTTTTGACCAGCATAGCCTCTTTCACTTAAATAAGAAATACATTATTTTACTGTTTTGTGTTTTGTATTTTAGGTATTGATTGGTGTCTCATCCTTTGATAGTTACTTGAAGCTTAGAAGATGCTAAGAGATTATCATTTTTGGCCATATTACTAACGCTTTATTTGCCATGTAAAAGAGTCTGGTTAATGTTTGGGCATTGTCCTCTGATACTTCCTTCATAACTGGGGCTCTGCAAACCTAGCATTTCCTTTGTCCAAAGACGCAATGTGAATATTGTGACACTTGCAGATATTGCTCATTCAGTTCTCAGAATATTTCTTGGATAAAATAAATAATCTTGTGGAACATGAGATTAAGAGTCTTTCCATTTAAAAAAAAATAAGACTATAATTTACTAATTCTCTAAGGTAGTTTAAAATGCTCTTAGTGGTCAGATTTACTACTAGGGATATATTCTCTATTGAAAAGAATCCTTTGAGTAATTTACTATTACTATAATAAATAAATTTTTGTTAATGTAAAGAAGCATCTTCTACCTAGATTGTTTTGTTTTAGAATTCCTTAAGATCTGGTCAACTTGTAAAGATACACTATTTGCACTGTTTTGTCTTTAAAATGAAATAATTTTATGTGTTCCATATAACCAGGACATCATTATAAATCTGTGTATTGACGAGTAGCCTTCTATTGCCTACACAAACAACTGATCTTTATGGATATAACCCAGTGAATCTCACATAGCAAAGCAGGTAGAGGTAATATTGCAATCTATGAAATGTGATTTAGGAGTTGTCTTGACCAAAAAGATCTTTCTCACCCATATCTGAATAATGCAATTGAATTTCAAATACAATATGCAAGGAAGGATAACACATCCAGTCACTACAATTTACATTTAACTTTGTTAATAAGATTGAATTTTCCTGTTTTAGGAAGGCCAACGGGCTTCATGAGAGCAGGAAGTATCTGATGGGAGAGTAGAGGAGAGTTCTTGTATTGCTGCAAGAGGGAAAAAATAATACAGCATCTTCAAGTCAATTCTACATTGCACGTAATCGCCCAAAGGGGTCAGCGTATCAAGCATGCAGGCAGCTCTTGTCCACCATGAGTTACATGCAGCAAATAGAAAATTGACTTGCCTGATGTTAGTGGCAGCTCCCCTGCCCTGTGTGAAAATTACCATGTTAGAATTCCAATAACATAAAGATTCTCCAGCTTTATCTCACTTTGAAATGTACTTCGGTAAGAGATTATTGGCAAATAAAGCACTTTGTTATCTATGGAAAAAGACAGGCCATTTGATTCAAGTTAACTTTCACCAAGAAGCTTTAGTACTCTGCACAACCAACTTCAACCAGGGAAAACCATGTAAAACTTATTTGAATTATCCAAGTAAATGTTTACATAAGACATAATAGAAGGGTTAAGGGACAAAGAGATAGAACAAAAAAAAATTATATCTGTAGTTCATGTGACTATTTTTAATGTATGGGATCATTTTATTGTCTTTTTCCATATACTCATATTAATGTGCATGTGCTTCAATTCTATATAGTCTGGCTGTTGAGATAAGGTCAGTTCTCATGTATATGCACTCAGAGTCTCTAATACTGCTGTTTTCTACAGGGGTTTAGCTTATGTCTTGCCTAAATTTATTCTATTGCATGCAAAACAGTTACATTTTTGGATATTTATGACAACTAATTTCAATATTATCTCTATGTTTTGATGGTATAGACAGTTGTGTTAGTTTTCAGAGATTTACACTGTCCCAGTTTGGGCCATAACATTGTGTCAGATTCTTTTTAATTGCTAATTAGTAAAAATAGCCGTTTTTCAACTAGGTTGATGTACTGAAGCATAATTCAAATACCTAATACTGTAATCCCAATACTTTGAGAGGCCTAGGTGGGAGGATCCCTTGAGGCCAGGAGTTCAAGACCAGCCTGGGGAACATAGCAAGACCTCATCTCTATAAAATTTAAAAAAAAAAATTTAGCCAGGTACAGTGGCTTGTACCTGTAATTCCAGCTACTCGGGAGGCTTAGGCAGGAGGATCGCTTGAGCTATGGAGTTCAGGGAGTTCTATGATTGCCCCACTGCACTCCAGCCTGGGTGATGGAGCAAGATCTCATCTCAAAAACAAAACAAAACAAAAAAACACAAAAGAAAGAAAGAAAAGAAAAGAAAAGAATTTGTGGGTCTTTAATTAATTTTTTTGGTAATTATTGACATTCATGCAACCCATCATTTAAGTGAATTTTCTTACATAGTACCTATTTAAATTGGTTCTTGAAACTCCAATTCCATCTTCTTTTTAATTGAAAAGGTTAGAAAATGGAAAAAATCTACATTTGTTAGATTTTCTTTCAACTAGGAATTTGGATGTGATTCAGGTTCCCCTAATTTGTCACATTTGAGTATCAGCTGAAAATCAGAAGTGTGGAGTAAGCAAATCCTTCGGCTGTAGCATTTGGAGAGAGGTACCTTTGCAATGTCTGTTCCAGTGTCTGTTCCAGTGTCTAGCCAACAACTTGGTGGTTGAGAGGGCAGTGGTGGCGGAAGAAAAAGTGTCAGTGGTTGCATCAGCAGTAGATTATTGACCTCCAGACCTGGCTGAGGTGGTGAGAACTGGAAACCCACTATTCAAAGGTGGTAATAATTTCTGGAGCACCCAAATACATCTATTAAAACTCTTTCTGTTCGAAATGCCTGAAGTAATGTCTATTTCCTGCACTAAAGCTGGATTAGGACATCTTCGCTCACAGGTTACTTCTGCTTTTTGTATTACTTATGATTTTAAATACAAAACAAAAGAAACAAATAAATAAACCCACCTACATGAAGCTAGATTAAACCTCTAGTAAGGAAAAGGACAGCATTTAGAACTGGTGGCTCTTCTTGCTCTAGCCCCCTATTGTAGCACCTTTCACACTGTATTTGAAACATCCATGTGTAATATCACTGTGCTGTGCCTCCTAGAGGAGAGCAATTTTCAAACTTGTTTTTAACTTTCCAAAACAGGGATAGGGGACTTCGCATGTTGGAAGCCCGCAATAATTTAGCTGTAATCAAATAAGGCTGCATTCAAGAAACTTCAATTACATCTACTTAAAAAATGTACATTATTTTGTAAAAATCTAACTATTATGTACTTAATAATTTCAAAAACTGAAAACTATTTGTTAATTTTAAAGTTAACTAACCTTATAATGACTTCATCCTGTCTGCTTTCTGTTGGATATTTGGTTGAATATTTGGTTGCAGTATGGAGGTCCGCAGTTCCAGTTGATCCTCTAGATGGGCATTGGCCATCTGTGACCTTAAGGGCATCTTGATTTGGGTTAGGTAGTAGAATGTAGATTCATAGCAATAAGTGGTTAAAAAGCAAAAATGCTTTTTTCGGGCATGTTGCCAAAGCTATGGGTATTCTACTGAATTTTCCCATATTTCCATCGGACCTTTCTTAGCATCAAACAATGACTTTAAAATGTCATCTACTGAGAGCTCAATCAATTATCATCTGTAGTTCTTTAGGTGGCTTGGTGATGTTAACTAGGTGAGGCTGAAATGCTAATTTGAGTGTGATGTCATGATTCTCAAAGTCACTGAATCTTTCATTGTATTCTCCAATTAATAGGTCTATAACAGCTGCATACTCTTCAAATGTTTTTTATATATCATCCTGCTCATCGATGATCTTTGCTAACTGGGGAAAATGTTAATCCAAAATTCGCTTTTGAAGAAGTGTTTTGAAAAAAGATAACATTTTGTGGAAATACTTGGATTTTTTTGCCACATATCATATGTAGACTTAGTTTTCCCTGCAAAAAAAAAATTCATGTTGTTTTGATTTGACATGATATCACATAGAAATGCTGGATTCCTACAGAAATCTTCTTTTAATAATTCACATTGCTAATCTGTTCTTCATAAAATTTAACTATCTATTCTCACAGAGAAAAATTTTGGATAACACCTGTCCCTGCAATAGCCAATACTTTAGAATGATAGGCAAATCCACACAGAATACCTCACTTATTAGTGGCAGATATTATTCCAAATGAGTTGCATGTTTTAACTCAGTCATTCCTTACAGGAAACCTAATATCAGTACTATCATCACCTCATTTTTTAGATGAGAAAACAGAAGCAAAGATATCATGAAGAACTTGCCTAATATCACAAATCTGGTAACTGTTGAAGTCAGGGCTTAAACCCCAGCTTCAGAATCTTGGGGTGCTAGAAGCATAAATATTCTTTTAATATAAATACATCAGTTCCTTATAGGAATAAATGTGTTCCTTTGTCAAATTTGGAGAATCTGATGTTTATTTTTTTCTAAAAACGCAATTTTATTTCACAAATATACATTACACTAACTTTATATCAGACTCTTATAAGTTTTATTACAGAAAAAAGAATAGAAAGTATACATTGCAAGCTCAAGAAGGGCAAATAATTTAGGCAGAAGGGATTCAAAGTAATAGAAAACTTACGTATAATCTTGGCCTTCATGGATGGAAATGGTTTAGAGATCTGGAAAAAGAGAAGGGCTTTTCATACAGAAAGAATGGAACTTTATGTATTCAAGGATCATGTCTAGTTCCTGTGCCTGGAACACAGAATGCATGAAATATTGAGAGATGAGTCTGGTAGAGAATGAAGAGTAAAGAGTCAAAAAAAATCTGTGGTATTAATAATAAACTGAGATTGTGAGTAGTTTGGACTAATCTTAATCCTGCTTTTATACTAAACTTCTAATAAAGTAAAATTATCAAGGGCTTTGAACAGAGAGATTACATCATCAGGCAGTGTTTTAGAAGATGGCAGCAATATACAGCACAGATTGAGCCAGCAGACCAGTTTGGAAGCAGTTGCCATGATTGGGAAAAGAGAACATTAGAGACTCTTCTAAGGCAATGGCTAAGAAAATAGAACAGATTTTTAAATCTGGTATAGACAAAGCTAAAACAAAACAAACTGGAAACAATCTATTAAATCAGGATTTTGAAATGCAGAAAAATGATGCCTTTGTTATATGGCTGGAATTATCTAAGCAATTGCTTCAAATATCTTTTTTATAGAATTGCCATAAATTTGAGTATACTTACGTCAAGAGAATGTTTGCATTGTCTTGTTTTCTTTGCTTGTATTGTTTTAATTCTCAGCATATTGTTGACTCATCACAAGCTGACTGGTAATGGAAAAACTATAACCTGAGCTTCTTTATTTATTGTTAGAGATAGGACTTCACTCTGTCACCCAACATACAGTGCAGTGGCACAATCACAGCTCATTGTAACCTCCAACTCCTGGGCTCAAAAAATTTTTCTGCCTTAGCCTCCCAAGTATCTAGGACTACAGGCATGTGCCACCATGCCAGGCTGTTTTGGTTTTTTTTAGAGATGGGGTCTCACTATGTTGCCCAGGCTGGTCTTGAACTCCTCCTACCTCAGCCTCCTGGAGTGCTGGGATTACAGGTGTGAGACATCCTGCTTTTTTAATTTTGCATTACAAATCTACTACAATAAAACCCTATGAGTCTGGAAAATTATTCACTTCTTTGGAGCTCAATTTCTCTTCAAACTAAAGGGGACTAGACTAACCTAATCTCTAAAATCAATTCCCTTCACAAAGTTGTCTGTACAGGTTACCAAATAAATGATGGCATAGTTATTCACTTCCCACTAAGAAATAATTTCTTCAAATGTTCATCATAAATAAGGCCCAAATATTTCCTGTATGCTAACATGATTTTTAAGAATATCAGCAATCTCATGACTCTGCTCACTGCCGGAAGAAAAACGTTGCTCATTTCTCTTGCTCCTTGCACTGTGCTCTTTCACCTCTACTGAATCAGAAAGAAGGAAGCTGAGATGTCTGGACTTTTTAACAAAACCCATTCCTGAAAGAGCTGCCCTGCATTGTTCAGCGATTGCTGGCTCAGGAGCTGGGTAGAGGAAGTCAGACTAGAGGACTAGCCAGTACCGCATCGTGACTGAGATGATGGTGAGGAACAATGGCATATTTATCTTCAGGGATGCAAACATGTTGCCTCTCAACTCTCTGGAGATTATTCAAGAGAGACCATTTGTAGAGGAAGTAGCGTTCAACAACATCTGATGCCTTCTGGAGGCCTTGGCTGATACAACACAAACTGAAGAGATGGCTATTGGCAATGTTTAATTATGTGACGTAGTTGCCCTCCAGGCCCCCAAAATCCTTAAGATGAGATTGGCTAAAAACACCAATACACCCAGTGTGGACATGCAAAGCTGTCCTCAAGACTTCTGCTAGTTCCATACAGGCTCAGATTCTCACGTTTTCTTCTACCTTCAAGCCCCTGCTTCCAAGTCTGCTTTCTCTGTTCCCTGCAGCACCTGCCCAGGTGTAAATCACCAACACAGTTTTTGTCATACAGACAATCAAAAACAAAAGCAATTTTTAAAAACTTTCTTAATGAAAGCATTTAAAAATTCAATGATTCTTACTGAAAACATGGAGATAGTAAATAAGAGGCAGGGCATGTTTACCATTGCAGCAACACAATCACCTTCAACCTGTAGAGAAAATGCTCCTGTTTATAAATGTCCTGCCAGCCTTCCAGTCAGAAGTTTCTGACTGACTGTGCACCTCCAAAGGCCACCATGGCCTCTTGCCATTTTGCAGGCGACATCTACCCTTTTCCACCTACTCTGTCTCCTAATCTTTTATCTTCCATTTCAACTCGGGAGTGAATGTCCACATTTCTCTCACTTGTCTCAAATAGCTTAGTTTTATTTGATGATTTTAATTGCTTGAGTTTCTGTTAAAATTCATTCCCTTAAAGCCCTGGTTCAGAACTCCTGCTACAGAGGTAGGGAACCTGTAGCCTAAGACACATCCTTAAGGCCACATGTGGCCTTCTAGGTCCTTAAGTGAAGCCTTATGACTGAATCAAAATTTTACAGAATAAATCCTTTTACTTTGATTAATACATTTTTGTTTGTCTTTTATATTTTTATTTTATTTCAGAAATGAATGTATTTAAAATATCAAAGAATAAAATAAGTTTTAATGAAAAAATCCTTCCAGATTGACCAGCACAATGAGGACATTAGTAAAATACAAGGGCTAACCTGATGGCTGCTACACTCATGATTCAGTTCTATAATAATTATTCACTGGGTCAACTATAATATAAAGCTACCATGTCTGAATATTTTCAAAATGTTCTGGTTTCATAAATTTTATTTTCAATGAATATAATGTATTAAATGCATTGCTAATATACATTAATCTTACACATTTATTAGTAGGTAAATTTGAAAGGAATAGCATTTTTTCAGTTAAATTCTTTATATTCAGTTTGGGAAATATGACTACTATAGTTATTCACTCTTCAAAGATGTGTTTCTGACTTACCACCCAATAGGTATTAACACTGCACTTCATTATG
The DNA here is from genome assembly GCA_008086735.1 of Cheirogaleus medius. NCBI lineage: Eukaryota > Metazoa > Chordata > Mammalia > Primates > Cheirogaleidae > Cheirogaleus > Cheirogaleus medius. Next base: position 28,059,986 of record VBSM01003157.1, on the reverse strand, counting down.
GAAAGCTTGTCATTACAAGGGTATTTCTCAATCCAAAACTGATAAGGATGGCTAATCCAATTAGCAGCTAATACCTTTAAGACACAAAGGCCATAATCCTTTTCAGCAGCTTTTGGACTCTCAAGTTCTAGAGTATAATAAACGCTAGAGACAAATGTCTCTTTCAGACTTTTCCTCTTAAGAAGGGCCCAAGTCAAAATTAATTTTTTGTTGGCTATAATTCCTACACATTTAACTATGTATAGTCGAAGTTCACTTTTCTATGTTTCAGTGAATTCAGAAGATAACTACAAGTGGACCACAGAATCTCTGTGAGCCTATAATCTAGAAGAATAGACAGCCACAGCAGAGAGCTCCTTATCAGAGACTCTCCTGCAAATCAGGAAATCACTTAGAAAAAGAGACATAAGAAGAACCTTTGCTCATGTCACTTTCTTATCCCCCGATAAAATCAGATGTTCTTGTCTAATAAAAATGCTGTTAGGGAGAGTAACTACTCTTGCCCTAACCCAAGAGAGAGATTTGGCACAGAAGGAAGCAGAACATGTGTGCCATCCAGAACAGCAGTGGTAAAATCCCCAAATTAGGGAAGAAATGTCTCAAGAGAAAGTAGTGGACTGTTCTTCATTTTGAGGAAGCATTCATTTGGTGCCATGATCTTCCCTAGAGTGGTTTACTTTTCTCCCAGAAAGTAAGAGGGCTCTGAAGCTCTGACAAGGGCACTGATAATCTCTCTCTAGGGTCAAAGTGGGCTATTTCCTGACCACAGAAATCCTTTTTTCAGAATTAAACATATTTAAATCTATTTTTAAATATTAGCTTAATGTTACTATGTCTTAATGACTAAGCTTGGGTTGTTCCTAAAATATACTATTAAATATGAAAATTTTACCTAGTGATTTTGAAACAGAAATTGATCGTAACCAATTCCTCATGTGAAATTTGGTCATTTTTCTATCTTATAGAAAGAGAGCTATCCCTTTAATATCATTTGAATGCTAGAAATAAATGTCTATGGATGAATTGATTTTTAGAACTAACAAGAATGCTAATAAAATGTATGTATTGTGTTGCAACAGATTTGTATTTTATTGGGCAATATATCAATAAACTTGTTCCTTTCTTAGTGTGTTGGCTGAAATAAAAGGAGTAAAAAGAAAAGCAAAGCAGTATATAAAAATGTAATGAATGCAAAGACCTTCAAAGTGTCACTGAGACTGAAAGAACAAAGCTTATCCTACTGATGGAATATGCAGGAGTAAAGCTATTAGCACTTAACAATTCTCTGGCCTGGTGATCACTTGTGCCTGTACAGCTCTTTCTCATTGCCCTGATCACTCTTTGCTATTTTTGTTTATCACTAAATCATATTCAGTTTCTTTTATTTGCAGTCCATCATAGGAAAGGGCCTTCTTTTAATCCCTCATGATGCCCAGTGAAGACAACTTTAGTATTCTACGTTGACTTTTTGTTTTTATTTTGTTATATAATCATTTCTTATATGGATCTAACTTTATAGACAGTCAATGTTGGAATTTAAGAGCTTTTCCTAAAATTTTACCAAAGCAGCATTTTCCATTTTACCCCAATGTTTAAAAAAAAAAAAAATTCCTACTCTAAATTTATGACCTTAAAAATAACATACCTCAAGAGGAAAAAGTAAGTAATTAAAATGTAGAGACTTCCTTTGAGATTTTTTTCCAGAGAGTTAGTGAGGGAAGTCAGCATTTAGAATACAATCATTTCAAATGTCTACTTCTGAAAAATGGCAAAAAATAAAGGTTCCTGCTATAAATTGACACCAATTATTCATTGCTAGGCAAAAAAAAAAAAAGAAAGAAACAGAATTCCTCTGCATCTCTCAACACACACACTCAGAATTACAAACAGATGCTCACATGTACCCCCAACACACATGTGGGCACATGCAAACACACACACACACACATTCACTTAATTCTAAATGAGAATCATGCCTGGAGGTGAAATGAAATGTTGGGGAAGTTTCTGGTGTCTAGATGGACATTAGGAAGCACATAGTGGCCCCATTTATAGAGGAGATAAATATTGAGAGAATCCTATTTTTAATATGCTATTTCAAAAGAAAAGTTAAAAAGAAACATCACCTCATTCTCCCTTTCCTTAGTCATAATAATGAAAAAGAACAAAAAAGGAATTAAATCTGTATGTTAGTCGACATTTCAGACATCTTAGCAGCTCACATACATGGAATGCCCGACAGCAGGAAAGTGCCTATCAGTGAATTGGACACTGAGCCCTTCATATCACCTGTGCCTTTGAGGCTGACTACAAACACAAGAAGGATGCATAAATCACCCCTTGAGACAGTGGGGAGGGGAAACAGCTTCAAGGGGAGAAGCTTGGGGAGCCATCACTAAGACACAGAAATCCCATGGTTACATTCCAGTCTCATTAGTCATGGACAAACCCCAGAGGCTTGGCCTTTCAGATTCTCTGAGCAATCAGAAGTCTAAAACCTCCTTCCTGCCTCACATAAACCACTCAGACTGATCTTGGGACAGAAGGAAGCAAGTGAAGGACTGTCATTTACCCTGGTATTTCCAGCATAGGCAGAAAGTGATACAAAGGGACTAATATCATAGGAATTCAGTGATTGTGAGTAAAGTTTGGGGTTCCAGGAAGTTTTCTTCTGTAACCTACTTCAGAATTTCTGGAAAGACTCTAAGGAATATGAAAGCTTTTAGTGTATAAAAAATTGAAGTTTCTGAAAAAGACCTTGTGGCCGGGCATGGTGGCTCACACCTATAATCCTAGCACTCTGGGAGGCCGAGACAGGAGGATCACTTGAGCTCAGGAGTTCCAGCCCAGCCTGAGGAAGATCGCGACCCCATTTCTACTAAAAATAGAAAATATTAGCCAGGTGTGGCGGTGTGCGCCTATAGTCCCAGCTACTTAGGGGGCTGAGACAGGAAGATCTCTTGAGCCCAGGAGTTTGAGGTTGCTGTGAGCTAGGCTGACACCATGGCACTCTAGCCCAGGCAACAGAGCAAGACACTGTCTCAAAAATAAATACATAAAAAATAAATAAAAATAAAAAGATCTTGTTGCTGATTCTGAAGATGTGTTTCTTTTTACAAGTATCCTGTTAATAATCAATGTGACTGTGAGCAACTCTCTTCTATTACTCATTAGTAAAATGGAGAAAATAATATATCTACATATCATCAAATGATATAAAGGAAAAAGTCCTCTGAAAAGTACACATGAAAATAGAATCATTCATTAAAGGAAAAGTAAAGATGCAAACATTAAAGAGATTCAAATGTAAGATCCCAACCCAGCCCCTCAAGTCAAAGTAAACATGTAAAGAATTAATTAGAAGAGGAGATAACAGGAACACAATATAAGTGAAGAAATGAGGATGGAATCTTAACCCTTGGAATCTAAGAGGCACCTAACAGGTCATAAACTTGATTCATAAACTTGCCTTTAGGCCCACACACTAATAACGCATTTATGTGGGTTGAATTGTGTCCCCCTCAAATTCATAGGTTGAAGTCCTAACTCCCAGTACCTCAGAATGTGAGTTTAGAGACAGGGTCTTTAAAGAGATAATTAATTTAAAATAAGCTTGTTGGGGTGTGCCGTAATCCAACATGACTAGAGTCCTTACAAGAAGAGAAAATCCATATGAAGAAACAAGCAGAAGACCGCCATCTTCAAGCCAAGGAGAGAGGTCTCCAAAGAAACCAATCCTGTCAATGCCTTGATCTCAGCCTTCCAGCCTCCAGAATAGTGAGAAAATAAATTTCTGTGGTTTAAGCCACCCAATCTATGGTACTTTGTATGGAAACTCTAGCAAACTAATACAGCATTTAAAATAATTTCTGTCCATTCATTTAACAAATATTTATTGAGCATCTGTTATTCATCAGTCATTGGGTAAAAAAAAAATCGGCAAAAGCAGATCTAGTTTCTGTCCTCATGAAGTTTATAACCTAATGTGGGAGACAAACATGATCTAATCATACACAGAAATGTAAAATTGCTATTGTGGTGTCGGTGCTATGAGAGTGTAAAACAAGACAATGCACCTAGGGAAGTCAGGGAAACCCTCCAGGTGAAGTAACACTTAGTCCTATACGTGAACTGTAAGTTTTCGAGCAGCAAGGGGAGAATGCTAAGCAGGCTCCTGGTTTCCTCTCTGACCCCATTTTAGTCTTTTTCCCAAAAGTCTCCAGAATGACCCCTTGAAAGCATGTGGTAGAGATAATTCGATCAGTTCAGTAAACTTGCATTTTCCTTCTGGACACACAGGAAAATTCTTGTGCAGCTTCTGTTGAATCTCATTCACATGATATGAGTAGTTCTTGTCATGGAACTTGAGAACAGATAGAAACAAAGTTGAGGGGAGAGCAGAACAGTGAACACAAAACTGCTTGTTACTGGTCTTTGGTGATATAAAAAAATACTTGCACCAGCATGTCAGTCCTCCATGTCATGAAGTGCACTGGTTTGGTTAATTTTTTTTTAACTTCTTATTTTCAAACAGTTTTTAGGTTACAGAAAAATTAAGAAGACCATGCATAGAGTTCCCATGTATCCAATGCTAATTTTCCCCTATTATAAACATATTACATATTTGTTACAGTTAATTAATCAAAGAATGGGATGATGAATTCTAAGCTCTTTGCATATCAGAGCTGAAAGCAAAAGTCGTGACTTTTTGGGAACATGACTTTCTTGAGAAGGGCAACAGGGTTTAGATTTATATTCTGATACAAGCTCCTTATATTGCCACAGACAGTCACTGATATACACCACTTTCATAAAATGTTTTGAACATTATATAGAAATAAATTAATATAATATAAATAATAACAATGTAAAAAATACAAAAAAATCATGATCTAGTTTGCTGTATAAGCTAGTGTCTCTCAGAAAGACCTTGGGGATTAAGACACAAGTTTAACTTGGAGGAGGGCTGACTGGGGAAAAAGGAAAAACAATAGCATATAATATACAGGTCTGAGACAGTGGACCCTAATAAGGAGAGTCAGAGGCCTGATGTAGAAACAAAAAGAAATGAAAGAGCATCACATGTAACCTTGCCTACTTCTAAAACATATCACAGTCCCTCTTTAACAGTTGACACTGTGAGGCTCTGTGCTAGCAGAACACGCCACACAGAGACAGCATCTCATGAACTGCAAGTTTTATTCATTCATTTATTCATTCATTCATTCATAATGTTATCGATTACCATAATGTTATGATAAAAATATTCATTCCTAGAATCTAAAATTGGATTAATCACTCCTGAATCATTTCTTTCAAATAACTTTGTTACCGAGTTCACAATTAAATAAGAAGCCATGCAGCCAGGCTTATCTGTGTAAGTGGATGTCCTTGAATCCAATGAGAAACTGAATGCAGCAGCCAGAGCAAGTTTTCTGCTCCAGCTTTTTGGCAGTTTGGTTAGTAACTCCATATCGTAGGCCAGGTTAGCTCTTCGTGAATCTCCTAGCCAGTTCTTCCATACTTCCCTCCCCATTCAGCACTATTTCCCCTCGATCTGCTTCCTCTACTCCAGGTGACCTGGTTTTCCACAAATCCATGAGCTAGTTACTCCCATTCCCACTATAGCTATTTATTTATTCATGTTGCTGACTTGACCCAGAATTCAGTCTCTCATCCATTCAAATTCTTTCATTATAAATGATTTACTCCAAGTCCCATCTCCTAAGACCTCTAAGTGTGTCCTAGCCCATAATATTAATACTAGAAAACAACTATAGGATACATACCATGTACTACATATTACACATTTTAATGAATTTAACCCTAATAGTAGCTCTCATAGTTGACATTATTATCTCTATTTGACACATAAAGGAAACTGAGGTAAAGGGAGGTTAAGAGTGCTGCCATAGAGCTAGCGGGTGTTGAAACTGGGGTTTGAGTCTGGATGGTCTAGTTCCTGGGCTCCTGCATTTAATCTCTACCTGATAGTAGCTCTTCCCGTACTGATTTCCTACTCCATCTTATTGTCAGTAATGTATTTTATTATTTAAATATTCTTGACTTCAGGTATGAATGTCTCCCCTCATAGAATATGATCAGTGCCAGATTAGATTTATATTTTCTGTATCTTATACAGTAAATAATATAGAACAAGGCACAGAGCAACTATGAAATAAGTACAATTTGACTAATTATTTGTAATCTAATTTATTGAACTTCTAATCCATCTAGGCAAGTAATCAAAGGGAGAAAAATAACATGCTTATGTAAATTGCAATATTATCATTTGCATGTACCTAAAATACATGTTTTTGCATTTTTTTTAATTTGTTTATTTTTTATTTGTTTATTTCAGCATATTACGGGGGATACAAATGTTTAGGTTACATATATTTCCTTTGCCCCACCCAAGTCAGAGCTTCAAGTGTGTCCATCTCCTGGACAGTGTTCACTGTACCCTTTAGGTGTGAATACACCCATCCCCTCCTCCCCGCCCGTGACACCCAGTGAATGTTACTACTATATTTAATGACTTTCAAAAAGAGCAAGACTTATAAAACACAGCAATAACAATCACAACACAAACACTTTACACCAGCATCCATAACCATAGCTCAAAAAGAAAACATATAGAATGTTCTAATATTTCCCCCGACTCTGAAAGGGCCATGGTTGAATACGGAGAGCATTCCTCACCCCCAGACTCAATTTGCTTCCCCCCTTCATCTATGCTACATATGACTCCATGAGTGACTCACACTAAGGTGTTTTTTAAGACATCGGACACCAGACCCAAAGAGACTTGGGACAGTACCCAACCATAAGTTGCGACTTGTTGTCTCTGTGTGACTTTAGCTACCATTTTGAACCCTCAGGACCCTTAGACCTCAGAATTTACACTTAAAAATGGAGTTCACAAGTTAGCCTAGCTTGTAATCATGGATCAGCAAAGAGGAATGTAAAAATATGTGTGTTTAAATATGTTGGAAGTAGTTTAAAGCATTAAACAATGCCAAGAAATAACTGAAGGAGTGGAGACACATTTATTCTTAAGTGTGAAGCCCTAAAAAATCACAGGGCTCCATTCTACCTGGTATATTCCTATGCTATGACCTGGTCTCTGACAGGTGGGATCCCTATCTACAGCTACTGAAGACCTTGTCACCTCCTGATCAAGGAAAGAGGTTCTCATTTAATGTTTTTAGTTTGTTAGTTTTTCTTGGAGACCAACATTAACTATATACATATAAATGGGGGGATACGGCAAAAATTACTCAAACTCTGAGCCCTTATTTCTTTGCCTCAAACCTTTATAGTATGTAACCATTACCATATATATGATTCACTAAATCTATGAAGGAAGCCCATGATATCAGCACATTCTACTCCCCAACAAAAGTCAACTAATATCCAAATCCCGAGATCATTATTTTGCATAACAAATGAAGTCAATAGAGTTTTAATTAAGTATGTAAACTAGTGACTTGGAAGATGCTGACTTTCAGTGGATTCTAATTCATTAGCTAATAAAAGTTATCTAAATATGTACATATCCAGCATTTTCAGGAGGGAGAGGAGGTGTTTAATTTTCAGTCTAATAGGAAATGTAAATATTGAAGCACACCTGATGTTATCATTAGTTTTTACAAATGTCTCTTCTGAGATAATGCTGATCAAGTTTGGATGAAGAAATTTTTCATGGTGTAGAAAGAGTAAGAGCTTCAAGAAAACTTTCATCCTACCTCTGTATTTTCCAAACCATATTATCCGAAACACAGTGATTGACATGGCTTCATGAAAATAAAGCCTGGCTTTCATGCTGTAGGACAAAAAGAAATTGAACGCTCTAAAAGACTTTAAAATTTCATCTTTTGTTTGATAATTGCTTGAAGCTGTCTTTGTATGTGAATTTCAAGGCCAAGTGGACACTTATTAAGGTTATTCAGGCCAATAAAATCAATATTGTGAGAAATAATGAAATCAGTCAACAGTGTTGTGTGCAGTCTTTCGAACCCGAATTATTAGAATAATTGCCTCAATTCTCCACCTAGCAGATATTAGAACTTAGACTATTGAGATAGCAAAGGGAGGATGAAGGAGGCTATTGGAAGATGAGACGCTGCCAGGATATGAAAATGGACAATGTCAAGTGGTGTAATATTATTTTTGTATCATGGTAATTTAAATATATATATATATATATAGAGAGAGAGAGAGAGAGAGAGAGAGAGTTAGATTTCTGTGGAAAACTCTCTATAAAGAACGCTTTTATCCTGTTAGCTTTTTTTCCCGGAAAGTATCATGCATGATGGTGATTCCTATGTGGTCAAAACCCAGATTCTCAGAATGGTAGGCAAAGGCTTCCCTGTGCCAAACACTATAAAACACTATAAAGCAAATAATGGAAGCCTAGTCATAGAAAGCTGGTCCTAAGGGTAGCAATTGTATACTTCACTTTTAATTATGTACCCCACTGTATCTCCAATGTTAATTTTTGACTGATGAAATGAATGCAGCTAAATTTGTTTTATATCATTGAAATAACAATAATTATACCATGTAAATTTATAGATAACATCAACTATCCCTTAAATATGTTTTTATCAGCTAAGAAACATTTTCGAATTATGGCTATTATAACTGGATTAATATATTCTCATTAGTGTACACTATGCCAAATTGAGTTTGTTTAAAAAAAATAGTCTTGCAAGCCTTTCCTTCCTAACAGACCATTTAGATGCTGCTTTTAATTCTGAGAGTTGCCTCTGCTCCCAAATAATGAATGTAAAAGGAAATGGTAACGTAGATTTATGATGTGATTTCATGGCATTATGGTGAATACTCATAACTGTGGGACCTTGTAGAAAGCCAAACCTGATATTTAACTCAAGCAGTCTGGGCCCTATTCTCTGTGGGAAAACATATATTTCCTTGTAGCTTAAGGCCATCTTAGAAGAATAGATATACATGACATGAAAGTTGTAACATTTTGTGAGCATGTGTGGAGAATTTATCTTTTCCAGTCATTCTAGGCATCATTTTTCACAATTGAAAAGCTCTATCCTCGTTATGCAATACCCCATTCCTAGCTATAAAAATGAGAAATGTTATTTTTTACTTCAGAAATGTTTGATTAAAAAAAAAGATACAAACAACTTGCTGTCAAGTTTTGGTTTTCAGATACAAATTGTGCATTTTACAACTTCACCCAAATAAATGTTATCTTTCCCAAGAGGTCATTGTTCAGAAATGCATAAAGAAGAGTTATTGATACCATAAAATTACTTGATACTTTTACAAAAGTAAACGGAGAAAAAGACTTTAACATACCCAAAGAGTCTTCTTATTGTCTCTGTTTTCAACCTCAAAGCTAATTACTGTGACCTGCAGAAATAACACACACAGTACATGTAAGACATATCTTCAATAAAACTCTTTTTTTCAAGGTTGTCTTTTCTGCTCTTCTGTTTTATCACTGAATAAATAGATTCCAGTAGCATCATTCTATTAATAATTGGTCTCCCCACTTGTAGTATCCCCCACCAATCTCCCACACTAATTTTTTAATATTGTGGTAAGCACAGATAATGTGAGAGCTATTCTTTTAAATTTTTAAGTGTACCATGAAGTATTATTAACTTTAAGCACAATGTTGTCTCCTACTCGGAGACATATCTTGAGAAGACTGCAAGGAAATCCACCAATCTAATCTTAAACCTTCATGAAGGGATTGAAAGGTGGTAGCGTTTAAAGAAGATTCACCCAACACATATTACATTTGTCCCCACAAATTTAAAAATATAACTATATTGTCAACATTTAAAATTGAGAGAGTACACACACACTCAAAATTAAGGCAGTTTTTTATATTCTTTTGACTAGTAAAACACTTCCTCCATGCTGAGCCCAAATTCTGGTAGACACTCGGTCAGCCTCTTTTTCTCCCCGTTTGCTCCTATATGGCCTGCCTGATTCCTGCAGAGGTTTTAGTTTTCCACCCTCAAGATGCAAGAGTATGACGAGCCATACTGCTCACCCCATACATGCCCAACATTTAATCTCTCATTCACTGATGTCACGAACCCTCCTGGAATGACTGCCTTCCTGCCTGGTGTTATTCTTACCCGTCAAGCCCCACCTCCACCCAGAAACTTCCTTGGACAACCATAGCTTATTCTGATTTCCCTTTTTAATGAATTCAGGTAGCACTACACAAATTAGTACTTAATCAGGCTCTGTCTTGCAAAGGGCGAAGGACAATGTCCCAGTTGGACCTTTGATCAATGTCACTGCTTGTTAATTCACAAGAGACAGGGTGAGCCACCAGTCAATCTGCTCATTTTGATAAAAAATGTTTTGTTGATCCTAAATCTGCTTTCTTTTTCATTATCCCTCAGGGAAACCTTCTCTCCACTTTCCATCATCTTTTCCTGACAATTTGGAGGAGTAACTGGACCAAATGGGAAAACAATACGTCTCTCCTTCAATTTCAGAGGAGGCTGTTGTTGGAAACCTGCAGTTTCCTTAAAGACAGGAATTGTATCTTTTCTCCTGGAAACCAAGCACATGGCCAGGAACACCTTCACTGAATAATCAATAAAAGTGATCTGAATGAACAAATGAAGGAAAGAAGATCAGACTGAATAGAGGCACAGGCTGAATTTAGCTGAGTCATTTAAGTATGATTGGATTTAGCAGGAACTGGAGCAGCTGTGACTTAATGGGAAATGGTGTCTGATCAAAAATAACTACTCCACTATTTATCAGTGTCTCAAGAGCCATTTCTAAGAATCATACAATGTAAATATCCTAAAGAAGGCAGTTCTTTAAGTTGTTAACAGCTTTTCTTTTGGGAGGATGTCTTTATGGCAGTGACGTCTAGCTGCAACAGCTAGTGAGTTGCAGAGAATTTATCCCATCACACAAATATAAAAAGAGGACAAAGAATGGGTGCCAAGTTCTGTGATGTTGGTAGAACTCACCGAAATGAGTTCAATGAAAACTCATGAAATCACACACAAAGAATAGAAGAGACATTAGAGCCATTTATCTTCTTCTAATCCTTCGTGAGAGCACATGAGCTTAATCATCTCTCACAATAAGCTCCTGCCCAGGACCAGGTCTCTAAGTAGTAGCTGACGTAGGATGCTAGTTCCTCATTAAGTGTTCTTCTCTCAACATTTCCACCAGCTAATGGTATTTTCTTCTTATCTATTAATTCTTTTTTTTTTTTCAAAACTGATCAATAAATTGGAAGGCATTTTTCCAGCGTCATTGTATCACAAATCCTTACACCTATCCTTGGCTAAGGAATAAACTTACTTATCTTTCTAATGGGTATAATCTCCGAGTCTCTACTACTGTGAGGAGGAAGCCCTGGCACTGGGAAACAGGTGGCAGCTGTTGCAGACACTGAAGTGTGTGGGCGAAGGTGGCCTGAACAGTGCTGCAAGTAGACTAGACCAATTCACAACCTGATTATCTGGTCACTTCTTTTCTGGCACCCGCTCCTAAACCTTATTCTTCATGGGCTGTAAAAAAAGAATCTCTGCTTTTTATGCATTCACCTTAACGTTAGGGAGATCCAGGCTGGAAGAGAATGTGTCAGCATATTTGGGGGGTTAAAAAGTGAAAGTAAGAAGGCTAAAAAATACATGGAACATTGTAAATCTATTTAAAAACAAAATCTAAATGTCACACTATCTATTATCCCATAATGGATCTCCTGTTGTGCCTTTTGCTGTCTTCTTCCTGCTCTGGCTCCAGGCTAGCCAGCATCGTCCATGGAATAGTAGATATTGTCCCACCGCTAGGACTGAGCAAAAGGTTCTGGTGCTAATTTCCAATGTGAATTTTAGAATAAAGGAAAAGAGGGGTTTTGGCAAAAATGTGAGTTAAGACAACGTCATATTGGCACAGACAGCCCCTCAGATCTCTATCCTTCTCATTTCTCATGTTTTTTCCTTGGGCTGCTCTCCTCCTTACCTTCCTGTAGGGGTCAGACTTCACAGACTCTCTCTCTGTTCACTATAATTCCTGCTTTTTGCAAACCCATGAGGTGTTCATTTACACTAAGGTACAGACATCTAGGGCAGCTTTTGTTGAACAAATTGTCCACAAAATTGGAAGAGAGTTGGGCAAAGTCTGGACAAGGGTTTAAGAGGAGTGCCCCTTCCTTGGGAAAATTCCTTTCAAGGCCTGAGCACTTATTCTTGAACCAAACGGTTCTTTTTAAGACAGATGGAAAAGGGATTGAGGGCAGGCGACATGACTGTCACTCCAGGATCATTAAACAGTTCTTTCACCATCTCTATTTCTTCAATGTAGTTCTACAAAAAAGAACTGAATAAAAGTACAAATAGTAAAATTCAGAAGTTATCACGTGATTGTCTCATCAAAATCTGAAAGTATTAATAGATAAGTGACCAATGCAAATGGTAACGAATCATTACTTTCTCTGGTTTAAAAATGTCCAGAATGAATATAAAGGATTGTATTGCTTATTTCTTTCGACACAGCCTTTGTTTTTAGTTCTGGCCCTTGTCTAATAAAAAGAGATTGGGGGTTAGGGTTGGCAAAAGGAACACCTTTCTGAGAAGGAAGAAGGTGGAAGCATATGTCAATAATAGATAAATAGGAACTGCACAGGCCTGCCCACTGTAGTCACAGACCTCTAACAAGACCCCATATACCCAGCAGCCCTTTAATAAGAGACATCCTGTTTTCACTGTGCCTTAAAACAGAGATCAGAAGTACACTCTGTTTTCTTTGCTCCACACATTCCATGGGGCGATCATTCCCTCCCCACAGTCTCTCACATATAAGTCTGTGCTTAGGGAGTTGTAGAGAGCAGTCAGCTCAGTCTTAATATTCTTTATTAAAGATCAAATAAGAAACACAAAAGGAGAGGCAGCCTGAAGAGCTTCCTCATGGCAGGGGGGCCCATCTCTTGGAAAAATGACTGTCCATTTGCTTTATCTTCTGTCTTCCCCATTAGAGATTCCCGGAGTGCTCCTTGGCGTCATCTGTAATCACACACCCTCAGCAGAACCCAGGAAGAGTGATTTTTCTTTAATGAAAAAGATCAGGGCCTCTGGGGAAGAGAGGATTTAGTGTGTGTGTTATGCGTGACAAGCAGATAGAAAGAATATGCTGTTCTTAAACTTCACGTCATTTATACATAAATGGAATAAGTTAACCTATTAAAATTTTAATTCTGTGCTTTCAAAGATGTTTTACAGAATATACTAATTAAATGTATATCTATTTTCTGGCAAACATTCTATATTCACCAGAATATAGCACATTAGTAAACAGGATTTCCAAATAGCTTATATCAGGGGATGAACCTCTTCCCAGTGATAACATTTTAAAAGGGCCAAAGCAAACATGTCTGTCTTCTGTCTTCATTATCTATCGGTAATATCTAGTAGCAGAGAGCTTAGATAGATCATCAGTGCTAAATAACAGTGATGTGGCAATTCAACGTAAGTGATCTTTTCTTCTCTATAAAGTCTTCTCAGCTCTAGAGTCGGTGCACTATATGGGCTTATCTCCTTTATCCCTATGCTGAGTTCTGTTCATGCATTCATATACTCAATGCCTGTTTATGAACAGGCTGTGAGTATGCAATTGTGAACAAAACAGAAATGGTTCAAGAAGTTTGTATTTGAATTGGGAAGATAAACAATAAACAAATACATGGGTGTAAATGAGTATGTAGTCTACCTATTGTGATAGGAAAAGAACCAGGTGCCATGAGAAAGACAGATAACTACTATTGATGGCGGGCGGCGGGGAGTGGGGGTGGGGGTGGTCACAGGAGGCCTGTCTAGAAGATGGGGAAGAGGCAGAAGGAAAATGTTTCAGAGAAAAAGCAGATGCATGAAGATCCTAAGCCTGGCTTTTGTCTGACCAACTTTTTTATGGCATCTCACCCCTCCCTATTCTGTTCTTACTCCTCTCCTCCTTGATGGCCAAAAAGGAGTGAGATTAGCTGTGGAAACCAGCAGTTTGTACAGGGTTTGCTTCTTACCTGCAGAGTTCTCTGTTAGTCATGCTATATCTGTTTGCCTACCTGCTGTGTCCCTGACTGGACTTTCTAGTACCTCCCATACTAATTTTTTCATCTCTTTCCCTATGGTTGCCCTGCCTCACCCTCTGAGTCCCATTCCATCCACCCTCTTAATGCTGTCCTCATTACTTGTCCATATCGTTGGTTCAAATCCCTTTCCTGATGTGTTTATGGTTTGTTCTAATTCTTCAGAACTAATACAGGAAGCATTTCCTCTAACACTGACTGTTATCCTCTGTCTTGGACTGTGATTCATATAGACAGTCAGATCTTGCTTTTTTTCACCTAGATGAGAAAATATTCCCATTCAATTGAGGACCAGCCTTGGTACCTACCTCGACCAAGTCCTTCACGATTAACCTTCTAGCCATCTATACCCTGACTCCAGCAATGGAACCTAGACCAGGTCCAGTTATGTCCGTTAAGGCAACGACTAGTACCATTTCTATAAATCAAGTCAAATAAATTGTTAGGGTGTTTATAAGTATGGGATCTGGAGTCTGGTTGCTGGCTTTGAATTCTTCTTTCTACCTCAATTTTTCTCAATTGTAAAATGGATTCATAGTACCTACCTCACAGAGTAGTTGCAGGATCAAACAAGTTAGTACACATGAAGTACTTAAAATGGTACTCAGTATATAGTACATGTACCCTGAAAAATATTATCTCAAACTATAAAGGGAAATAAACTGGTAGTTGGTTATGAAATATAGTTTACACATTAAGAGATTTTGGTCAAAGAAGCATGGGAAATAAAACTGTAAATGCTAAAAATCTAGTTATAAGCTTAGAGTGGGTCCAGGTTAAGGCTGAGCCACCAGAACACTGAATTCTGTGCCATAATTTTCCTTAAATTTCTTCTAATTTGAGATACGGATCATATCACTGTTTATATAGGACTGAGTGTGTAAATCTGAGCCAATAATCCTTGACTTCTGGAAAGGGAGAAACATGGGGACCCAACAGATTATTTTCCTCTTTGAGCTCTACCGACACCCTTCCTCTCTCTCACTGCAAACTCTAGGTTAGGACTGGGTAACTTCTCACATGGTTCAGTGATTATTTATTTCTACACATTCAACAATGTCAAATTTCTATGCTTACAGCTTTGAATAACTCAAGCATGAAACAGCTGCTTCCCAAAAGGACCCCATTTATCCCCAAAAGGTGTATGACATAGACATATAAGAATATAAATAGCAGCATAAGAGACTAATACACAGTTCTGTATGAATATTTGCTATGTGAACAACAAATGGATAATATTGTGACATGTGAAGACTTCCTGCAGGACATGGAAATTAGATAAAGGCACAAGAGCCATAAGTTCAGGCTGTTTGTTTTCCCAGATGCGAGCAGCCAATTTGAAATGCTGCTTGCATAGGAATTTGACTCTGCCAACTCCACCCAGCTACAGACTCTTGTCATTAGTAATAAATGGCCCTGGTAGTGTTGAAAATGAATAGCACCCAGGGTTATAAGATGGCTCTGTTCCAGATGATGTTTGTTTACGTGCAGCAATTAGAGCCCAGCTGCTTTAGGGAGACAGTTATATTCCCAGCTGGATTTTAGGAAATGTAGCCTTTTATTAAAGAGACTGCCCTCAAGAAATTGGATTTATATGAACTGAAAGAGATGGACCTTGCAAAGATGAGTCTGAAGGACTGCAGGAAATCACGAACCCCCACTGGCTCATCCTGACACTCCAATCATGATGGCCTGAGTAGTGGAAAAATTCATTCATTCAACGATAAAAGACCTGTACTGGGAATGCCACAGGGAAAGAGAGAAAATGCCCACGTCCTCAAGGCAACCATCATGAGCTTACATTTGGATTATAGACTTAAAACTCTCTTTTTGAATAGTTTCAATTCCAAGCCTCCAATTCAATAAGGAATTGATGCAGTATGAGGCCATGGAGGTAAGAAGAGGGAAGGATAGCAAAGAATGGGGAGAGGGAGCTCTAAAGGAAGTTCAGCGGGGAAGTAAAATGTAACTCCAAATAAAAGTAAAGAAATAAAATGTCACTCCAAAGTTGTATTTCTGAATCAGAGGGGATGCTACTGTCATTGAGAGTGTGGCAGGAGGCATTTGTGCTGTCAAGGTTGTTTTCCTTATATTTCCCCTATCTATTCCTCTATATTACAGTTTCAGGTCCTGGCACCTTGTCCTGAGGGATGGGGAGTGAATTGGTAGACAAGGGGATTTGTCACTGGCTGAAAGGCAGATTCTGTGGAGGATATACTCCCACCTCTCTTTCATTTTCCATAAAAAAAAATAAACCACTCACTGAGAAAAGTGTCCTGGGTAGAGGACATTTTAGACCTGGACAGTTTTGCAGACAGTCTTATAAGCCAATAGAGCAATTTGTTTTTAAACTAAACTTTCAATATTTAAACATTGGTAAATTTCACATGAAAATCTCTTCCTGACATCTCTTAAAGTCATCAGCACTCTGGCAACACTGAGCACACATTTCCCCTGCGATACATTGGCTAAGACTATGTTTCTTTTATGAGGTGTATGGACAATCCCTACCTGTCCACTTCACTCAATAATTGCTTCTTTGGCCTCAAGAGCCATTTGATTTGGTAATTGATAAAATTGGATTTGAGGAAGGGAGGGTGACTTCTGAGGAAAATAGAAAAGAAAGGACCCCTGGGGAAGCAGATTCCTTCTCCCTAGTCTCTGCCAGTGTCCTGGGGAATGGGGAAGGACTTTGAAGCCTCTGAGGTGCATGGAATAAAGCAAATCCCAGGCATCACCAAAACATGGCCAAATCTGTGTCAAGGCACAGACAGAGTGGCAATTCAAGATGTAAGGATGCCTGGGAACTGAGCCAACAGCCCTGTCCACAGCTACCAGCATAGACCTAAAGAACCACGACCAGACAAGCCTTCCTGGAACAAACATGGAAACTTGGCACAACCCTTGGCAAGGTTGTGGGGTGTGAACCTCAAACGACCCGAGGCAAAATTTCCCACCAACCTCAGCAAGTCAGACTCTTGGGTTTGGTAATTAAATTGATTTAAGAAAAGAAATGAAAATCATATTTCTTGCAAACTGAATTTATAAACTTAGAATTATTTCCACCCACAGAGAGTGATAAAGAAACTGAGAAAACACGGTTTCATCTCGGAGTTGGGACTCGTATACTAATGACATCCAAAAGGATATATTTTCCTGATAGCTAGAACTACTTACAAATTCATTTAAAACAAACAAACAAACAAAAAAGAAACAAAATTAAATTCATTCAAACAAGCAGTTGTTTTTAAAATAGCTAATTGAAAGGTTCATTTAACAGCATCTCTCAGTCAAAAGGAAATATACCTTATTCTGTTGACAGTATTATTGGCACCTTCTTGGTGATGCTGGACTGAATGCCATTGTCTTCTTGGCCTTACAGTCACACAGGACCAGAAGCAAGTGAGCTCAGGGAGCTCTTTAGAATGCCTGACAACTTCCGGAGTATGTCATGTACTCGACAGGATCAGACCCAGTGGATTGGATTACACTTAGCAGGCCCAATACAGCCTTTAAAACTCCATCTTTTTTTCTGATAGTGTGGCCTATTAAAGTGCCCTGATGGCATAAGTGCATCAGCTGTGTGTATGCACTAAAGGAGATAACATTGCAAATAAGAGTGCTGTGCTATCTGGCTTTATCACATTTAACATCCCTTTTGAAGTTAAAAACAAGATTATCCTGTAAATGCCTGGCAAGCCACAGTTAATCCTCATCTTCATGAAGGAACATGAAAGGACATCCTTAACACTCGATATCAGCTTCCGGTTTTGTGTGTTATTAATGCGAGGAGTGAATCTGGTGCCACAGTGGTGAAACCCATTCACATCACTATTCTAGATGATGGTCCACTAACCATAACAACCAGGCATTTTTTATTCCATAAAAGATCTGCATTGATCTTTTTTATATTAAATTCACTGCAGATTTCAATGTTGCCTCAGCTTCGAGAAACTAAGAGACTTCAAACCATAATTTATGGTAATAGACCTTAAACAGAGATAATAATTTTGCTGGTGTGTTTTTCGGTTGTAGAGTATGTTTCTAGGTGGTTATTTTTATTTTTGCATAATAGTAAACCATCATATTCTGCATCCCAACAGCCTACTGGTTTTTTTGTCATTCTATGCTTAGGAAAAACATGGGGCAACCTGCCTATAGCACAAAAAAGAATTCAATTCATTTCTCATTTGTAGGCTCTTCTGATCCTGATTATGATATCTGAATCAGAGGAGGCTGGGACTAAAGAAGACCTTTCCTATGATCTGCAGACCTGGTAGAACTTCACAGTTAATTTGTTAGGTCATAACACATATTAGTTTAACTTTAATCAGACATTCCTGATTCTTTGATATAAAGACCTTACATTTCTTTAGGTGGGTATGGTTTAAAGATTTTCTTGATCATTTTAAACTAAACTTCTAGAAGTATTTAGTTAAAATGATTTTATGTATATGTGCTTGTATGTATCTATATCAAAAATGGTGAATGAACTTACAACTGAATCTTTTAAAATTTGTACTTTTCAAACAACTGTTTTAAATGTACCTGGTGTTTAATCTATAGGTATGCCTGAGTGATGGCACAGAGAGGTCAATACCTTTGAGAGAAGAGTTCTCAAGAAGAGGAGGCATGCCACACTATGCAGGGCCACATGGGGAAGCAGCAATGTTGATCAGGAGACAGAAGGAGCGAGGGGAAAGCAAAGACAAGAGACTTTATTACTATAGTGGCAGGAAGCTGTTAGGTGGAAACATCCCCTCTTGGCCAGGAAGCAAAACACAGATGTTGGTGTTTGTGGTTGGAGGATTTTTAATATAATTTTCATGCTCTTGTGTAATCACAAGATGATGTGGATGTAAACAACTTTGGCCCTTAGGTTGGCCCAGGCTTTCAAGATGCCAACTCATCAATTATAGAATATTAAGAATGATTATTACAACGCTGTAGACTAACATTAACCAACTTACCTATATTTGTTAGATATTTACCAATAAATAGTCTTGCAACTACTTGAAATTACAGTTATGAAATATTCTTATCAAGTTTTCTGGAGTTGGAAAAACAGAAATATTCTTGAAACTTTGCTTTTTTTTCAACTCTGCTAACTAAATCAATTAGATTTTATTTAATGTATTTCATTTCCTTAAATGCATGAGAAAATAATTAATATTTTTCCTCTCTCAGGTTAGAATTCTAGTTCATCATTGTTCCTGATCTGATTATTAACTGTCTTGGGTGCCATTTTGAACCACATAACTTTCTTTTACAGCAGTAAATTACAGATGTTAGTGGAAAGCAATTTATCTTTTAAAAATATTTCATTCCATACTAACCACAGACTATTCAGCAACACTTAAAACATTGCTATTTTGTTCCTGTCAAGGTTGGGAATAGATTCCGATTAAATATACACTTAAATTGTTGTTTGTTGGCTGTGCACACAGAAGTGTGTATGTGTGTGTGTGTATAAATGGTTCAATTAGTATTCTGTGGTAATCTGCTCATCACATAGAAACAGCATCTAAGCAGAGGGCTTGACATTTAGAATCAATACTGTGCTGAACATTTAAGTGTCACAGCAAATATCAATAGGCCTAAAGTCGTTCATGTGCTGGGCAAAGTCTAATTGGCAATGCAACCAGAATGACCAATTTACTTCTAAATTCCTCCTACCAGACCTCTTCCCTCCATCTCCATCCTGATGCTGGAATATCCACAGGGTTGGTCAGTACAGGAACTCACACTGGCTCAGTACAACTGTGTTCCCTAAGAGTGCAGCAGCTCACACCAAATCATGCAGGATGTAAACCCAAGCTGTCATCCTAACATGTTTTTCCAAATGCACAGACCTTCCCTGTTCTTTAATTTTATGTTTTTATTTGAGATGTGATTTTTTTTCAAAGGACAGTAAAAGCAGAAAATAATGCTAAAACTAACTGAACATTAATAATCTAGTAGTCCCTTAACAAAATCTTAAGTATGAACAAGTTAAATAAAGATGTGAGCTATAACTTATTCAGGCCGAGTAGACCTTTGTGAAAATAACTTTATAATTTAACCATTCAGATACTCCAGGCAGTGAGAAGCAGGCAGATATTTTACAAAGAGCAGAGTACCAGGATATGAAGACATGAAGCGCTGCCACTCTCATTCTTCCCCTGTTATCGTTAACGCTCTCTCTTAACCTCTGAACTTCAGTTTCCTGTTTGGTCAAGAGAAGAAAATAGTGCATGTCTTATTTACCTTGTAGTGATCAAAAGAGCTAATTACAAAGTGCCATGTAATCTAACACATTATTAATGTTGTCTGCTTTCTACCGGGGCATTTGTTTTCACGTTCAGATTTATGCTATTTAGACCTTTTTAAACACAAAACAGTTGAATTTAGCCAAATAGCTACTTTATAGCAGCACAGTTCACAATTGCAAAGTTGTGGAAACAACCCAGGTGCCC
>VBSM01003157.1:28011700-28039324 GCA_008086735.1 Cheirogaleus medius | reverse complement strand
GCAATATACATAACCGTAATATTTGTACCCCCATAGTATGCTGAAATAAAAAAAGTAGCTAGTTATAAATTGAAGAACAGCTCTTTGTATCAACCATCTCTTATTTTAAGTAGACTGTCTATACAAATATTACCTTAAAAGAGTTCATTAGTAACATTATTGAACAGGAAGTCCTCATCATGTAGGCTTGATTTCTCAAAGCACTGCCTCAAAATTCAAGTATCAAAAGGAAGCTTGAACATATCAACCAGGTGAGAGACATGTCAGAAGTAAGGTTTGGGGATCCCAGGAAACCAAAGCATCTGCATCCAGGCACTTCCAGGCCCTGAGTCAATACAAAGCTACATCAGTATAATTGGAGGGCTGTGGAGCTGGGCATCCAAGGGGTCATTATTAGCATCCATTTATTCAAGTTTGCTTTTTCATTATCAATAAATATCCACTGTGTATAAAACCATTTAAAAATGGAGAATGTAACGATTATTAGAGCATAGTCCCCTGTGAAAAAGCATTTATGAAACAAAACTACCCACTGTGAAAAATTTCCCAGGCCTTCCTGAACAAGATCCTCAACCTAGGCCTATCCCACAACAGCACTTTTCTTTCCTTCTTTCTGTGTGTACTGGTTTGAATAGATTTTTTGCCAAAAATTCACATCCAGGCAGAACCAGTGAATGTGACCTTATTTAGAAATAGGGTCCTTGCAAACGTCATCAAGTTAGGATGAGGTTATATTAGATTAGGGTGGGCCCAAACACCAAATATGACTGGTGATATTATAAGAAGAGAGCAATTCAGAAACAGAAAAGCATAGGGGAAATGGCCATGTACATAAAGGAGCAGAGACTGGAATTGTGCAACCACGAGCCCAAGAATGCCAAGGATTGCTGACAGTCACCAAAAGCTAGGAAGAGGAAAGATGATTCTTTCCATGACCCTTCAGCGGGAGCATGGCTTTACTGACATCTTGATTTTAGACTTCCAGCCCCCATAACTATAAGAAAATAAATTTCTGTTGTTTTAAGCTACTGAGTTTGTGGTGCTTTGTTATGACAGCCTAGGAAACTAATACACTAGGGGAATTAAGACCTGCTATTTCTCTTTAGAGCAAATGTCATTTAGATAACCAGGGACATTGATTCAACAGATATCAATCTAGAGTAAAATAGGATTGAGTGCCAAAAGGATTAGGAAGGACTAGAGAGATCAAGGGACAAGGAAATTATAGAACTGAATACTTGATCAAAGCTAATTTCTTAGGCTTAATTATACCAAGCTTAATCTAACTCACTTTACTGAGAAAATCCTGAAGAAATGTCCCTCGAGCAGTGACAGTATTCATATCCCTTTTACGTATCCTACTCACTGTGGCGGTCACTTGGTGCTGCTGACCCTGCCTCACTGCCCTGTCTTTGTCCTCCCAGCTTCCCCACAGGGAGATCTGCCAGCTGCCCAACAGACCATCCCCAATCCCACAACTGTCCCTCACTAGATTGAAAGCATCATCAGCTCTATCATTTGCTACAATTTACAAAAAGGAGAGAGAGTGGGAGAGAAGTCAAGTGTCTAATGTGTCAAGTGTCACAGTAATTACTTTTACACACATAGGTTAATCATTCACTCATTTGACACTCATACTTGCCTATTTTTATTAAGCATTCCTTAAGTGACTGGCATTAAACCAAATTTGGGAGATTCCAAGCTGGACAAGAGAGTAATGGTCTCTGCTCACTTTTCCACTTATATTCATTTTGCCTTATTCTGGGAGTTACATGTTGGGCCACTTGCTATGTACCTATGTGGCCTCTGAGCCTCATCTGACCAAGGAGCTATTATTCAGGAGCAAACACCTATCAGAATTTCAAGGCCCCTACAGACCTTTGCCAACCAGCCCTGCTTATATCTGCTTAGTCCACTGGATTAGGCTCTTTCCCTGACATTTTCTTCCTTAAGGCCTGGTCTCCACTGTGGCACCAAAGCCAAGCCTAGAAACTAGTAATGGCTGAGAGTCCTTGGCTAGCACCTATCATTTTCCTTTCTTAGAGCTAGATTCTCCTCCTAAGAATGCTGCATCCCCCTAAATCGTTCATTCTGTCAGGTAGGCATCAAACATTTATTCAGTATTTACTATGTGCCAGAGAGCATTCTAAAGATATGTGATTAACCATGATAGATACAGTGTCTTCTGTCATAGAACTTAGAGCAAGGAAAAGCAAAAGCAAAACAAAACAAAATAAAACAAAAAATGTACAAAACAAAAAATCCAAGTAGTACTCAGACAAATAAAACAACTTCCAGGACTAAGACATACTCTAAAACAAAAGCAAAAACAAGGAGCTGAAAAGAGAATGAAAGAAGAGGTTGGAGAAGACCTACCTAAGGTGATGTCATTTAAACTGATATCAAAAAGAACAAATGGAACCAGCTCTATGAATACAAGCCAAAGCACAGAAGGCCAGGCAAACAGCCTGTGCAAAGACCCAGAGGGATTGAAGAGCATGTTGTATTTCAAGAACTAAAAGAAGACACAAAGATAGGACATAGTTACTGAATGGAAAGTGACTTTATTAGCTTCCTATTACTGCCATCACAAATTACCACAAACTTAGTGATCTACAACAACACAAGTTATAGTTCTGAAGGTCAAAAGTCTGAAATGGGTCTCACTGGGTTAAAACCAAGGATGCTTCAGAGCTGCATTCTTTTCAGAAGCTCTAGGGAAGAGTCCATTTCCCTTTTCCAGCTTCTGGTGGCTGCCTGTATTCCTTCTCCTGTGGTCTCCCTTCCAGCAAGCACATTACGCCAACCTCTTCTCTGTACTCATATATCCTTCTTGGATTCTGACCCTCCTCCCTCCTTTTTCTAAGGCCCCCTGTGATTACACTGGGCTTACCCACATAAATCAAGCTAATCTCCCCATCTCAAGATCACTGCTTTACATATGCAAAGTTATCTTTGCCAGCTAAGGTAATATAGTCACAGGTTTTGGGAATTAGGACATGAACATTTGAGAGGCTGGTGGTAGGAGCTGAGGGATAGGCAGTATTCTGCCTACCTCAGTGATTTGAGACAATGTTGGAGATATGTGAAAGTTCACATCAGGAAACACAAGTCATGGTAAGTAATGCGGATGTTTTTTAGTGAAAATGGGAATCTATGAAAGGTTTTAAGAAGGAAATTGTTTTCTGACTTACATTTTTTGAAAAAATCACCTATATCACTATGTGTAGAAAGGATTCAAGATGGGGAAGAGGGATAATTATTAATAGAATCAGGGAGAAAGTTATCTCTGGGAGTTGGGAAAGAGATGGCAGGTGTCCAGACTAAAATGGTGGCAGTAGAGATGGCAAGTGAAAGGAATATTCAACTAAATCAACTGAACTTGATAGTAGAGTGTTTATGTTGAGTGGAGAAAAAAATCAAGAATTGAAGATAATTCTTAGGTTTTTAAATAATTTGTTTATGATCGGGAAGGGGAGGAGAGGAGCAGGAGAGATCTGAACTCTAAACACCAACACACCAATTATTGGCCTCTGACGTTTTCCAACACAGCTGTCATCTCTACAGTTGGCCTCTGATTGTCATCTCTACACTTGGACTGATTCCTGCAGTTCTGAATTACGTTTTCTCCCTCCTGGGATTTTATATGAAACTTCTCTTACCCATTTAAACTCTAATTCTAGCTCTCATTCACCTGTTCTCTACTGTCATTGCTAATAATTCCCACTCTTCATTAAATGTAAAATTTTCTATATTCCTCAGCTAGTAACTTCCAAGTGAAACTACCTCCCATTTAAAGATCATCCATTAAAATAATAATGCCTTCCTAGGAGAAAAGCCTCAGGCTTCCAGATAGGCCCAGGACTACTAAAGGCCCTTCAGGAAATGGAAAACTTATCAGTCCTAGAATCTCATAAGGTCAAAAGAGACTTTGAGAAATCCAGTCTAATGTCCTTTACTTTATCTGTGGAGAAACTGAAGCCCCAAACTTTATTTAACTGTTTGACGAACAGATGCAAAACAGGAACTAAAAACTCAAACAACAAAAACCTTCACATGACAAGGATGCTTTCTATGGAACCATGTTATTTCTAGACAGATAAAGATAACAATCTGATACTAACATGTTCTTGCCTCCAGAGAGACAATAAGGAGGAGATAGGTTATGGAAAATCTTGGTGATTTTTCTGTACTCTGTGAGATTTAAAAAAATAAAAGTAAAACCTTTCCTGCAGATGACTAAGGCCTCAGATATCTCTTAATGTGAAGAAAGACATTGAGGATAATTGTGCTGCCCTAGCTAGAAGAATAAGTCATAAATTGTTTCTATCATGGTATGCTAATGAAAGATGGCCAGTCAGCAGCCCTAGAGACTTAAATCGTTCTTTTCTAGAGAAGGGCAAAACTAAGCCTCAATACATGTTTGGAAGGTAGATCAGGGGGACACTAATTCATTTCTGTGACCAACCAATCCAATCTCTGACCCTCCTTCTCGAGTTCCAGCAGCTTCTGATGATCATCAATTATGAAGGTCTTTTTTGGCTATGCTAGGAACTTAACTAAGACCAATAACTCATCTCATAAGTCACTGAACAGTTGACAAAGGATAATGACTTTCAGTCAATCTTAAGCTGGGGATAGATTCAAACCAAAGACATAAAGGTGAAAGTCCTCTACCCAGTGTCCATTATGCAGCTCCAAGGTAGTTAATTTATGCTTAATGCAATTGTATATTTGAAAGCTGAAAAGATCCAAGTGATAATTAATCTTCAAGGATGCATTTAGCTGTGACTTATCTTGCTGAAGGCTTTTCCCTCAATCCACTTAGCAAGTGGCACTTGCAAACTCCTTCACAATAAACAGGTGTGATTATGTGCCCAGAGGTTAGTCAAGCACAGCATATTTTTGTAGAACTCATTGGAGCGGGCAGATTAAAATTCAATTCAAGTTGCAGATACATGATAATATTAGAGTTTTGGTGATTGATTTTTTAAAATATTTTCAGGGGGGTGTCCTATGGTAAGTGATAGAGATTTTTTATTATAATACATCACTCAGTGTTTCCCAGTGGGTAATAAATATGCTCATTAAGTACACTGAAAATTTTGGAAAGGAATATTCAACTATTAATAGATTATTTTTTTAACTGTCATGCACAAACACTGAAATTATTGGTATAAAATCACTATATCTGGCTGGGTGCGGTGGCTCACGCCTATAATCCTAGCACTCTGGGAGGCCAAGGCAGGCAGATCGCTCAAGGTCAAGAGTTCGAAACCAGCCTGAGCAAGAGCAAGACCCCATCTCTACTAAAAATAGAAAGAAATTAATTGACCACCTAAAAATATATAGAAAAAAATTAGCTGGGCATGGTGGCACATGCCTGTAGTCCCAGCTGCTCGGGAGGCTGAGGCAGAAGGATTGCTTAAGCCCAAGAGTTTGAGGTTGCTGTGAGCTAGGCTGACGCCACAGCACTCTAGCCCAGGCAACAAGTGAGACTCTGTTTCAAGAAAAAAAAAAAAGACCTTTACCACTTTTATTAAATAAACTATAAAAAAATAAATAAATAATAAAATTGCTATATGTGTTGTTAAAAGATGTGAAGATCTCTGCTTGCACAACACAAAGATATTTACAGAATTTTTCTAGTTAGTGGAGATATGGAAATTCTCTAACACAAGCTTCTCATTTTGCGAGAACCAAAGCCCAAGGTGCTCACAGGAATTGCCTATGTGCAGACAACTTAAACAGTCTTATTCAATCCAAATCTTTTGATTAGAGTTCAAGGTACTTTTGACTTATCATTCTTTCTCATTCACACCACATTCTGTTGGAACAAGGCAGAGAATAAACTAACAAATCAAATAATTAATATGAAGGTACATATATTTTCAAAGAAGTTTATGCATTCTTTGTTTGTAAAGCATCTATTGTTCCTGCCAAATGGGATGATTTCTCCCAGGAAAACTGACCAGTCCCATAGGCTGTTTGTTTATTGATTATCAATCATGTACTAGACAGTGCCCGAGGTAATTTGGAGGAGGACCCAAAAATGAACAAGGTACTATTCCTTCCACGGTGGAGCTTAGAATCAAACTGGGGATAATAATGATGTCAACAATAAAATCAGTACTAAAACAGAAATTTAGGTTAGGGAGGGGGAAGATAAGTGTGTCAGAGGAGATTTTTGGTAAGAACTAAAATTGTTATGGTTTTCAAACTAGAATTCACAAAGATAGAAGAAAATAGATATAAAAAAACTGGAGAAACAAAACAAGCAAAGGAATGAACTGGAATCTGCAATCACAGTGTAACAGTGATCTGAACAACCTAGAGAAGCGGTAAGGCCTATTTTGCTTTGGGAAGAAGAGTAGAAGATTTCTTGATCTAGTCTCCATGAACTTTGTTCATGCCTATGCTTTCCACTCAGACACAGTATTTGCAAAACTTCTTTTTTTGTATTATAATTTTCATTTATCACTTGGTTTTGCTGCTTCTTTCTGCTCTCAGAAAACCTTCAGTTTTCACAGCCTCAACTTTTAAACTAAATTTATCCATAATGCTATAGGCCAGAACGTATGAGGGGCACTGGCATAAAATGATGAATAAGATGAACATGATCCAAGCTTTTACAGTCTATAAGAAGGCACACAATTGGAAATATTGTTATTATAGAATGAAGCATGACAATATCCATGTATGATAAAGGCTGAAGAGAATGATATAGCAACACATGGTATGGGTACCTGGTCCAACTCAGATATCAAGAAAAGCCTCCCAGAGAAAGGAGAAGTTGGTTTGATACCTAACTGATAGGTATGAGATAGATAAAACAAGAGAGCTAACATGGAGGTTTGGGGCAGAGGAATGAGCAAGGGTGAGAAAGAATATGGGAAGTTCCAAGTATAGTCATGTGTCACTTAATAGCAGGAATACCTTCTGAGAAATGCATCATTAGGCTATTTTGTCATTGCACAAACATCATAGAGTATACTTACACAAACCTAGATGGTATAACCTACCACATACCTAGGCTATATGGTAAAACCTATTGTTCCTAGGTGACAAACCTGAATGGCATTTTATAGTACTCAATATCGTGGGTAATTGTAACATATTGGTAATTATTTATGGATCTAAACATAAAAGGTATAGTAAAAATACAGTATAAAAGACAAAAAAAAAGGGGGGTACATTTCCATAGGGCACTTACCACAAAAGGAGCGTGCAGGACTGCAAGTTGCTCTGGGTAAATTAGTGAGTGAGGGGTGAGTAAATGTGAAGGCCTCGGCCTACTATAGACTTTATGAACACTGTAGAGTTAGGCCACATTAAATTTATTTTAAAAAAAATTCTTACTTCAATACTAAATTAACTCTAGCTTACTGTAACTTTTTTAGTTTATAAATATTTAATTTTTTAAACTCTTTGATTCTTTTGTAATAATACTAAACTTAAAACACAAACACATTGTACAGATATACAAAAATATTTTTTTCTTTATATTTTTATTCCATAAACTTTTTCTTATTTTTTTATGTTTTTAAAAAGAATTTTTGTAGAAATGGAGTCTCACTATGCTGCCCAGGCTGGTCTTTACTTCCTGGCCTCAAGCAATCCTCCTACCTTGGCATCCCAAAGTACCGGGATTATAGGTGTGAGACACTGTACCCATGATCATTTTTCTATCTTTAAAATGTCTTATACAATTCTTTTCATTTTAAACTTTTTTTTATTAAAAACTAAGACATGAACACATACATTAGCCTAGACCTACACAGGGTCAGGATCATCAATATCACTATTTTCCACCTCCACATCTTGTCCCAGTGGAAGATTTTCAGGGGCAATAACACACATGGAGCTGTCATCTCCTATGATAACAATGCTTTCTTCTGGACAAATTTCCGAAGGATCCACAAGAAGCCTTTTTTAATAATTAGAATTATACTATAAAATAATGACCAAAATATGGTATAGTAAATACATAAACCAATAACATAGTTGTTCATGATCATTAAGTATTATATACTGTACATAATCATATGTGCTAGACTTTTCTATAACTGGTAACACAGTAGGTTTGCTTACATCAGCTTCATTGCAAACATGTGATTAATGCATTGGGCTAGGACGTTAGGATGGTTGCAATGTCACTAGGCGTTAGACATTTTTCAGCTCCATTATAATCTTATGGGAACACCATTGTATACGAATTCCATTGTTGACCCAAATGTCATTATGTGGTGCATGATTGTACTGGATGAAGTATGTGAAGTTAGGTTACAGCTAATAGACTAGCTAGAGGAATAGGCAGGAGGCAATCATGAGGAAACTTAAAAACTGAGATATGAAATTATATTTTTTCCTTGGGATAAAGTATTAAAATTACTTTGAGTAGATTCTCAGGTAAGCTTTCTTGTTAGGCTTGTACCAACTTTATCATTAAAACCCATAAGTAGATGGTTTTTCAAATGGGACAATGTCCATGGGGCATTAAAAGCCAAAGTAATGGGTCTTTATCCTATAGACAATGAGAAAGACACACTAAATATTAATATTTGTCAAAAGAGATGTACATTGAAAATGTGTTATGCATAGATTCAATAGCAATATCAGGAAGAAAGCAAACAATGGTGGAAAAATTATATGGCAAATGCAATGTCCTTCCTTTATGTACCAACACAGCATTTGTACCTTCCTCTAGGTGAGGACACACATGAAGGCACCATCTTGGAAGCAGAGAATAGCCCTCACCAGACACTAAATCTGTGCCTTGCTGTTGGACTTATCAGTCTCCAGAACTATAAGAAATAAATTTCTGTTGCTTATAAATTACCCAGTCTAGTCTAAGGTATTCTGTTATAATAGCCCAAACTGACTAAGACAGTACTTTACTTTGAGATTAGAGATTCTCCTTCTCCAATTCCAGTTACAACTACAAAATGACAACTTTTGACCATTTAAGATAGCTTAAGTCTTATGGTTTTGACTTTCTCATATCTGTCTAGTAATTCTGGAGAATAATTTGTATAAAATCCATAACTTGATATTGTATTAAATTAGGCAAATATATAAAGGTGATTATAATTTTGAAATAGATTCTTTTCAAGAAATCAATTATCAGGATATATAGTAAACAAATTTAAAGAGCACCTGCTAGAATACAAAAATCTTATCTCTAGTCAATATTAATCATTTTAATTAACTTAACTCTTCTCTCTCTTTGGCAAATGAATGCCTGGTCACAGCTCCATGAGAAATAGCACAGATTTATGCTACTCACATTTTGTACTTTAAGTCTTTCTTGAAACATCAAGATTGTAGGCATACACATAAGTGGTAATGGATTTTTAGCTACTCCAGGTGTGTCGAAAGACATAAGCAGTCCAGCTGTTCTATTCTAACTCCTGCTTTTATTTAAGGCTCATGGCTTTCACAGGTAAAATTATAGTAGCCTAAAGTAGTTCTTTTTTTTTTCTCAGTCACTTCATAGTCCAACTAAAAAATCTTTCCAGAATTATTTACCTCTTTCCAACAGAACCAACTCCAATTATGTGCCATGTATCAAAAACTGACACTCGACTTGGCATGCTATTTGTATAGAGAATGAGTGGGCTAAAAATGATAGAGAATAGAGGATCAAAACTGGAGGTGAGAGGATTGTGTGAAAAGAAAGGGAACCTATGCAGATACCCAAAATTCTTTTTGAAGAGGGAGTGATGTGAACACTTACATGGTAATTATATTTTCACTCAGAGCCATATCCATCCTCCAATCTCCTCCCTCCACCCTCCACTTTTCACTCCCTCTCTCCTTCTTTATTTCCCCATCCACCTCTCTGATTCCTGTCTGCCAGTTTTCATTCATTGCCCCAGCCCCAAATGTGAGGCTTTCAGCATCACCACTATCTTGGTGATGCTTCCCACCCTCATGTCTTGGGCATGTTATTCTCCTAACTCTTTCTTCTAGTTGAGCATTGCCCTAGGAATTTTTTTTATACAAATGCTCATATTTCTCATTTAATCATTGCAGCAGTCTGACAACTCTCAGAAATTTACAAATTTGGATTTTGAGATTCAAAATAATGTGTAATCCACTGTAGCATTTATCTGGTGTGCTAAGAAGTCATAAACATGGCAAGCCCATTTTTAAAGAATCAAATAATAGTTTAGTCATAATAATACAAATATTTTCATGTATTTATTTCTATTGTCATTGGCATCCTTGACAGATACAGTCTTCTTGCAAAGGATCAAACAATGCAAAAGTACTTTAGCCTAAAAATTTATTTGACAGAAACATGAGCTTTTAAATTACTGCCATGTTCTCTGCAGATAGGTAATGTTTACCTTCTTTGCACTGCGTGTTTAGTGTTCTGTTTCAGTATTGAAGTCTCCATGCTTAAAGACATCTCTTTAAGGTAGAAGGTTTGTGTGATTGGAAGGGAAATATTTAAGCAATAAGCATTGTGATAGTTTCATGGTCTGATAGCAATGTGCATTTTTGGAGATTATAGGAGGCAAACTTGAAAATCATTTCTCACACTCCACAGTCTGGGATATTATTTTGTTTACTCAGCTAAAACTGCTATTGATCAACTTCTTTAAACACAGTGATAGGTTTTATTTGATGTTTGAAAATCTGACCACAGACCTCACAAAGGTACAATCTGCCACTTTGTTAAAGGTGGAACACGCACCCTCAGTAGAGCTACTTAAAGGGGAATTAAGTAAGGAGAGGTCTTGCCTGAATGTGAGAGGGCTGAATCTATACTTAAGAAAACCAGAAAAGAGCTCCAAATTGTGGGGTGGCCCACAAGCACCACCACAACAACGTGCAAGATTCAATTACAGTTTGTTTTTCATTGCTGTGAGAACCCTAACTTACACCCAAATATTCTGTACTTTTGCAGACAATTCATAGGGTGGCTTTGGTAGATAGTCACAGCAAGAGACTGAATTCTATGCATGTGGTCAGCACAAAATGTAAGAAAGAGATACACCAAGAAAAGGGAGCTATCATGTTAGTCAGTCTTGGCTGGGGGAGGCACATGTGACCAGAAATGCTTAGGATATTGCAAGATCCTATGATTTTAGGAAGCTGCAAGACTTTGACATTCTACTAACATCTTAGAAAGGACATGAGAAATCCCACAGATTGTGGAGGTGAATTGGGCTGGTTGTTTTCCATCTTCATTAGGTATAAGGACTTTTGCTGATATTTAAATTATTCCATTTTGTTATCTATTCACTATGATGTTTTAGGCCAAAAAAAAAAATGTACACATTGTCACAGAAGTTGTTTTCTCCTTTATGTTTATTTTTATGTTTCTGTTTATTTGAATATATCCATGTTTAAAAATGTGTGTAATTTGCTTGAATAGTTCTTCTAGATATTTATGACTCTCCAATAACTGCTATTCTCATTCATTTTGTTTTTCTCTGCACCATGCCCCTCCCCTCCTCCACCACTTGTCTCATCCAAAGCTTGTAGCTGGGCAATGTTCTTTCTTGAAGTTCGATTGAAGATAAATGTATGCAATTAGCTACTTATTTGCACATTTAATTCTACTCACTAGAACTGAAATTTTCAAATTCTCTTTTGCTCAAAATTTAAAAGTATCTTTTGAAGTCCTTTCATGTTTTGAGAAGTTATTAGTTCACTCTGCATCTGCACATTATAAAATCACCAAAGCATCATAGGCACTATTTCCAGGGCCAAGGCAGGCTTCCATCAAACCTATGAGCCTAGTCAACATTTCAAAAAAAAAAAAAAAAAAAATAGAACCCGTTTTCCCCAAGTGAATCTGTTGCTGGATTTGTCTTCAAGTGAACCACAGAAACAGACTGATGGAGCTGGTAGGAAACTACAAAGTCACATAATACAATTTTTTAAATGAAGAGCTGAGTGGTTAAGACACTTGTCTCAAGCTTCACTGTTAATTATTGGAAAGGTCTGAACCAGAAACTGTGTCCCTAATATATACCAAAAGAAGTGAACAGAATTCAGTAGAGTCACTGTACTTCTTTGGGAGGATTTTCTCCATTTTCCACTTCCTTTATCATAATCCCATGATATACATGATATTCACCAACAAGTATTTGATGGACATTTACAGTTCAAATTCCAATAAAGGCACTATGGTAAATTTTTTAAGCATAAAAATGTTCCAAAAAAATGAGAATATTGTTTGAACTTGTTTACAACTTCCCTGGATAATTACATTAAAGAGAATAGCCCCTTTTGGAAAAATTAATTATTGTATGTTCAATAAAAATTTGTCACATAAACTTACAATAATAGCTCATGAGGCAACATAACATTCAAACCATATCCTTTAAACCATCTTGTTAAACGAGCTGTCCAAGTGAAGCAAAATGTCATTAGCATCTTAAGTAGTGCTGTGACATGCCATTTTTCTTGAAGCAAATTTTACATCTATAAGATCCTAGCCTATAAGA
The DNA here is from genome assembly GCA_008086735.1 of Cheirogaleus medius. NCBI lineage: Eukaryota > Metazoa > Chordata > Mammalia > Primates > Cheirogaleidae > Cheirogaleus > Cheirogaleus medius. Next base: position 28,026,860 of record VBSM01003157.1, on the reverse strand, counting down.
TGCTAAGGAAAAATCAAATAAATACTTAAGTCCACAATTAGTGGATTTTGTTCCACCTACCAGTTCCTGACACAGAGCACTAGAATGAGAGGAATCTGAGAATGCAGACAGATTGCAGCCTGTGAAGATATCATGGAACTGATCTTATTGCACCCTCGAAAAGACTTCATTGATGCATTCAGGTTATGCAAAAGAAGAGAATAAATTCTACCAACATACACACACAAAAAAGGACAATTGTTTGTATAGACTATTTAAGACCAAAAAGCAGAAAGACCCCATTTTTTTCATAGTACCATATAATTTTATTTGTTCGGGTTACTATTTTTCCTCCATCAGATCAGCTGTTCTGTATTCTTTGCATCTTTTGCCTCAGTCCTTAGCTTGTTTTGGAGCTGTCCATGGTGCTCACCTCAAACCTGGAATGCAGCTTTCTAGACTAGCTCAGTCTGCAGTTTCCTAATAATACAGAGTCTAACACACGAATTAGGTAATTCTCTGCCAAGGCACCTTGCCACTATCCCTGCAGGGACTGGCAGGTAAATGTGAAAAACCTACCTTCCCCTGTTCTCCTCTGCTGTGCTTTCTCAAGTCTCATCCTCCCCACAACTCTTCCTCAGCCTAGTTTTCCTGGCACAGCTCCTTACTTAAATACACCGAAACAGTAATAACTATCATGAATGGAAGTGGTTTACAATGGAAGAACATAGATTTAGGGGTGTTACAAAATCTGGTTGGTTTTCGATTATGGTTCTAAAATTGAGCCATGTGACTCTGATCAAGTCATGTGAAATCTTAGAAGACTGTTTTCTCATTTATAAAAAAATAAAAGAATGACATATTCTGTATATTACCCCAGAGGGTACTTACAAGATTCATTGAGATAATAATGTGAAACATCTCCAGAAAATAATTGTAATTATCTATCTTTCTAAGATATTTCATGTTTTAGTCAAAATAACCAATAATTATTATGATACTTCCTGGATCTTACCAGATGGTAGATGAAGCTTTCATATAATTTTAGATAAAATTATTTCTTCACCTAGTAAATGAATGAATACTGAAATAGAGCTAGATTGCACTAAGAACTTTGAAGATTAAGGTTATTGGGACTAGGAAACATAATAATTAGAAAATGAGAGAAGATGAGGTATTACACATGGTTTTTCTTTTTCTTTTTCCAGGAAAAGGGCATTTTATCTATCAGGAAAATAGACATTGTGTGGGTGTAAGGAAACACAGTCTTTTATATTGAGAAAAATATTTTTTTAAGTATGAATGGAAAGAGTTATCAAAAATAATCTTCTTATGGTATTAAGAAGAAGTACAAGAAGGAAAGAGCGATGAAAGGAAGGAAAACAGGGAAAGAAGGAAAGAAGGAGGGGGAGAATGAAAAGGAAGGGAGGAAGGAGTAAAGAAGGAAGGAAGGGAAGAAATAAAAAGGGGAAGGAGAGATGGAAAGAAGAAGGAAAAAAAGGAAAGAGAGAGAAAAGGGGAAAGAGTGAAGGAAGAAATGAGGGACAGAGGGAAAAAAAGAACCTATGCATTAATAAGCAGAATTACTGGAATCACTCAATTTGTCTGGGCTTTATTTCTTTACCTGGTAGATAAGAGGACTTGGATTAGAGGATAGCTAAGATCTTTTTAAAATTTAAAGGAAATTCTACAATACTAATACTCTCTTTGGATTTCATGGAGCCATGAGATGCTCACTTTGTATAAGGAAATGCTAGAAAAGCACTATTATAAAACATCATTCTCCAAAATATTTTGTGAAAATGAAGAGAAAAAGAAGGTTAAGGATACTTCTGCTATACAATACTGTCATAAACCAAATATTTTTTCACCTTATTGAAAATTATCAAGTCTTTCAGCATGGGGCTAATGTGCTGAATGCAGCCATTGAAGCTGTCTGTTAACCATTAACTAAATAGAACACCATTTCATGCTTGACTTCTTTAGGCTCTATGAAGATTGGAGTGTCACATTAGAAAAGGTAGTGGGGATTCAAGGAAGTACAAAATTCCTCTTTGTGACAAGTGACAGTCTCCTCTAATTTAAAATTCCTTTTTAAAAAGATCACCAATACCTTATTCATGGGAGCAGAACATTTTCACAGATGGCACTGCCTACTTGGATGATAGTATGATTTTTTGTTTCCTCACAGTAAAAGGGATAGAAATAAAATGAACTGGTAACACGGGCTTCACAGGTAATAAACACAGTGATAATATTCTGGCCTTGGGAAGCAGATAGTTTAATGAACAATCCTTTATATTTCAAAAAGCTAGTCTGTCCCAAAGCTAGTCTGTTAAAAATTAGGTTGGCCAAAAATTCCCTCTGTCACTTCAAGGCTTTGCTGTTAATCATTCCTTCCTAAACTTTTCTTCCCCTTAGGTCTATTTCTTTGAATCCAATAATATCTTACCCTGATTTCTTCTATCTTACTCTGGTTTATTTTATCTTCAAATTTATAACTCATTCATACTGAAGTGTTAAGAATTTACTGTGTGGTCTTTCCTGAAATTATTTGATTGCTAAATAGAGTACAGACAAGAGCAATGGCTAACTCACACACAATATGACATGATAAAAGCAAATAGAACTGGAAGTCCTAGCCAGAGCAATCAGGAAAGAGAAAGAAATAAAGGGTATCCAAATCAGTAAACAAGAGGTCAAACTATCCCTGTTGACTGATAATATAATCTTGTGTCTAGAAAACCCTAAAGCCCCCACCAAAAGACTCCTAGAATTGATAAATAAATTCAACAAAGTCTCAGGTTATAAAATTAATGTATATAAATCAGTAGCATTTCTATATACTACTAATGGTCAAGCTGAGAGTCAAATCAAGGACTCAATATTATTTCCTATAACTACAAAGAAACTAAAATATCTGAGAATATATTAACCAAGGAGGTGAAAGATCTCTACAAGGAGAACTACAAAACACTGATGAAAGAAATCATAAATGACACAAAAAAATGGAAAAGCATCCCATGCTCATGGATTGGTAGAATCAACATTATTAAAATGTCCATACTACCTAAGGTGATTTACAGATTCAATGCAATACCCATCAAAATACCAACATCATTTTTCACAGATCTGGAAAAAATAATTCTATACTTCATTTGGAACCAAAAAAGAGCGTGAATAGCCAAAGCAATCCTAAGCAAAAAAGAACAAATCTGGAGGCATCACATTACCTGACTTCAAATTATACTACAAGGCTATAGTAACCAAAATATCATGATATTGGTATAAAAGTAGAGACATAGACCAATGGAATAGAATAAAGAAACTAGAAGTAAAACCATCTACCTGCAACAAACTGATTCTCTACAAAACAGACAGCAATACACACTGGGGAAAGGAAGCCCTATTCGATAAATGATGCTGGGAAAAATAGATAGCCACATGCAGGAAAATGAAACAGGATCTCTATCTCTGGCCATATACAAAACTTAATTCAAAATAGATAAAAGACTTATATATAAAGCATGAAACCAAAAGAATTCTAGAAGAAAACAAAGGAAAAACTCTTTGAGACGTCGGCCTAGGCAAATAATTTATTACTAATACCCCAAAGGGCAAATACAGCAATAGCAAAAGTAAATAAATAGGATTTAATTAAATTAAAAAGCTTCTGTACAGCAAATGAAATAACCAGCAGAGTAAATAGACAACATATAGAATAGGAGAAAATATTTGCAAACTATACATCCAATAAAGTGCTAATATCCAAAGTCAACAAATAACTGAAACAAATCAGCAAAAAAAAAATTAAAAAGTGAATAAAAGACATGAACAGAAATTTTTAAAAAGAAGACAGACAAATGGCCAAGAAACGTATGAAAAATGCTAATATCACTAAATGTCAGGGATATGCAAATTGACACCACAATGAGATACCACCTTACCCATCTCAGAATGGCCATTATTAAAAAGTCAAAAAACAATAGATGCTGGCATAGGTGCAGAGAGAAAGAAATGTTTATACACTGTTGGTGGGACTACAAATTAGTACAACCTTTATGGAAATCAGTATGGAGGCTCCTTAAAGAAATAAACATAGACTTCCCATTGGATCCAGCAATCCCACTACTAGGTATCTACTCAAAGGAAAATAAGTAATTTTATCAAAAAGACACCTGCATGCAGATGTTCACTGCAGCACAATTCATAAATTCAAAGATATGGAATCAACCTAAGTGCCCATCAATTCATGAGTGGCTAAAAAAAATGTGATATTTATATACCATGAACTACTACTCAGCTATAAAAAGGAATGAAATAATGTCCTTTGCAACAGGTTGGATAGAACTGAGGACCATTCTCTTAAGTGAAGTATCTCAGGAATGGAAAAACAAACACCACATGTACTCTCTAATAACTGGGAGCTAAACAATGGGCACATACCAGCATAAAGAGATGTAAAGGAAGTTGGAAACCAAGAAGTGGGGAGGGTGAGAAGCAGTGAGTGGTAAAAACTTGTCTATTGGGTACAATGAACACTACGCTGGTGATGGACACACAAAAAGCCCCAACTTAAGCATTATACAATATATCCATGTAACAAAAACATCTAAAAAAAGAAAAATCTAAACATAAAATATTTTTTTCAAAGTACATAGAACTAACATCCAAGAGTTCTGCCTTAGCTTTGTAAACAAGTATCTGTATGGCCCTGGGCAACTTCATTTCTCTGGACCTACATTTTTTCACATGAAATTTGAGCTAGGATCATTTATAATTCAGAAATCAATGAAGGCAAAATTTCAGACCTTCACAGAAGACAACATGAGAAGACTTGGAAAGACTTGAGCAGGACTCATTTTATTCCCAATATCATAACACAGGACTTCACATTCTCTCCCAGATAAGGTGGACTTAATTAGAAACAAGTGTAAGCATTACCATTTACTTGCAGATACAAGGCAATTCTATTTCTAATATCTACCTAAAGGTGATCCATGACTTAGCAACATAGCTACCTGATTGGTGAACAGGCCACCTTTATCTCCCTCAGGCACAGCCATGCATCACTGGCTGAAATTGGTAAAAGTGCCTACTCTCCTTTCATTTCATCCTGGCAGTGTTAGTAAATCACTTAGAGCATAATTCCTGCAGAGCTCACATGCACCTGACAGTGTAATGGGACAATATAATGTTGTGAGTCCATTGATGGTGTCCTACAAATTAAACAAAATATGATAAGTTAGCCTTGCAAGTCCATTTAAATAAGGCAAATAAACTCCTCTTTATCTCTTGAGAGAGGTTAATCTCAGGATAAATGGCTGGCGGGACTGAAAGAGCATTCCCAGGTGGTATCTGAAGAGACAGTGAGCTGTGGCCTAGCAATTGAAATAGTCAGAGTACTGCATGAGAGGAGATAGTCTGTGAGAAAAAATGAAGATAGATTAGGGTACATGGTGTACAGTGATACAGAAAAATATATTTTCCACTGTTAATAAGAATTTAATCTCAGGGCTGTGGTAGATATTTGGGAAGACATGGAAGATCTTTATACTTGAAACTCCTTAATACTCAGTGGTTCTACAGAGTAGATCCAAACCTTGCCCATAAGCAAGGGATACCCTTGGCTGTAGAGTGTGTGTACTCTACACAGGCACTCAGTCAAGGAGGAGGTGGATGGGCTTGAAATCCAGGCAATATTGCACTCACTAATCCCTTCATCTTGCTGCAAGGTTGCTTCTACACTGGAGATGGAGGGGAGTGTAACTCTCTCTAATTCCACAAAGATGTCACATAAGTTAGCAGGAGAGTCTCTTTAGAGTCATTTTAGAGTCTCTTAAAAAGCTTTTGTTTGTTAGGTTGATTGTTTTATTTCATGCATATCTTAAGCATATATAGTAGTCACCCCTTATCCACAATTTTGCTTTCCACAGTTTCAGTTACCTGTGGTCAACTGCAATCTGAAAAGTATTTAATGGAAATTCCAGAAACAAACAATTCATAAGTTTTAAATTGCATGCTGTTCTGAGTAATGTGATGAAATTTCTCAACTTCCCACTCCATCCCACCTGTGATGTGAATCACCCCTTTGTCTAGTGTATCCATGCTGTCCTCACTTCCTGCCCATTACTGACTTAGTAGTGCTTGTGTTATTTTACTTAAGAATGGTCCAAAGGACAAGAGTAGTAATGCTGGCAATTCAGAGATGCCAAAAAGAAGCTGTAAAGTGCTTTCTTTAAGTGAAAAGGTGAAAGTTCTCGACTTAATAAGGCAAGAAAAAACATCATATGCTAAGGTTGCTAAAATTCATGGTGAGAATGAGTCTTCTATTCATGAAATTGTAAAGAAGAAAAAAGAAATGCATGCACAGTGGGAACCGCTGTGTAGACCTATTGAGTTGGACTCTTCAGAGATATGGTCCATGTGATTATTATTTGAAAAACTATGCAAATTATTCTGACAAGCACCCAGTTTTGTCAACTACTGACACAGGTTCAACCAACACCCCTTCTCAACACTGCTATTGCTCCAATACATACTTACAGAGCTAAACAATCTCTGTCTAACTGTACATCTATATCGATACCATCTCTATCTCTACCTATCTTCTATTTCCAAGAACCCAGGACATTACTATCTGTGAAGAATAAAATGAAGACACCAAAGACACAAAATTAGGTTATTGTTGAAAATATGATCCTTTGATGAGAGTAATAAAAGTATCAGCATTGTTTTCCTCCTTGTTGCTCTTCTGCCTTTCCCCGTCCTTCTGTCAGAATAGTGTAATCAGGTCAGACTCACAGACTCTTTGAGAGGCACTTCCTACTTTAAATGACTTAATCAGAGAATAACTTGGGAGAAAACCATTACAGCTCAGTGCTCTGGTGTGTCTCTTGTCTTAACTTCAAAGGAAAGGGTAGAAATTTCAGTTTTAGTTCTTTAAACATATTCTCAAGGCAGGAGAGCCCAAAAATAATTCAGAACCTTGCTAAAATCAAAAGGTATGCACTTGGATGGAACATCCCCTTAGGAACATCCCCTTAGGAAACGAATTATGCCAACAGAAGACTATATTGAACAGATCTGATTAAGCCCACAGAATGAAGGCCTAATGACCTTCTAATCCTTAATTTATCTTTTGCTTCCAAATACTCACTGACACAATTCCCTACATCAAAAGCTTCTAACTGACCAGGTGTAGAGTTAAAGAAATACTTGCAGATCTTTTTGCTTTTCTGACATGAATTATTTCATTTCTCTCTTTGGCTTCATCTATCATGCCCATGTAGATGATTCCCAAGTATTTATTCTTAGACTTAACTCTCTCATGGATTCTAGCCTCATATTTCTAATTATAGAAGAAGTGAACATTCTCATCTATGTGTCTTGCACTCAGCATATCTAAAGGCTGAATTCATCATCTCCATCCTCAAAACATTTCCAAGTTTATGTTCTCTAGTTATGGAACAACATGTTTCTAGTTACTCTCCCCAAAAAAATCCCACAGCTAAACTTTGCTATTTTTCTCTTTGTCTTTTCTGCATCTACTCAGGACTTAAGACATGTCCTCCATCACAATGTGTCCTAAATCCATTCCTTCACTTCCATTCTTATTACAACTGTCTCCATCCAGTTCCTGATCACCTCAAGCCCAGACTTTTCTAACTATTCCTAATATGATATCCCATTTTCAGACTCTCAATGACCTAATCTATTTTATACACCAATAAGTAATTAATGTTCCTACATCAGCCCCCTCTACTATAAAAAGAACAAAATTTTTTGGAAACTTTCAAGATCCTCTATGAAGTTGATTCACCTATCTTTTCAACTTTACCCTACACAATTTTTTAATATTATTTGTAATTTTCTAAACAGAAGTAAGATTTTTTCCTACCACCATACCCTTATTGCTTTCACTCTCTTTTCTATTGAAGTCTTTTTTATCTTTTAACACCAAACTTTATGCTTCCTCCACTATACTTTCCTTAATCATCTCAACCAGATGAGCCTTTTCTGGCCTCTGCACTTAGTTCTTACCTGACCAATTACATTTTTGCATTGCATTGAAGTGTAAATATTTATGTACATCACATCTTCCTTACTAGGATTTTTCAGTTCAACATAAGTAGAATTCCCCAAAAAGTAGAACTAACTAAAAATAGGATTGGCCCTTAAGGGAGAGAAGTTATAGATCACTGAAGTTATTCAGAGAGGCTATAAGATTGCATGATGGCTGTATTATAGAGGGCATTCAAGTACCATAGAGAGGTGAGATCAGGTTAACTAAAAGTCATAACACATTGTTGTTAAAACTATCTTTTGTTCACCATAAGGAGAAGAAATAAAAAGAGTTCATTTATTCAGAAATATATACTGAATGTCAATTACATGTAACACATTATACTATGCATTATATATGAATAGTTAAAAACATAAGAACTGTTCATTTAAAAAACATTTTTTAGTAGGAAAGGTAAGACTCTAATAATATGGTAGACTAGAAACTTGTATTGATCCTGCCACTGAAACAATAAAGACCCTGAATTATGAATACAGATACACAATTTCTTAAATGCATCTAAGATGTCATAGAAGAGTAAGAAAATCTCAGGCCAAAAAAAGAAAAATAAAGAACTCAAAGAATTAAAAGGAGAACTTAAAAGTCTGCTTTTACCTTGCCAGCATTTGCCAAACTTAATAAACAAGTTTTGATTTTGAAGACCTTATACAGTCAACAGGAAAACAAAAACAACAGCAACAACAAGGTCTAGAATCTGTCCTGGTTTGGAGTCTAAAAGGAAAGTTTTACTCCATAAAGTTGGGTCCTCACACAGTTACATCCTCAATGTAGGTTTGTACTAAATACAAACCCTCTCCCCATCCAATTGAGCAGTGATAAAATAGACTTTTATCAACATTGGTGAAGAGCAGACTGGTGAAAATTTCCACTGAAACCTGAACACACAGGCCAGCTCTTCCACAGATTTTTTTCTCAAATTCATATGATTCATGATTCATGAAAACCTCAGCCCACGTCTTTGTAATTGTGAATTGTGCTGCTATAAACATTCTAGTGCAGATATCTTTTTTACAGAATGTCTTTTTTTCCTTTGGTTAGATGCCCAGTAATGGGATTGCTGGATCAAATGGTAGTTCTACTTGTAGCTCTTTGAAGTGTCTCAATATTACTTTCCACAGAGGTTGTACAAGCTGGAGCCCATTCTACTAAGGGAAGTATCACAAAAATGGAAAAACAAGCATCACAAGTACTTGCCATCAAATTGGTATTTAACTGATCAACACTTAAGTGTACATATAGTAATAACATTCATCGGGTGTCGGGCAGATGGGAGGGGACGAGGGGATGGGTATATACACATGTAATGGGTACGGTGCACACCATCTGGGGGATGGATATGTTTGAAGCTCTGACTCAGGTGGGGCAACGGTAATATAAGTAACCTAAACATTTATACCCCTGTAAAGTGCTAAAATAAAAAAAAATGAAAAAAATGAAAAGAAAATATAAAATGCTAAATCTTGTGAACTAAGTATCTAAAGAACTTAAGAAGAAAAACAGCAAAATAAATCTTTAAAGGGTAGTGGACAGGAAATAATAAACATGAATGCAAAAAATTAATGAAATGGAAAATAAATATACAATATGGAGTATAAACTCAAAGTTGTTTCTTTGGAAAAAAAATAATAAAACAGAGAAACCTGAGTGGGATTAACCAGGGAAACATACAAATAAACAAAAAAATGTAAAATGTACACACAAATAAATATGGGAAATAAAAAAGGAGGCATCACAACAGATATTGAGCAGATACTATGGACATTAAAAAGTTCTTAAAGTATATTATGAATATCTTTAGATAATAACTTTTAAATATTAAATGAAATGAATCATCAAGAAAACATTATTTGTAAAACTCCCCCCAGTGAATTAGGAAACCTTACTAATTCTATAACCATTAAAGGAACAGAAAGTCAAAAATCTTCCCACAAAAAATGTAGCCTAGATTCTCAAATAATTCCAATTTTAGATATATTATATTATTTTATGAAGCTAGTATAGTGTTTCTCACTACTAACACTTTTGGCTGGATAATTCCCTGTTGGTGCCTGCTGTCCTGTATAACACAGGATATTATCTGTGACTTCTACTCTGGCTTCATCCCCGACTTCTACCCATTAAATGCCAAGAGCACCCTCTTACCAGCTGTGACAACAAAAAATATCTTAAAATGTTGTCAAATGATCCTTGGGGAACAAAATCAGTTTGAGTTGTGAACTCCTGTTCTAGAATTATCTTAATACAAAAGCTTGGAAAGGAAATTATGTGTATGAAATATTATAGCCCAATATGACTTATGAATATACCTACAAGCTAAGGCAAAATATTTATAAACTGAATATAATAAGATATGAAAAAGATAAAAATTATGATCAAGTTGGGTTATTATCATAATTAAAGATTGTTTTAACATTAAAAATTAATATAAATATCTGCATATACAATTAAAGAAAAATAATAATAGGACTTTTTCAATAAATATTGGAGGAACACTTATTAAAATTCAACATATATTCATGATGAAAAAAATCCTGGCCAACTACAAAAAAAGAAAATTTCTTTAACCTTATATAGGTATCTAGAAAGAGAGAGGGCTGGGCATGGTGGCTAATGCCTATAATCCTAAGACTTTGGGAAGCCAAGGTGTGAGGATTGCTTAAGGCCAGGAATTCAAGACAAGCCTGAGCAAGTACAAGATGAGGTCACCTGTCTCTACAAAAAACGGAAAAATTATCCTGGCATGTGGTGCGCATCTGTTGTTGCAGTCACTTGGGAGGCTGAAGCAAGAAGATTGGTTGAGGCCAGGAGTTTGAGGTTGCAGTGAGCTATAATGATGCCACTGTACTGTAGCCTGGGTGACAGAGTGAGACCCTGTCACAGATAAATAAATAAATAAGAGAGAGAGAGAAAGAGAGAGAGAGAGAGACACTGGGGTGGGGGTGGGGGCAGGAGGGAGAGAGAGAGGGGAGAAAAAAAGGAAAAGAAAAACAACCATAAAACAAATATAATAATTATTGTTGCTGCATTGAAATTATTTCCTTTGAGGAAAATCCCATATACTTTTATTACTACTGCTATTTAGCCAACATAATAATGCAGTTTTAAAAATAAAAATAAAAGGCATAAAATTAGGAAAGAACAAAGAACAATCATTGGTAATGATATGTTTGTTGTATAAAAAATCCAAAAAGAAACTGCAAGTAAAATGTCAGCATTAATAACAGAGTTTAACAAGATGCCGACACAAAATTGTTCCATTATTCCACAAGAAAATAAATTGCATAGCTATGTGGCAAAAACAAATAGCCAAGAAGTGAAAGAAAAATCTTAAAAACTGCCATTTACCAATAGCATCAAAAATATGAAGAACCTTAAACCAGATCTACCAAATGACTGCAAGCCCTGTATGGAGAAAATTATGAAACATAATTGAGAGACACTAAAGGGGACCTAAATAAATGAAGGGAAATTCTATGTTCTATAGTTCAATGTAACCCTCATCTAAATTTCAAAAGATTTAACATGCAACTTTACAAACTGATCTTAAAAAATGTTTGGAAGGGCAAAGATCAAGAAAACCCAAACATTGAGAAGAAAGAGATTGAGGTTGGGGGCCTCATTATATGACAAGACTCATCATAAAGCTATAATAAATAAGGCTGAAAGAAGTTTCACCATTTTTGCACAGCCATCTGGACTTGCTGCAAGAAAATAAAGTGGGGAATTACCTTTTACGTCTTAAAGGCTTCAATCCAGAAATGAATGTTATTGTCCAAAGCAAAGACAAACTAAGTGACATGTTTTTGCCTAACTTCAAAGACGTGAGGAAGTGTAATCACTCCTTTTGCCCTGAAAGAAGAGGTGAACTGGAAATCTTGATGGTCACTAGTAATATCTATCACATCAAATGATAGCTAGCAGATGGGTCAATGGGAACTGCTGGAAGAGGTATAAATTGGTACAATGAATGTGGTAAAAGTTTGGTACTGCTAACAAAATGAAACATGCCCATGCCCTGCAATTCAGTAATCCTACCTCTGGGTTTATACAGCAGAATAATTTGTGTGTACCAGGAGAAGTAACTCATGGACCTACAGAATCACTATTCACAACAAAAATTTGGAAACAACCAAAAATGCATCCACAATATAAGAGATAATAAATCATGTATTCTTGTAAAGAAATTCTATATAGAGTACTGAAAATGAATGATCTAAGCCACCCAAATCAACATGGATTAATATAATAAGTATAATGTTGAGGAAAAAAGCAATGCATACAGCATAATTCCTTTTCCATTAAGTTCATAACAGGCAAACTATATTATATGTAAATACATACAGTACACTTATATATGTATAATTATTTATATATTAGGAAAATATATGTATATGTATATTTGTATTTTGAAATATACACATAAATGTATGTGCATATATTTTTATATATTTGGAAATTCATTTGTAAATATTTTCCTAGGTAGAAAAGCTGTCCACAAGAGCAAGAGATTAATTATCACAAAGTTTAGGAGAGTAGTTACCTCTTAGGTAGAGGTAAGAGAATGCAATTGGTGATGCATGCAAAAGTCTTCTTAGATACTGTCAGCATTTTTTTTCTTAACTGATTGCTCTCACAATCAGTTGTTTCAGTCTTTCTTAATATCATATCTCTATACATGTATTATTATGTAAGATATACATGTATCATTATGTAAGAAGAAAACAAGGCAAATATGCATGGGAAATATTTAAATCATTTTAAAATGGAGAAAACAATATTCAAGCAAGAAAAGTCACTAGGTAATAAATGATAAATAATATCAAGTGAAATTATAGTCAATTAATCCAAAAATGTCAGAGAAGGGTGAGATGACTATGGGTTGCAATGGTCAGGGATGCATTAATAAAAGCGCTAGAACTTGATTTAGGCACTGAAGGAGGATAAAATTCTAAGTGGGGAAAAATTGTGAGCTTATTCAATGAAAATCTTATTTCATAAGAAGGAAAAGGCTGAAAGAGAAATTTAATAGATGGTAAATAAGCAACATAGGCTTGGGCAGTGCATTTATGTAGAGTAGGCGCACTGTCTTGTTTTCTTTCTAGCCAGCAGTCATTACTTAACAATTCTCCTCAGTTAAGGTATGCATGAGGATGGCACAAGGTATGTGTCACTGCAATGGTGTGCGTGTTTTCAAGTAAACTTTAAGCTAAGAATATAGTTGACAAAGAGTGTAATTTTAGGCATTCCCCCAAAATATGCAGAAGATAGTAGAAAGTGAGAATAGAGAACCTCAGAGCTTTGAAATCTTTGAAATCACATTGTAGCAATAAACAGACCAGGGTTGCAGGCAGATGTTGGTCCTTCAGCTGTTTGGTACTAGTATTAGGAGGCAAGCTCAAAAATTAAGACTATTTAGAAATTTTTATAGTGATTTGATGGAGTAATTTAGAAATTTTTATAGTGATTTGATGGAGTAATTGAGAAATTTTTATAGCAATTAGATGGAGGAATTTTATGTCTGTTGAATAAAATAAACAAGCAGACCTTGTATTTATATGTCAGTTTTTTATTTATTCTCCCAGAAATTTCTAGTATTGGTCAGTGACAGGAAATTTTTTGAAAAGAAAGGGATCCTTCACCACAGATAATATGAGAAGTACTGAAGGATGTTGAGCTCCAGAGCTTAGAAATGCATTTCCATTTTAGGAAAGTAAATCTGACAGTTATAATGGGACAAAGTATCGTAAGGGGGTCCATAGGCTGGAATCATATTGGTGGTGGTTGTGGAAGGTTGAGCTAGAGATAATGATATTTGAGATGGGACAGTGGCAGTAGGCATGGAAAGAATAAGATGTGCGAAAGTACTCTGGCTACTAAAAGAAATCTGTTCTGAGTATAATAAGGAAAAAAAGAACAAGATTTGAAAGCAGGAAAATGGCAAAATCAAAGTTACATGACTTACCAATTCCCTTCTCTCTCCTGTATTCATTAATACCTGCTGAGATTGATGAAGTTAAAAATGTCTCAGACCTAGCATTCAACACTCCACACAATGATCTCAACTGACATTTCTATTCTGATTTCCTATTGTTCCCTATCACATAACTTATGATGCACTAACAAACCAAATACTGTTCTCCGAGCACAGCATAACCTGTGAAGCCTTCCTACAGTGCTCAGTAGAACACACATTTCCCTCCTTTAACCCCCATATTCTCACTTACCTTCTTGTACGTTATGTTACAGTTATTGGACATACAGCGCACTAGAATATTAGCACTTTCCTCAAGGTGTTAAAACCCTTACAGTGCCTGTGATGGAGTTTCCATGAAGAGGAGTCTATAATGTGTGGAAAATTGAATTCTCCACTGCACATGAGATAGACCTAAGCCTGTTCTCACCTGTAACTACCTTTTCACTGCTATTGACCACTCTTAACATTTTAAAATTTGCACACCTATATATTGATTTAGACCTTGTCCCTTGTGTATTTGCTCATCTCCCTGGCTAGAATATGCTTTAACTCTTCTCTGTTTATGCAAATCCCACTTCTTATTCTTCAATAACCTGTCTTAAATCTCAACTCTGCCATCTTTCATATTTTGAGAGCAGGAAGTGATTTCTCCTTCCACAAACATTTCTTATTTCCAATTTGGCAAATTAATATTGAACTGATAAATGGAATTGCATACATCTCTTTTTCATAGTTACTTTGAACAAATATTTTCCTCATTTATTATTGTTTAAATTTGAGATTATTGTGACTTGTCTGCCATGTCATCAATAAGACAGGTATATGCTGTAGTTTCTAAGAGCATGCATTGTGGATCCAGGTGACTTGGGTTTAAATCCAAATTCCGCTACATATCTGTAGCATGGGAGTTTCTTATCCTTCATGTGCCTCAGCTTTTCTTATCTGTAAAATGAGAATATTAATTGTACTGACCTCATACAATGGTTGTGAGGATTAAATGGGGAAATGCAAGTGAAGCACCTTAGAATATTGTCTGGCCCATAATTTGTGTTGAAGAAATGCCACCTTCCATTATTTTTCCTAGAGAATTGTTATTGTTTTTTGGGTTTTTTTTTTCTTTT
>VBSM01003157.1:27987741-28011600 GCA_008086735.1 Cheirogaleus medius | reverse complement strand
GGTATATGCCCAGTAATGGGATTGCTGGATCAAATGGTAGATCCACTTGTACCGGAGACTTTGAAATAAGAAAGACCTTAGTTCACTGCTCAGGTCTACCACTTACCAGATGGCTGACTTTGGATGCACTAACTCTCTGAGTTTCAGTTTCCTATTTTTGGAATCCATATAATAATATCCACCACTTAGGATCATTGTGCAAATCAGTTGAAATAAATATTTAAAGTGCCTGGCACATAGTTACATACCCAATAAAAGCAAGCTATTATTGTTTTTATGGACGAGTATATATTTGTTATATACATCAGAGACTTTTACAATAAAACATCCTAGAATGCCTTCCCCGTGATCCTGCTCCACTAAAATTAGATTTAATTATTTAAATTTCATTTATGAGAAGTACATTAGGTAATTTTGAAAACCTAATGAATTATGTGCTGTTTAATAAATAACATTTGATAACTCTTAATGAGGTTTAAATATATAAGCTAATATCTTAGCATAAAATCTATATTTTGTAATAAAACAAAACAAAAGAACTGCAACTTATGACATTATAAGAAAGTTAGGAACTTGCTCATGTTTTTATGCTAATTCCTTTCCCTGGTTCTTTCTTCAACAATGCCAGCATTCACAACCAGGCATGTTCTTATGGTCCAGAAGAAGCAATCCTTCCCCTCCCCTAACCCTACATGAAACTGTGTAGAACAGTGAGGCAGTTATGATTTGGCTATGGAATCTCAAAACTAATAGATGCCCCATCGCTGCTCCTTGTTTTTCCATTTAAATGGTATTTTTCTAAGCGGTGCTCATTGGGAAAGGCATCATTCTGTCTCAATATTTAGAACAAATTAAAGAAAGTTATAAACATGCTTTTCAAAAGTACCTAACAAACATATACTTGATTTTCTTACCTAGGAATGTACTGTCCAATATGGTAGCCACTAGCCACCGTGGCTATTGAGCAGTGGTATGTTAGTAAATGTTTAACAACATTCTCCCCAACCCCACCCCACCACCAAAATTGCAGCATTTCAACATTTCTCTGGAATAAACACTCTCACACTGGCCAATATCAACTCACCTACAAACCAGCTCATGAAATTCTAAAAATTTACCAACTGGCTCTTAAAATCCAGTGAGCATTGGCTTCACCACACTATGCCTTGAAGACTTAGCACAAAAAATGCAAAATATCTCAATATCTTCTATTGTTTACATGATGAAAGGTTAATATTTTAGATGTATTGGGCTAAATAAAATATAATATTAAATGTAATATTAAAATTAATGACAGCTGTTACTTTTACCTTTTCAAAATGTGACTAGTAGGAGAGGGATGAGCCAAGGTGGTGAACCAGAGACAGCCTGCACATACCACTCTCAAGGAAAGGATCAAAAGTTGCAAGTAGATGTTCACCTATGGATGGATCACCTTAGAGAAAGCACTACGAATCATCAGAAAAGTGATATAGAGGGAAGCTGGGTGAAGCACTCAGCAGGATTGGAAGGTACCTAGGGAACATGCCCACACATGGGGAAGGGTCAGAGGGGAGAAATCTGGGGTACCACACTGCCCCTGCAGACAGACACTACAAACACAACAGGCCTCCAGATCAATCATGGAGCTGCTTGAAGTCTATCCTACAGCATTGGACTGGAAAGCAGGCACAGCAGGGTCACACTGGCATCAGACCCCGGGTTACTGCAACTGATGCCATTTCTGAGCACTCAGCCCCAGAATGCACCGTCCACACAGGGGTCAACTTCACTGCAGCCACCTCCCTATCACTTTTGCTGGGCTGAAGAGGGAGCAGGGAGGGCAGGTGCTCTTGTGCTCCTCATGACTGTGTGCTGTGTGCCCCCCTCGCCACCAGGAAATCCGAAAAGAACAGGTGCTCATGGCTCCCCCGCATCCACCGTGGCCATCTGAATAGCACCATCACTGCTGCCACCAGAATAGCACCACAATAATTGCCATCACCAGTACTGGGTGGAGAGAAAGTCCCAGCCAGCACTACTCCACACAGTACACAATGTGCCTTTGTGGCCCACCCGCCACAAGCTGCCACAGCCCTGCATGCCACATGCTTCAGCAGCCCCAACTGCTGAGTGCCACTTAGCCACTATGTCCCCACCCTCCAGGTGCTCTCACAGTCCTGTCCTCACTCATGCTGTTGCTATGCTGTGGCCTTGCCTGCCATGGACTGTGCCATGGACTGGCCCCATCCACCACCACAATCCTGCTCACCTCAGCTGCTCCCTGCCACATGCCACCACTGCATCTGGATCTTGGCAAAGAAAATGCTCACAGCCCTGGCACCTGTGGCCACTGTTTAAATAGCCTCACCCAGGTGCCCCTGACACTGCCGTGGGGAGACCCAGCAGAGCAAACTCCCACACCACACACTTCCATGGAGAAGGACACACCCAGTCCCCTGCCTAGCTTCAAACAGGCCTGGGGACCTAGGGACCCACCAATCCACACAAATATCTCCCAGCACCAGCTTGGACTATGAAAACCACAGGGGAATGAAATGATGTAGGAGAACAGTTGCATTACAAATTACCAGTGCATCTGCACCTCTCCTGTCAGGTCAGTTTGTCAGAGTAGGACACAAGTGTACTATACAGGGACCTCTCCTTCTTTTCACTAAGTAGGAGAGATCCCAGCAGAGGTGAACAGGTGCATTTGCAAATCTATCTGTCTTGAGCTGAGAGAAGAGGTTCCAGATGAGAAGGAACCAGCAAAAGAATTCTGGTGACATAAAAAAAACAAACTATTTCAACATTCCCAAAAAGGTCTCCAACCTAAAGGAAATTGTTAAAATGTCAGATATGGAATTCAGAATATGGATGGCAAATAACATGAATAAGATGGATGAGAAAGTTGAAAAACAACACAAAGAAAACAAAAAAAAAATTAGGACATGAATGAAAAATTACCAAAAGAGATAGATAATATAAGAAAGGATATAAAAAAAAAACTTAAAGAAATGAAAGAATCATTTAGGGAATTTCAAAGTAAGCAGAAATCTTTAACAACAGACTAGATCAAACAGCAGAAAGAATTTCAGAGTTGAAGACAAGGCTTTTGAATTACCCAGTCAGCCAAACATACAGAAAAAAAAGAATAAAGAAGAATGAACAATCAGTTAGAGAAATATGGGACTATGTAAAATGAGCTAATATAAGAATCATAGATATCCCTGAGGAAGAAGAAGAAAAAGCAAAAAGCATAGAAAATCTACTTCAGGGAATAATTGAGGAAAACTTCCCCGGTATCGTCAGAGATTTAGATATCCAGATACAAGAGGGTCATTGAACACCTGGAAGATTCACAGCAAATGTGACGTCACCGAGACACATAGCCATCAGTCTGGCCAAAGTCAAAGTGAAGGAGAATATCCTACAAGCTCCAAAATGAAAGCAGCAACTAACTTACAAAAGAAAACCCATCATAAAAACAACAAATGTTTCAGAAGAGACCTTACAAGCCAGAATGGATTGGAGTCCCACCCATTTTTTAGTCTCCTTAAACAAAATAACTTCCAGCTAAGAATTTTGTATCCCACCAAACTAAATTTCATAAACGAAGGAGAAATAGTCTTTCCCCAATAAGCAAACACTAAAGGAATTTTTCACCACTAGACCTGCCCTACAGGAAATGCTCAAAAGTGCTCCATACATAGAACAGAACAATCGATACCCACCAGAGTAAAAACACCTGGAAGTTAAAGCTAACAGCTCTTATAAAACAGTGGCACAAGGGTGAAAACAAAACAAAAAGCTATCATTCAATCTGATGAACAGAACAGTATATCATATATCAATACTAACATTGAATATAAACAGTCTTAATGCTCCACTTAAAAGATATAGATTGGCTGAATGGATGAAAAACCACAACACAAGTATATGGTATCTCCAAGAAACCAATCTAATGCACAAGGACACTTATAGACTCAAGGTAAAGGGATTGAAAAAATATTCTATGCAAACTGAAACCAAAAGTTAGCATAAGTAGCTATTTTCATAAAATAGGTTTTAAATCAACAATGGTTAAAAAAGACAAAGACAGTCATTATATAATGATAAAGGGAGCAATTCAGCAAGAAATATAACAAAATATATATGTACCTTACATAGGAGCACCCAGATTCATAAAACAAATTCTACTAAACCTAAGCAAAGAAATAAACAATAGCATCATAATACCTGGGAGCATCAACACTCCACTGACAGAACTATAGAGATCATTGAGGCAGAAAATCAACAAAGAAACACTGGACTTTAATGGGACTCTAGAAAAAATGGACCTAATAGACATTTAAAGAACATTCTACCCCCAAACTGCAGAATATACATTCTTCTCATCAGCACGTGAGACATCTTCCAAGATAGATCACGTGCTAGGCCACAAAACAAGTTTCAGCAACTTCAGAAAAATCAAAATCTTACCATGTATTTTCTCAGATCACAGTGGAATAAAATCAGAAACCAATTTCAAGAGGAACTCTCAAACCTACACAAAGTCATGGAAATTAAACCACCTGCTGCTGAACAATCCTTGGGCCATTGATAAAATTAAGAGAAAATCAAAAGGTTTTTTCAACTCAACAACAAAGAGGACATATCAGATGTATAATGTGGTCAAATCACATAACCTTGTGCATACCTATAACAAATAGTGGAGGAAGCAAATTGAAAACTGCAGAGCATGGGCTGAATTCAGCGAAGTGTGGGTTTTATGGAGGCCTCATAATTTTCCAGTGGCTCTACTAATGGCCTACAAAAGTACTACACATGAGAGGGAAAGGCCTTTGACTGCATTTCAGGGGGTTGATAGATTCACTTGAAAGAATGAGAATGCATCCCACCAGTGAATTATACCTTTAAAAAGAGGAGAAGGGAGACCAAGACACAAAAGGGATGGTTTGGGGTCAGAAAGTCATAACAGGTAGGTGACATATGAGCTCTGTCAGGTTACTGTGCCTCGCCAAGCTTGTCAGGATACATTTCTTGTAACCTTATTCACACAAAAGGGTAGAATGGTTTCAGCCATCAAAATTACAAATCCCAAACTCAATAGCCCTTTCTCACTAGGAAATCCATGAGATCTGTCAAGTCATGGCACATCACTTTTTTATTATGCTAATGTGCATTCAGTTATTGTCATCCTTACAGAACACCATGATGTAAAAGTGCAAATGGATAGAGCTCCGTGGTGGGTACAGGACAATGGGAGGTAGAAACACATCATGGTGGGGAGGGAAGCATGCTGGTCCCGGCAACAGAAGACCTCTGTTTCAGCCCTGACTTTCTTGCAAACTTTGTTTAACCCTGGACAATCCATTCAGGCACTAGGTTTCAATTTCTTCATCTACAGAATAGGAATAATAGTAGCTGCCTTATGAGGTGATTGTGAGCTTAAGTTAAGCAATTACCTTAAAAAGCGCTTTGAATGTGGAATATTTTACACAGACGGTGTTACTATTAAGTAACTTTAAGGAGTAAGTGTCATCAAAGAAGAGTCAAAAATGGTAACTTTCTGAGGAAAATCTACCTTTTAAGGTATGTTCAGATAAATAATTCATTGAGCAAGGCTGTCTAAAATTGAGAGTTCTCTGCAAAGTGTTAAGAGAGCTTTTTAAAAAATCAGCTATTTCCTCTGCTCTTCAGAGTTTATAGTTTAGTTTGAAACATGCAAATAAATACATAAAACAAACAGAGGGCAATTGTAAAAAAGCTATTTAAACAACAGCATGTTAGTGTGAATTAGCTGAGTTCTCTTGTCACTTTTGTGATGAGTAAGAGACCAGATTAGGGTGTTATTCTGTGAAAGTTTAAGGAATAAAGTAAGCCTTAGGCGGGGGCTTACAATATGTTTGGATTTAACTGGGAGGGAGAAGGCATAATAAAGAAATTGTAGCTAGAGCCAAAGGTAGTGTTAGGAAGTCATGAAAAAATTCATGAAATGTTCCGGAATCGTGTGTGGAAGCTTTTAACTAGTCAATAGAAAGATCTGGCATGTCAAACTAAGGAGTTTGGCTTGGATCAGTTGTTCAGTGGGGAGATAGTAAAGCTCTTGAGTAGAGTCATATTTTCAATAAATGGAAGAACATGGTGGTTAGGGTCAAATATTCTGGAGCTGGATAAGCATTCTATAAGAAAGTTATATTTCCTCATCTGTAAAATGGAAGCTTCATTGTAAGATTTTATTATTTCAAATTTAAAAACCAACATTGCCTTCCATATGTGTAGAAGTTCAATATAGTATAATAACTTTTATTTTACATTTAAGTAGAGTTTTACATTTTAGAAAGGGCTAGAGTACTTTTCCTTATACCGTAAACCTGATCTTCAAGAAGCCCAAGAAGCTGAGCCTCAGAGGCTCATTGGCTACACATGGACCAATGTCTGGTAAGTGGTGGGAACTCACTGGGCATCCAGGCATTCTGGTTTTCTTTCCTTTCCATTTGCTCTGGTGGATTCGGAATCACTCAGGAGGGTTGGCAAATGCAGAAGAGCTTCATGTGTAGATTGATCAATATCTTACAAATGTGTTAAAAGCAGGCAAAATTGTTATATTGCCTTTATACTGCCAATGAGCAGATACTGGAGTACAAACTCCATCACCCAGGGAGCAGTAGCTCACAAGCTCTGGCAGACTGCATGGTGAAGCAATGCCACAGTGGTAGCTCAGTTATATCTTCATGAGAGAACAGACTCAGGCTTTAACAATAGGCTGGAAAGGAACGAGCAGATGCAAGAGACCCTAAAGAGGAAAACGTCACCGTTGATGACAGAAACATTCAACAGCAGGAAAAACAGGTTGCTGAATGCCAGGGAGAGTGGTGAGGAAGTGGAGAAACTGGTTGAGAGTACTCATTGGAAGTATTTGTTTTCTATAAAACATTGTTCATTCTATTTGAAATAACACCTTATTGTTTCTTAGGTATGCATCCCACGATAAGGGTTAGATTTGGTTATTGCAATGTGTTGTTAGATCAGAAAATATAGGCCAGGTGCGGTGGCTCACTCCTGTAATCCTAGCACTCTGGGAGGCTGAGACAGGAGGATCGCTTGAGCTCAGGAGTTCCAGACCAGCCTGAGCAAGAGCGAGACCCCATCTCTACTAAAAATAAAAAAAATTAGCCAGGTGTGGTGGCATGTGCCTGTAGTCTCAGCTACTCAGGAGACTGAGGCAGGATGATCACTTGAGTCCAGGAGTTCTAGGTTGCAGTGAGCTACGATGATGCCACTGCACTCTAGCTGGGGCGACAGAGCAACACTCTGTCTTCAAAGATATATATATATATATATGTTTGCCGTTGCCTCTGTGTGTGTATATATATGTATATACACACACACACACACACACACATATATAGTCATACATTTATTCATTCACTCACTCAACAAAAAATATGGCAAGTGTTCACTCTGTGTAGATTCTACACTAGGCACACAGTATAAAAATGAAAGAAGACTGTGCTGACACCTTCCAGGGTTGGGGTTCAACCCTTTCTGCTCTCTTATTTTAGACCCTGGTCATACTCATTCTTTCCATTCTTTATAGGAAAAGCTGTTCAGCAGTGCCGTTTACCTATAAAATAACAATTCTCTATTTCTTTTGGGAAACTGGTCTTTAAAAGTGTTCAAGTCTTCAGATATTCATAAAATGGAACATGAAGTGGTGGCTAATCATGTTAAAATGGTAAGGATGTCAGACAATGGGATTAGAAACAGGTTTCTATTCCAAGCTTGTGTTCTATAGCTATGTGGACTTTGGCCAGCCACTGGAACTTTTTGGGCTCATTTATGAATTGCAAAGTAAAACCTGTTCCACCTAGAAGAGAAGGGTACTGTGAAGGCAAAACGAGGTAATATATGTAAAAAATGGTTGAAAAGTATAATATGCTCTAAAAAGACATATCTGTGTATGTGTGTGTTAAGTGTGTTAAAGTATAAGAAAGATATAATTCTAAGTATAGAAACATCATTTACATAATTGCTACCAGTTAGCCTTGGTGTTTTGTATAAGGACACAAATGATTATACTGCCACGGGTGACATGTGGTAATTATGAAACTGAGTAAATAAAGATGATAAATGGAAGAACAGGTAACTAGGTATCTGGAACCTCCTTGATGAGTAGAGGGAAGTTTTCTCAGGAAGATATAATTATGCTCACTTTCCAGCTTCGTCCGAACAAAAAGCTCGATTTGTACATTGAGGCCTTGTTAAGTTACTTGTATGAGGCAAAGATTTTTCTTCTACCTTTTAATGAAACAGTGACAGTGGTATACCAGGCTTCTACAAGTGGGGCAGTCAACTTGGGAGCATTTTTCCCTTAGATGGAAGCTAGTCCTGCTACTCTTGACTGCAAGCTGCTCTTGTTATGTGTGTGTGTGTGTGTGTGTGTGTGTGTGTGGTAGGGGCAGGGATCATTTCTATTTAATAGAACGTTTTAAATGGGGAAATCTTTATTCACTTCCTGCCCTGGGAATTTCCCTGGGTCAGAAGAGCGTGAAAAGATAGCAGTGGCAAACTGGGTGTTATTATAGAGAAAAGGGACAGGCCTTGGAATTTGGCAGACCTGATCAGAAACTTACTCTGAGTTTCAATTGCTGTTGTCTCTTCACTGCGCTGGGTCAACCATTTTTGAAATATTAAGTGAGCCTTTAGGTTAAAGGAAATAAGGAGCAGCATAAATATTAATGCCATTTCCTAGATACTTTTGTTGCAAAATCACATGATTCAGAGCATTTCTGGTTGTCTATAAGGCCTGTTGCCCAGCTCTAGCATTTCAGTCTCTGTCCCCACAGGGAGGAGGCTTTGGTTGCTCTCATAACCGCTTCTCCCCAGGATCAGGAAAATGGGAGGTGTCATGTGTGATCAGGCCATTACCGCTGTGCTAGATTTTACTCTGCTCAGAGGACTATTGCCCATTTGAGGAGACTCCTTCCTGAAGCAGTCATCCATTCCTGGGCCCAGAGCTCATGCCTTCTTCCTTAGAGCCCTGCTCATGCTGACTACAGCCTAGGCAAGGTCAAGTGCAACGTTTTTCTCATTGTGATCCCAGATCTTTCAAAGCTCTCTCCTTCATACCATTCAGGCCTCTGTACATTTTCAGAGTTTCGACCATCTCGAGTGACACCACCTACCTCCCTCCATCCATCTCTCCTCATCCCTTGGTCCTATAACACTGCCTGGAATTATATTTTTTATGCAAACATTTGCTCATTATTTTCTTCTTGACCCCCTCAATGTAAGCTCTGTAAGTATAAGAGTTTTCCTTTCCCCAGAAGCTAGAGCAGGGTCCCATCCAGAGTAGATGCCCAATCAACAGTTGTTGAAAGGAAGATCTGAATGACAAATGAACACACCCATGCCTGCCTGTGCTTACACACATGGTCTCATTGACTTTTCACATCCAACCCAAGATGTGGGTTCTATTATATCCTCTACTTTCAGATTAATAGACTGAGCCACGGGGTTCAATAACTTGCTCCAAGCCACAAAACTCGAAACTGGCACAGATGGCATCTAAACCCAGGGTCTTCCTTCATAATTAACACAGGAAAACACAGAGAAAAGTTGTGGAGCTTAGTAGAATAAAGACCTGAAGACCTGATGGGAAACAGAACTTGAATTCCTTCTGACCACAGAGGAGATAGCCATCAGAAACCACCATAAATAAGTCACTCTCCCTCTCTGGGTAGCAACAGTGGGGGACTAAACCAGTAGTTTTCAAACTTTGCTTGAAATGGCTCACTCAGAAGCCCAATGTCCACAACACATAACAGTATCATGGCTTCATCAGCCCTGAAAGGGGCTCCTGGGAGCAAATTGAGAAAAACGTTGCCCTTGACCTTGCCTAGGCTGTTGTCAGCATGAGCAGGGCTCTAAAGAAGAAGGCGTGAGCTCTGGGCCCAGAATGGATGACTGCTTCAGGAAGGAGTCTCCTCAAATGGGCAGTAGTCCTCTGAGCAGAGTAAAATGTGCAGCGATGATGGCCTGATTGCACGTGACATCTGCCATTTTCCTGACCCTGGGGAGAAGCAATTATGAGAGCAACCACAGCCTCCTCCCTGTAGGGACAGAGACTAAGACACTAAAGCTGGGCAACAGGCCTCAGAGACAACCAGAAATGCTCTGAGTCATATAATTTTGCCACAAAAGTATCTAGGAACCGCTATTAATATTTATGCTGTTCCTTATTTCTTTTAACCTAAAAAACAGTTCGGATGTGTTAGTGCATACATGTAAGCATGTACATACATACACATACTCGGAATGCAATTCCTAAAACAGACTCAAAGCATAGTGAATAACATAAGGGTCCTCCTTAAGGCATTGGGCTTTTACTCATCATTTCAATTTGTTTCTCCTCAAATAATTAATGACAATTTTAATGACAAGGTTGCTGTTTCAGTGACTCTGTCCAGGTGCTCAGACCTAGGGGAAATTCATGATGAATTCCAGAAATGTGTTAAATATTTCTTAACATTTGCACAGCAGAGGTCTTTGATTTATTGTAATTTTTTTGTTTTTCATATATTAAAACTGTTGTAGAACTAAGCATATAGGTACATGAGGATAAGACTTGGGTGATCTTGGTGCTCTGCTTTTCTCATCTCTAGAAACAAGAGGACTAGAGGATTTCTAAAATCTTTTCTAAGTCAGTGTGATTGCTTATTTGAAAAATTAAAATTCAAAGATTTAGCTCATGATGACTACAGAAGGATGGTGGGGCCTGAGAAAACTCCCCTGGTCCATGATCAAGGGGCCAAGAAGGACCAATGTTTGAAGAGAAGGCTGCTCTGTATCCTGCATCGTTATAAACAGACATGGATTCTACCACATCCCACTGGATAAATGCTTGATCACTCTCAAAGACCACCCTAAGGTCCTTAAAATCTTTTAGATTATGGACCTCTTTTTAAAATGTATGAATACTATGTCAAAAAAATGCAACATGTGTCTAGCATCACAAAATTATGTATCCAATTTTAGAGGGTTTGAGGCCCCCTGAAACTCATCCATGGGGGTCCAAGAAGAGGTTTCTAGGGTTGGGGTTCAAGCAGTCTAGAATGATAGGATGGCTTGGGGAAATGTAAAAAGAAATATGATGACCTGAAATTAAAAATTATCTTAAAATTACATAATTTAACTCATATTAACATTTAGTATGATTAAAAATAATTTACTTATTTAATTTACAAATAATACATATATTGAGGGCCACACATTTCTTTTCAATTTTTAGAGATACTGCATAACCAACACTGACTGTCCTGTAGAATGAAACGTAAAGAACATCTCTTTGCTCAGGGGCACCCCGAATCTAAGATGGTTAATCCATACAACCCTTAACAACTATTGATACCAGATTATGAGTATGTGCATTCTTTCTCTAGCCAGCAGGATTCTTGGAGATCTGAACACATAATGGTAATGTTTTGTAGGTATTATGGAAAGAAAAGTAAAGCCAAGAGAATGGACAGTCATCAGGAGATGACTCCATTTTTGGCCCAACCTATAATAGGGGACTCTGTGTGCTGCAAGATAGCAGATGAGCACTAAGTATCAGTAAGTAGGGTAGAAAGGGGTTTAAAAGTGCAAGGAGAGGTAAACAAAACAGAATTTGGAAGCCATTGCAAACATGCTTCTTTCTTACTCACGTTTTGTCTGTCTGGCCATATTAGTGACAACCATCTAATACTTTCATGTCCACCATCCTATAATTTAGATTCCTGGTTTATCCTCTCTAGAGAATTGACTTGAGGGAGCCAAACTCCTGGAATATCTTAAAACATTGCTTCTCAACTTAAGGAGATTTTTGTCCCCAAGGGACATTTGGGGACATTTTTGGTTTTCCCAACTTGGAGGGTAGGCTACTGGCATCCAGTGGGTAGACGTCAGGCATAATGCTAGCATTCTATGATGCACAGAACAGTACTCACAACAAAGATTTCCTGGCCCAAAATGTCAATAGTTCCAAAGTTGAAAAACCCTGTCTTAAAGGAACAAAGTAATGCCATTAAGACTGGCGCATGGCAGAGGCAAGGCAAGAAGTGTCTTGTTCATTCAAAGACTCCCTGTTTGCTGTTCTATCCCTGAAACCTGAATCCTATGAGCAGCCAGTCTGCCCCCAGTGGAGTCTGAAATCTCTCTGATTCATCGCCAACTATCCGTCTCACAATAGGGAGGGAATTTAAGACCAGCTCTATCAAAGGAAGCATAAATCTGCCCTTTCCATCAGCCTTAAAGAAACAAAATTTAATGATCTCAGCTGGGGCCTAATGAGCCAGTGTCCACATCAAAAACCTGCTCTGTATTTGACGTGTTTGACAGTGTGTTAGGGGAAAATAGGGGAAAAAATATATATTGGAAGACTAATTGAGCACTGCAGCGGAGCAATCCATGGAAGTCTTGTCCTCTAGCTAAAGGTTGTTATGCTTCGGTGGAGCCAGAGACAGCCTCTGCCATGAGGATGTCACTCTTCTACATGGAAAAATATGACTTTGAACATAACAAAAGCTGGGAGTATCTGAGAGGCAGGATGGTAGTTGCAGTAACTGCGGTTAAAAAGAACCACCCAGCTGCTGCTAACAGTCTGACTTTGATGTAAGGTGTACTAGATGTCAAAGGCTACCAGATGTTTAATGTTGTGCTGTGGGACTGGGGAAGTAGGGCTGTGGTATGTGGGGCCACTACCACAGAGTGGACTGGGCCAGTCCCATGAGATAGAGTCATCATGCAACATTTCTGGAATGGTCAGGAGCTCCCAGCATGGAGACTCTCCCTAGCTGGCACGGCTGCTCCAGGTGACAACAGAGAAAGGAATCAAGAGGATGTAAGAGAATGTCAACCACTAGCAGAGAGAGTAGGAGAAATAAGACTCTAAAACAGCCTCAGGCAATGTACCCCAGCTCTGAGCTATTGGGAAATGTCTGAGGTTAGAACTAATCAGAAGTATAGCAAGCATTTCTGTGCATTGATCAAGTCAGACCTGGATGTGAAGATTAATCTGCCAGCTGCTTGATGTCTGGTTCATTAACATCTCTCAGTTTCAGTTGTCTTATCTTAGATAAGACAGAGTTACTTTAAATTTAACTAAAATCATGCATGTAAATTACTTCGAAGATTAACTAAAATCATCTATAAATCTAGCACACAGCACACTCTTTCTATAGATATCTGTGAGCACATTAAAATCAGCTGAGATTATAAGCAGATCTAGTGGTGGCATAAACAACAGCCCAGGTGTAAGAGGGCAGGACTGTTTGTCACTATCATTACATATAAAGGCTGCTATGACATCTGGAACACTTTATTTGTGAGATGACTGCCCTGGTTAGAAGCATTCAAGGTCTTGTTAAACTGGGGACATCCCCAAAGAAGTCTATCTATCTCTATCCACTAAAAGGTATCAAAAATTATTTTAGGGCCGGGCACCGTGGCTCACACCTGTAATACTAGCACTCTGAGAGGCCAAGGCAGGAGGACTGCTTGAGATCAGGAGTCCGAGACCAGGCTGAGCAAGCATGAGACCCGTCTGTACTAAAAATAGCAAAAATTAGCTGGGCCTGCTGGCGCACCTATAATTCTAGCTACTTGTGAGGCTGAGGCAGGAGGATTGTTTGAGCCCAGGAGTTTGAGGATGCAGTAAGCTATGACGATGCCACTGCACTCTAGCCAGGGCAACAGAGCGAGACTGTTTTTAAAAAATTATGTTAATAAATTAGGAATTGTGGGGGAAAAAAACACTAGATTTGGAATTATCAGATCTGTAATCTGTACCCTAAGTGTAACTAGCTGTGTAACTGTGGCCAAATAACTTCACCTGTGTGAGTTGCTGCAGTTAAAGACAATTATAGTTAAAAACAATTATAACCAATCCTGCAATTCTTAAAGACATAAGAATCAGAAGAGATATTGGCGGCATAAACATATTGAAATTTTAAAGTGCTACATCAACAAATAACGGCATTACTAGTACTATTATCCAACAAGTTACACACACATACACACATGTTAGAGTGTGCACTAGTAATAAGCTCATCTTTGAATGTAATCAAAGATAGAAAAAGACAAATCACTTAATTGTAAACATTAGGATTAAGGAGGCGAGCACTATGAAACAGTATTATTCAGGAGCACCTTCTAGAAGTGGGTATCTTGAAAGAAAGAAATAATGAGGAATGACAGAGATCATGGAACGGGACTTTCCAGATGCACATGTCAAGTGTTGGAGGCAAGCGTTGACCCTGGGAAGTTAGATCCTTTTCCCCACCAATCTCTTCCCCTCCTGAAATGGCTGTCACAAACCTGGGGTGATGCTCAAATGACCACTCTCTATATTTATCGGTTTGTTTAATGTATTTCTTAGTTACACATTATTAACATCTGGAGACAGGATTTGGCAGGTAGTTACTGAGTCAGACTAAATAATGCTTGGATATGGAGTGTTGGGGACCAGCTCTGAGCAGAACTAAGATACAATATGTCTCTGCTAATAGAAGCTGAAGCAGGGCAGTGGTCAGGGGCCCTACTCGTAAAAGACTCCTAAGCAATGGACTCGTCACTATTAGAAGCCTGGAGCTCAGATCAAGAAATTCAGTCCCTGGAAATCTAGGTTTCATATAGATACTTAGTTAAAGAGTAAGGGAAGAAAGCTAATATTTATTAAGTGCAGGCTTTATGCCATGTGTTGAACCAACTGCTATGCCATCATCACATTAGAATGTGATAAAATGCTTCTCATGCTCATTTTGCAAATGAAGAAGTATAGGCTCACAGAGTCTCAAGAAACCCAGATAGAAAGTAGCAAAGTCCATGCTCTTCCACATGTACCTCCTAGTACCTTGAACTTAGTAAATGCTTAATTAGTACTAATTTATTGGAAAAAAATTGAACTGAAGTCTATTAACCATACTGACAAATAGAAACATGCCAGTATGCACTAGACTTTCCCCCAACAAGACCATGAGCTCTGCACCTTCTCTTAAGCATAATGAATGACACATAGTAGAAGTTTAAGAAGCACATAAAATCTTTTTTAAAAACTTAATTGAAAACTTGGACATGACTATTCAATATATATGTGTATCAGAAAACTATTTTCTTCTGAAAACTCCCAAAAATAAAAGACAAAATCAATGCCGAAAACCAAAAGTGCATGTATCTACACATTAAGTTGTCCTTTCTCTCGTGAAGAAGGTATTTTATTTTCACCATTGAAATGCTTCTCTGGCGATTCTCATCACCCCTCATGCCACCTCTTCCACTCTATCTTTTTCTGTCTAGCAGATCTAAGGCTGGCTGATTCATTCTACATGGGCAATCAAACCCATGCAGACTCCCTTGAGGTTCCTTTGCTAATAAAGTCTCTGGGATTCTCTACCCTCCCCTCCTGCCCTCCCCACCCCCAACACCTGAAGTTCATCCATGCTGTCCAAAGACGAAGAGTGTTGACAGTGGGCAGTGGAAGGTCTTGCTTCTGGCATTACTGCTGCCTCTCCAGTCTTGAATTTAGAGGTGGAGTACAGCACTGACAACAGATAGCACCTAAGTGCCTCCCTCCCTTAACTAGAAAGAAAGGAAGGAAAGGAAGAAAGAAAAGAAGGGAGGAAGGAAGGAAGGAAGGAAGGAAGGAAGGAAGGAAGGAAGGAAGGAAGGAAGGGTGGGTAAAGGAAGGGAGGAAGGAAGAAAGGAAGAGAGAAACAGATATGTATAAAATATGCCTGACAGTCCTGAACTCAAAGAAGCACAGGACTACATGGTTTATTTTTCACCCAGATTGTCTTTTATTAATATACCTGACGTCACATTGTTGTTTTGCTTGTACCATAATCTGTAGAATAAAAGGAAATGGTTGCTGCCCAGGAGATATGGATCAGCACAGAAAGCTCTGGGGACCTATTAAATGTTGCCTTTAATCACACTAAATGGGAGGGAGTGACATAGCTCATCACAGAACAGTAGGCTTTTCTTCCCATTTCTTTAAATATATGTGAATGTACTGTAACCTACAGTAATGTGCATCCACATTTCTGCATGCAACATATTTCATGTCCATTTTAATGAACCCCACTGGGTATTCACGTTCTTTTGTTAAGCTGAAATTGAACTAGAATAAGGGACTCCCTAAACATCAATCTATAAATTGTCTACTGATGGCCAAGCTGAACCACTTGCCAGCCCCTGAATATAGCTCTTTGCCTTTGCATGTGCTGTTTCCTAAAACTCCATTTCACAACTTGGTCTGGTAATGTGTAGGACATTGTTCATCACACTTCAGGCCTCCATTTCTTCTAGAAGGCCTCCTTGGCCCATTTAGCGCACAATACATTTTCCCTACTGTGTGTGTCATTTACACCATTTGTTTAATCCTACTTACACATCTTCTCTCCATCTTCTTCACTATACATTTTATACACCCAACCACCCCCCACGTCCCCTCCCACACATATATACAGAAACTGAGCTCTCAGGGGACAGGAGCCATTCATGTTTCTATCCTTAGCATGTAGTATCATGCCTCACCAATAGTGGGTACCTCCCAAACTGAAGTAGTAATACATAAATTCATGCTTGTGTCTCTGTGAGTAGATGTGCTCTGAATAAGATAGAAAAATTATTTCAGCCAAAATTCAGCTTATTTGGAACAGAAATAGTAAACCTGAGCAAATTTTCTATTGGGTAGGGAAGGGGTTAAGAATAATGAACAAAATCACTTAAAAAAAGAGAGGGGAGCTATAGACTCTTTTATTCCTGTTGTGAAACAGTGCCAAGAGCACATGAAGATGTGTGCTATGGACAGTGACTGCTTCATGGGCTGGACTAAGAATAAAACCCTTTGATCATCTATCATGTGGATTTCCATTGTGGTGAATGTG
Source organism: Cheirogaleus medius (assembly GCA_008086735.1). Taxonomy (NCBI): domain Eukaryota; kingdom Metazoa; phylum Chordata; class Mammalia; order Primates; family Cheirogaleidae; genus Cheirogaleus; species Cheirogaleus medius. The sequence goes on along the minus strand of VBSM01003157.1, from coordinate 27,994,690 downwards.
CTATAACCAGATCAGCAAATTTCCACTAACGGCTTATGCTCTGAATAAAGACAAAGCTTTGTTATATGGAACTTTTATCAGAATGCCCTTTACTTTTATGGAATTTTAAAAGGAAAGAGGAGGTATTTACTCTCCCCTGCACTAACCCTTCAAAAGATTCATGAGGGCAAATAAAGCAGCTTTCTATTCTAAGCTCTTGCTTATTCAATAAATACTGAGAAACAAGAGGGTGCTAGATGTACCTAACTGTGGAACTTGTCCATAGCTTTGCCTTTCTTCCATTTGAATATCCTGGGTCTTACCTCAAACAGATGTAAGATGAAAAAAGAAGTGACTCAGACACTCAGGCAAAGGAGATAGTCTAGTTATACACCTCTGAGTGTGGTATCCATGCACGAAGGTAGGTTCATTAATCAGAACTGGCATCTGTGCTGATAAGAGTACCAGAACAAGCTTCTTACTTCAAAATGCCTTCCTAATCTATTCACTGATAACTAATGCCTACACTTCTTTTTGAGGAAGGATAGAGTCTTTCCTTTAATTAGAGTTGATGGTTTCAGTGGCAAATTACTCTTGGGTGGGGGGGATTCAGAAATTTGAATTCATAATAAAATACAAGAAGAGACTAGGAGTAGGAGTACAGGAGGACGGTGGCTGGCCCGATACAGACATCTCTATTTAAAGAGGGGAAAAAATGAAGATACAGGGAAGATTGGGAATAGGGTCCAGATTTAACAGGGACTTTAGAATTATTTTACCCTGATCTTCTCAGACCTTAAGCAAGTATTCTCTAACAAAGAAAATGCCTTCTGAAACACCATAGGGCTTAGCAAGCTACACATCCATCTCTAGAATCGGCTGCTGCTACACAATGTTAAATATGAGTCTAGGCATGTGTTCAACTTTTATTTTTCATGATAGAAGTAGATAGTGAATTTATTTTTATTATTCAGGTCTTGTGGGTTGTATTGTATCCCCCAAAGGAGTATACTGAAGTCCTAACTCCAGGTACCTGTGAATAGGATCTGTTTTTCAAAATAGGGTCTTTGCAGATGTAATCAAGCTAGATAAGGTGGTATTGGATTAGGGTAAAGCCTGAATCCAATGACTACTGTCCTTATAAGCAGAGGTCCTTACAGAAATCCCTATCGTGTCCTGATTTAGAGATACAGAGGCAGGCACGCAGGGAAGACAGCCAGGTGACAAAAGAGACAGCAATTGGAGTGATGCAGCTACAAGGTGAGGAAAGCCAAGGATTTCCAGGGGCCACTAGAAGCCAGGAAAAGAGAGGAAAGGATTCTTTCCTAGAGTGATGGTTAGGTACCCCAAATGCTTTAGGAACAAAAGTTAGGCAAGAAACAGAAAAGCCAAATATTGCTGGCAAAGTCAGTGACATGTGGTGGGCATGGACATTTTCAGAACCTCTAGTCTCTTGTGTAACAGCATCTCCATGTTAGAAAGCTTGAACCACCCTCCACTCTAGCCCCAGTCCCTAGCAGTAGAGGTCAGAGTCTGAGTGTACCAGCAGTCCTGCTACTTCTGCTACAAAACACAGAACAAAGGCAGAGACCACTAGCACAGTTAAAAGGGTTTAAAGCCCCCAAAAGTTTCCTAAAAAATGGAAAGATTGTCTTATTATTAATAAGAAAAAATAATAAGAATTTTTTAATAAAAAAATTAAGATGCAAGTTGCAATGTCTGCTTGCTATCCTTTGAAGAATCCTAATGCTATATATACACTGTTTACTCCTAGACTTGTGCATCGGTGCATAATTGTGTTAATATGCAGGAAGGCAGCTCATCTTGCTTGTTAAATCTCCCCCTACATTTTACAGCTTTACAAATGTCAGGCCATTAGGCCATAATTCTCCTGTTGAGGACCTCGTTACCTATAAAGTATTAATATCTGCCACATAAAAGATGCAGGTGAGATGCAGATTCAGCAATTAACCCATACATCTTTATCCATCTGGCTGGTCTTGCCTATTTTTTTAAACAACAATTATATTTTTCTGAGAATCTTTTACAAAGTACCTCTGTCTCCTTTTATGTTTGACTTGTGAGATAAAACTGGTAGTCAAAAGATTCATTTCCTCTGGTCCACGTAGGACACGTTCCTAAAAAAAGAAAGAAAGGAAGAAAGGAAGAAAGAAAGAAAGAAAGAAAAGAAAGAAAGAAAGAAATCCAGATAGAATCCCAAAATTCTAAGAAATTTTGTAGCAGTTCTAGGGACAGGAGGTCTCCAAGTTTCTTGACTTGTCCCAAGCAAAACTGCGAAATGGGGGAGGATTGCCCTGGCCTCCTCCAGGCTCCTTCCTCTGTGCTGTACCTACTACCCCTGCCACAAGCAGGCCACCTGGAGGTCTGAGCCTCACCACAAGCACACCATTCAGGGCAATGCCCTGGGTCTGTCTTTACCTCTGTCCTCCTTTGAGAGAATCTGCTATTATCTTAGAAATCAGAAACAAAGGTACCCTAGGGTATTAATAATTAAAACCTCTGGTGTTAGGGAACAGATTAATATTGGTTCCAAATTTGTGCCTGACACTCTGTTGCTCATATATTAGCTCCTTTAGCCCTTATCCTTACTCTGGAAAGTAGTAATTATCACCCTAATATTTCAAATGCAGAAACTAGGACTCAGAGAAACCAAACATCTAGCTCAAGGTTGCCCGGTATTCCATGGGACCTCAAAATTGAGGGTCATTCCACTAAACATTTCCATCTCTTCTTCAAAGGAAGGCTCAGCATCTCACCTCAGCTCATATACAGCCTTTTGTGTGGCAGCCTAGCAACACTTTCCTGATTATTTTCTCTTCAGGAGTAAGACACTAACCTGGAATAAATGGCCCTGATAAGTGAAATATTTTTCTACCATGTATGGGCCTCGCTGTCTTCCAGTAGCATATCACAGAACAACAAATCAAATCCCCATTTGTTTCTATGCTAGGGGTGATGAGGAAGGGGTGCTGCCTTCCTGGAACTGTACAAATGTGTGACTCAACTTAATTTACATTTCTAAAAGGAATCAGCTGAGCACACTCCTGTATTCAGCCTGAATGTGAATAGGTTAATTCCCAATGGAACACTTACAAGAATCTTACAAACAACCCCCAAAGAAATTAGAATGCAAGTGCCTTCTTTATGACAATTGTCAAGTCCCCAGGATAAAATCTACAATGTCTTGTATCTATTAAGTCAAGTTGTTACCAGCCTGCTTCACTTACCCAGGTTCTTTAGATTTTTGAAGGACAACTTCCAATCACTTCACTAATGTTTTTTTTTTTTTTTTTTTAGGGAGAGGACTTATTTATTTTATTTTATTTTTTATGTCAGAGTATTATGGGGGTAAAAGTGTTTTGGTTACATAAATTGCCTTTGTACAGTTTGAGTCCAAGTCATGAGTGTGCCCATCCCCTAGATAGTGTGCATTGTACATGTTAGGTATGAATTGACTCAACCCCTTCTCCCCCCTACCACTTGCTTGATTTCCAATAAGTTTTATTTCCATACATGCACATAAGTGTTGTTCAATTAGTTCCAATTTATTAGTGAGTATGTGTGGTGTTTGTTATTCCATTCTTGTGATACTTCACTTAGAATAATGGTCTCCAGCTCCATCCAGATTAATATGAGAGGTATTAGTTCACCATTTTTTATGGCTGAATAGTACTCCATGGTATACATATACCACATCTTATTAATCCACTCATGTATTGATGGGCTCACTTAGGTTATTTCCACATCTTTGCAATTGTGAATTGTGCTGCTATAAATATTCAGGTGCATGTGACATATTTTATAAAATATTTTATAAAATGTCCTTTTTTCCTTTGAGTAAATACCCAGTAGTGTGATTGCTGAATCCAAATGCAGGTCTACTTTTAGTTCTTTGAGGTATCTCCATATTACTTTTTATAGAGGTTGTACTAGTTTGCAGTTCCACCAACATTAAGTGTTCCTTTCTCTCCCCATCCACACCAGCATTTGTTGTTTTGGAATTTTTTGAAAAAAGCCATTCTCACTGGAGTTACATGATATCTCATTGTGGTTTTGCCAAAAATATTCTGTCTGAAGCAAAAACTTTCTTTTCTTTTCCCCCTCTGAAGAGTTTGGTTAGTCAGGTAAGTAAATCATCTGAACTTGAACTGTAATGAAAATAACCTTACTTAATTTCAGGAATCCTTTAAAAAGGTACTAAACATTCAATATAAGCCAGGTACTAGAGCAAGTAATCACCACAGATGTTCCATATGCTGAATTAAATAGGAGTGCCTTCAAGATTGAAGAACATTTTCAAAGCATTGTTAATAATAGGAGCAACCATTTATTGTGTTGGATCCATCCGGTCTTGATGCAGACAGGGAAATCCTTTTAAAAGGTTATTTCATTTAATCATTACGTCCACCTTGATAACTTGGTATCATGGGCTGTATCTTAGAACTGATGTAGATGGTCACATGGCTCATGGTTGGCAAGCCCAGGTTTTGAACCAAGTCCATCTCATTCCCAAATCCATTTTCTTCATCCTGGCCATACACAGCCCTTTCATTTAAAAGACATCATCCCATTTGTTCTTAGGATAAGCTAGTAAGAGATATGTGAGAGCCAATACTTGTCATAATCTAACAGATAAGAAAGTTTAGCATACAATAATTGCTCTATGCTGTGTAGCTGGTTAGTGACAGAACAGAGTCGAATCTCTGGGGCTCTTGGCACCAAACCTGAGCTTTTTTCCTCAGAATGAGCCCAAAACCTAAAATATGGCTTGGGTTAGGCTGTGTTCCTCCAGCTCCCTCTACAACCTGCATCTGGTAAAACTCAGGCCAGGGACATTATGAGTTTCACAGTTCAACATATTGAACTCTTTACAGCTTTGAATTACATCAACCCAAATAAGTGACTAAGGCAAAAATCTCAATCATTGGACATTTATTAACCCAAAGTTGAAGATGTATTGGGAAAAACACAAAGGAAAAGGGGGGAGGGAGAGGAAAAATGGTTACATTTTTGTGAGGCCCAGGAAATCTACATTTTACATAAAGTAAGGGGAATGTTAGAAGAGAAAAAGGAAGTGAAGGTGACACTGGACTTTAGGTTCTTAGTCCCTGAGTCAATAGAAATTGGTAAGAGACTGGAAAGATTTAAGCAGGCAAGGCTTTATTTGGAACTTTTGCTCAAACAAAAGGGAGACAGTACTGGTTAAGAAGCAACAGGACTGGCTCTCTGGACAAAGGGCTGGGGAACTTTTAAACGGTAGAGAGAAAGTTTAGTGTCAATATTGTTACCAAAAGCTTGGCACTTGCCCTTGAGGTCACATCATAAGAAGGAGAATAAGTAGTTTGAGGAGAAGGAAAGAGAAGTGTATTTACTTTTCAGGCAAAGGAAGGAAAATGGCAGACTCTATCATCTCAACATCCAAATTTCCTGAACATGAGCAGAAACACAGAGCTTTTAAAGGGAGGGCTCTCAGTTCTAGGCCATTGTGGTTTACTATTCTAATTGTCCCACCCCTGCCAAAGACAACACCTGTGACCTCCACCCACCTGGGAGGCCTGTGCCAGGCCCTGGGATGACTAAACTATCTCCTGTAACACAAAGAACAAAAAGACATTTCTCAAGCCCCTCCGGACCACCTCCCTGAGGCAGGGATGCAAGCTTCAGTTCCCAAAAAGAGTGGGAGAAGTCTTAAAGAGACAGAAAATATTTGTGTCATTTTTTTTCAGGCCATTCCCTCTGTTACAGTACTGAAATCATAGCATATAAAGGTGAGGTTTTATTGGCAGCTGCACTTCTGGCAATAATGCTTCTTCATATATCACATGTCTCTTTAGCATGTTAAATCTCCACCTTCGGGCATGATTTTTAGCATTAAAATGAAGGAAAAGGTCTATGGCAGTCAACTTTGTTGGGCTTCATCTTGGCAGCACCCAGTTTGTGCTGGACCTCTGCTCTGATGGTTGCCATGTCCTATTCAAGGAAATAGAACTACCTTCTATTGAAGCTGGGTGTTAATCATTTTCAAGGCTTTTGTTCAATATTTTAAACAGACTTAAGCTTTGGCTCAAGGCTCAGGCAGGTGGTCAAAGTTCATCTTCTATACTATCTGAAATGAAGCATCAATTACGTAGATGTTCCTAGGTAGGTGGAAGAATGTCTGATTCTGTCCTGTCTCCTATTTACCTGTAAAGATAAACTGGTAATTCATTATTAGTGTGGAAGCAAACAGACTTTAGGTTTAGGTGCTAGACATAGCCTTTGGACTTAAAGTTACAGTTTGCATGTCCTTGCCTATAGGAAGCCAGTAAGGAATTTCCTATGAATGATCTGTGAGGCCAGTTCTTCACAGGGACCTGAGGCCTTTACCTTTTCTTTTGCATAAGGAGTTGGGGTGGGGGGTAACCCTGAGATTTTGATTTTCTTACAATTATGAGATACAAAAGTGGTAATGAAGGAGTGCCAGGAATTTCACTCCACAGTATAGCTCCCTGGTATAATAAGTATTTTGAATTAAAGGCCCGTTAGAGATCAGCAGATGCTAGAAAAGACCTGTCCCCTGCCTACATAAAGACTTCACTGACCCACCAAGGAGAACAATTGATTTTTTTCCATCCCCTCCCTGTTAACTCATTATCTGCTATAGAAAAAAAGGCTAAGAATGTAACCACATGTGAACAGACCCTTTCACAAGATAATGTCTGTCTCTCAGGCTCATTCAAATTCCAAAGAGAACCATTCACAAGTTAATCTCTGTCCCCCCCCCATTCATTGATCTATTCATTCTCCTCAGTAATCAGGTATTATCCCTCAACATAATTCCTTTCCCTCCTCCCTCCCATAACGTTTTTTTTTCCAGGATCTTAGCCCCCATTCTTTCTGTAACCTCAAGATGGTATATTTGCTCTACTGATAATTTCCTTGGCTGTGCAGAAACTTTTTAATTTGATGA
>VBSM01003157.1:27971034-27987641 GCA_008086735.1 Cheirogaleus medius | reverse complement strand
ACCCTAACAATATTTGTACCCCCATTATATGATGAAATAAAAGCAAAAAAAAGATAGTATATAAGCTTCTACATACTATTGGTGGGTGAGTAATCCCTCTGTTATTTTCCCTATATACATCTTAATAAATTTATATGTCTTTTCTCCAATTAATCTATCTTTTGTGAGTTGATTTTTCAGTGAACCTTCAGAGAGCAAAGGAAAAGTTTTTCCCTTGGCTTCTATGTTACTGAACCAAACTGAGGTCCACTCACCCAGGATGGTAGAGCCAGAAACTGACATCAAGATTTGCTGTGGGAGAAAGGGGCATTTATTGCATGGAGCCAAACAAGGAGAACAGGCAGCTAATGCTTAACTCATGAATTCCTTGAGAGGTTACAAGCAAGGGTTTTTAAAGGCAGAAGTACATTTCAGGAAAGCAGAATTTGCAGGCAAAATCATAAATCAATACATGGAGGTTATACATTGGTTAGCCTTAAAAGGTAGGATATCTTGAAGCAGGGACTTAAAAGTCACAGGTGCATCCAGAGACTCTTTGATTAGCAATCAATTAAGGAAGCAATTGGTTTAGCAAGGCTTTATCTAAAACTTGGAGTCAGCAGAAAGGAATGTTAAGGTAGGTGTGACTCCCTTCAGGCCCCTCAGGAAGAAACAAAGAAAGTCAAAGTTCAGTCCTCAGTTTCCCTTTATTCTGTGTTTTCCATTTGGTGGGGATTTCTGAAAAGTAACTCAAGAATATAAATTAACAGGTGATTCTTTCTTGCTTGAGGGACTATTGTTATTAATATCTTCTTGCTTATCAAGTTGCTCATTTACTTTTCAAGGCTAACTAGGTGCCTGAAATTTCCCTTGAAAGGACTCAAAATTTTTTCTTTATTTCCATGCTTAGGGAAGGGACCCCTAATAGGGGTCTCCTGTGGCTTAAATTATTTTATTTGCGAGCTTATTTTAATAGCCTTGAAGAGCCCTGAGCAGACAGCAGGGGTGCAAACTCCCTGCCCCAGTTCCTGCCAGGACCCTGATAAGCCAGCCTCTCAGAGAAGAGGAAAAAAGGGGGATGGGGGACAAATGCAGCCTTTCACAGCCATTTTCTGCTATCACCTGGCAACAGTCACTTTTTTTCCTTCCTATTTTTTTTCCATAAAAACCCCAAGCCCTTTAGCCTCAGACCAACACTTCTCCTTTCTTTCTCTCAGGCCATGCCTTTCCCTCCCTTTGAGAAGTAAAACAAACTTTATTTCTTTAAAACTATTCTAATCTTTGTGTCCAGAATTCTTTCTCAGCCCCCATCACAAGTTCCCACCCTAACGGGGCCAAGGTCCTTGAAAGTTCACTGAAAAATCATGAACAAGATGCAAATTAATAGGAGTAAAGGCATACAAATTAATTTAACATATATACACAGGAGCTTTCAGAATGAAGACCCAAAGTCACAGGGGAAATTGCCCATTTTTATGCTTAGGTTCAATAAAAGTACAGAAAAAGTATAGATAGCAATTTAGAAATATGATTGGACAAAAAGGGCATTATCTAATGCTATTAATAATACACTGAATGGGGAAATGCAAGTCCTATCTGTCTAGAGTCTTCTTGGCCTCTCTGTGCAGTATTCCTTCATTCTGGGCAGGGACCAGGGCCCTCTCTGGAATGGGGGGACTTATGACCTACAGTCAAATAAGGTAGGTCAGATAATTTCTTTATGGCCAGTTTTTACACAACTAGGGAAGAGGGAATGTTAGAGTAACACTATTAGGTTTTATGGCTGGCTTTAGGGACAAAGGAGTTCTGGTTTCTATGACCTGCCTTGGGGAAGAGGGATTCTAATTTCTATTGTTAGGTAGATAGTTAGGATCTCCAGCTCTTCTAGGGACAAGGGTTTCCTGTTTGGGTGCTATTTTGAGTAATTGCTCCACCTGGGAAGAAGGATCAGGGCGGGCACTCCATCTTTGTGTTGTCCCATCCTTAAGCCTATCCTGAGCAACTGCTATACCTGGGTAGCAGGGAATCTAGGAATTCCCCAGATTCAATCAATCTAGGATATCAATCTAGGAATTCCCCAGCCCAGGCATAATAGGCTTTAGAAGGTGACCTAGAGTAACCTAAGGGTAATTACTATGACATTAGCTTGAATCTGCATTGTGTTTCACCCCCACCTCCCAGGTGAGCTTTCTTAGAAGGAGCTCGTATATGCAGAAGGAATTTTGAGGACACCTGTTGTGCATTTGATAACATCCTACACCTGCCAAGAGCCTTCCTCCAGACTGGGCTAATAAAAGGAAACAATCCGAGAAGTCGGAAGGTGAGTGGGCCAGTGAGTGAGTGTGTTGGTCTGTCTCTCTCCACTCTTGGAGACACACCTGTATTATTCTACAATAAAGCACTGCTCTTGTGAAACTGCTCCCTGCCTGAGGTCACTCCATCGTATTGGCCTTGCTGGTGATTTTTCTAAGAAAAGAATCAAAGAACCGGGATAATAGTTTGGACTTGACCCTTTGGTGTGTCTGGTCATTCTTCTGCCGAGAGCACACCAAGAATTGAGGGCAGACACCCACCCTGACATCTTTGGTGCCATGACTCAGATTCTGACACTATAACTAGCCTTGGAGGAGAATGGGACTGACAGTCAGGAAGGCAGGAGAAAGTGAGAGAAAAACTTTTGCTTCTGAAGCCTTCGTTTCAGGGTATTATTGTTTTCTGAGCCCCAAAACAGGCATGAGAACACCTGACAGAAGCCAAGTGACTTTCTTTGTAGCCATGCAACTCCTTTCTGATTTCCTGCCCTTCGTCTGGTCCTGAGATTTTCCTCTTACTTGGCTTCTCTACGCTGTGCCCATGCCACAGTCAGTCAGCCCCTTGATGCACAGCAAGTGAACTGTGGATACGGGCTCGTCCTTTGAACTCTGCCAGGTACAGTTATTCAGGTAGAAGGACTGAAATCAAGGAGGCCACACTGCCTCTTCAACAGCTCTTTGCTAGTCTGATGTAAACTCTGACTGGGAAAAGGAAGCATAGTTTGACAAGAGAGGATAGAGAAAAAGGAGAGGTAATAGTAGCAAAGAACTCAGTTTGCTTTTCTTCCTACGTGTCTGACATGCAGCCCCCTACCCCTATCCTGTAGAAAGCCCAAGGCCCTGTTCATTAGTCAGCTTTCCTTCTCTGATAGGCCGGGTCTCTCCTTCTTAGAAGTCAATATTTCTAAAGAAGGAAGGCTTAATACCATCACCTCCAGAGCAGATGGTCACTAATTGCCCCACAAGTAAACAAACATAGGCTGCAACAGATACATCTTGTAGCTCTGAATATCATTAATTTTCAGGAACACCAGGGGCACCCATCCTCAATTAGTGGAGCGTGTGAAGCTTGGAGCAGAACTCAGAGAGCCATGCCAGGCGGGCCATGCAGGGGACCAGGCTCCCATGCTGCAAGCCCCAGACCCGACAGGAAAAATTCAGGAAGCCACTTAACCTTGTTGCCTTTGTTTTCTCATCTGTAAAACAGTGGGTAATAAAATCTCTCAGCTTCCTCACTGGGTTTTATGTGAGTGAACTAATTAATGATTGTATAAAGCCTAATACAATGCAACATGTAATTGAAAAGTTTAATCATTGAGGTAATAGTCCAATAATAGTAGGTTGCAAAGTAGTGACAAATAGCGCTTTTAAAATGCAGCTATTACCATTTTGATATTTTCTCTCTGATCTGCATTTTTAAATTAGAAGCATATATAATTTCAGTTTTATTCCCATTTTTATAATATTGTTTAATTCTAAAAAGCTGCTTCCTTTATTGTTTTCACTGTGATATTTCAACCAAGCAGAGAATCACTGTGGATTCTTGTAATAACTGGATGTTCTAATTAAAAGTTTTTATGCCCAAGAGTCCTAACACCAAATTATTAATAGTTGGTCAAGAATTTGCCCATGCCTTACACAGTTGGAGAACTCTTTTCATTTTCCAAATTAGTTAAAAGGAGGTCTTCCCAGTGACAATTTCTTAGCCCTTTGACCTTCTTGTTGTGCCGGTAAGTTCTTATTTTGCATTTCTCTATTTCTAAGCCTTTGCACAAGCTGGTTCCTCCCCCTAAAATGCCCTGTTGCCTCCTTCACAGCAATGCTTCTTTCTGGAGAATTCCTACTCCTTTTTCAAAAAGTGATTAAAGGCTTCTTCTGTGACACTTTCCCTGACACCTCCAAGAAAATGTAGGATCTTCTCATCACTGTAATCCCTTTTGCACCTATAGCTGCCTCCATTACAGGAATGATCACAGTGTATTGGTTTGTTAACTATTGATTCCCTCACTGGACACCAAGCAACTTAAGAACAAGAACTGCCTCTTCTAATCTGTGTGTCTCCCTTTCCCAGTACTGTGAGTGGCACAATGTAAGTGTTCAATAAATATTTCGGTAGTGATTAATAAAATACAAATTCTATAAGTGCATTGTTGAATTAATTATAATCCTATGTCATTATATATTTTCTCATTTAGTAACTATTTTTTCGTGAGTCTGAGAAAAAAAATGTGGTTTTAGGAAGCATTCTCACACTTGATACAGTTGAGAACTACATCATGCTCAAATTCATAGCCTTACAAGAAAAGTCTTTCAGGACTTGGTGACTGCCTACTTTTCTAACCTCAAAACCTATCATTGCCCTCAAGAAGACACCTGCTGGAATATCATCAGACTTCCTGCAGCTTCCTGAATCAGCCTTGCCTGTGCCTGAATGCCTGCCATGCTTCTGGAATGGCCTTTCCATTCTGCTTGATAAACTCCTACTCATCCCTCAATTTGGTTATCATCTCCTCTATGTGGATGCCCTTGACAATTTATACCCCATCGTATAGACGGGTGCTTTTATTCTTTGTACTTCTCCTGGGTCTTTTAAAAAAACAATCTCATTTATCTCACTATCCTAAGTGCATATTTACATACCTCCTCCCCTTCAACCTGGGAGCTCCTGGCAGACAAGGACAGTATTTGATTCTGCCTTGAAATAGCAGATCTTATTTCAGGGCCTGACATATAATTAAACCTCAATTAATAGTTGTCAAGTGAATGAATGAATTGGTGATAGTTCTGCCTATTATGCAGGCTGAGTAGAAGGTAATGAAATTGCAGAGTCCTAATTTTCTACTCTAACTATAGCCACAAAATTTTCCATTTCTCTTAGTTTATTTTAAGATGTATTCAATAAACACTGAACTTATTTTTACTAAATTTACTTTACATTATTTTCCTAGTGCAAAATATAGCTGTGCAACACAATTCCTTTGTTCATTATGCCCCCAAACACCCCACTATACAACCTCATGTTCACCTCTCTCTGCTACATTTTAGAATCATTTCCCTGACTATTTAAAAAGAATTATTTTTTGCCTGCACACCTTCAACCAATAAAAGGAAATTTCCCAACCACACATGAAAACTATCTATCTTATGTGTGGTTTGGAAAGCTTGGAGGAGAGTATAATGGTGATTGTGAGTGTTCAAGAATAAACCCAGCACATGCTAAATTTTAAAGAATCCTGAAGATTGAGAAGAGATTTATGGCTTGGATAGGAGTTAAAAATCTACTATACTATCATACATCTCTAGTCTGTACAATTTGGAAAAAAATCATTTTTTGCACCAAGACTGACAGACTAATAAATTTTTCTGTTCCTTTTACTGAACCATTTCATTGTGCCACTCAGAAATGACTACTAATTAAAACTAGATGTAAGCATTGGTGATACAATCTTCTTCTAGAATTATTAAATAGAAAATGAAAAACTGAAAGCATTCTTTTGCAGGTTGTTGAGAAAAATGGGACACTTTCTACATATATATGAATCAAGCTAAGACCATCACCACCACCACCATCATCATCATCAACTTGCATTTCCTGAGCACCATTTATTAATAGTTCGCTGAACTACAAGGTATTTCCCTTGCCAGAGGCTGATAGAATAGTATAAGGAATCATGGATTCTCTGAAGCAAGGGGCCAAGGGGCACTCCTTGAATAAGCCTCTAAGATGTTGTTATCAACATCATCCAGGTACTCCAAGCCAGAGCTCCACAGGGAAAATTAAAGTCAAGCTCCTTTGATGTAATGTAAAAGAGAAAAATCTTAGCTTTGTCACTAAGAGAAAACTTATCAGTTATTTATAAATACTGCAGAAGATCATGTAATAGGGTCAAGCCATAACCTTCTTTTGCCTTGTAGCTCTTTTCATGTTATGTTAAATAGGCTGTGGAGCCCTCATTTTCTAAAGAACATCAATTCTTCTCATGATACTAATAATCCTTACACAGGTCCACTGAGACATGTCTGATGCTGCCCACAATAGCTGGACTGATTGTGCTATTGTACAAAGTTTTGGTGAGCTGGTCCTTTCAGGAGAGAAAGCTAATAATCACTTCATAATAATTTCACCCCATGGGATTTTTATCTAGCTTGTTTCCAGATCAAGATAATTTTTTCAAGCTGGACTGCAGAACTTTTTATAAGAGAAGAGAACCACTGCTATAGTTATTTTCCTTAGTTTCCAGTATTTCTTTTTGGAAGAAGACTTTTAGGAGCAAAACTGTTAAGTACATTCCTTTTTTAACCCCAATTTGCTTTTTCCATATTCTCTTCCTATTGGGCTACTTCTTCCCTTCTTCTCTTTGTCCTTCCTGCTCCCTCCATACTCTTCAAACAATATTCCCAGTGGAGGTTCTCATACCACTCATCTACAGCTTTGTGTGAATTTAACTCATACTTATCTCTGTAAAAGAACTGTTTAAGCCTTCTTTTTAACATCATTGTGGCATGCTTAGAATCCTGCTAAAAATATCTCATATAGCAGTGAATGAATAGGAACCAAATCTTTTTACAGCAGGAATCCATATCCTTTTGCAATCAAAATTAGGTTTCTGACTTTTCTATGTAAGTGAGTGCTGCTCAGATTAACTGGAAATTTTCATCACCACCAGTCGTCACCTCAAGTAATTTACCAATGCTGTTCTCTCCCTCCCACCCTCCTATAAGGAAGCCATTCCACTTGTTGCAGAAACAGAATAATCTGCCTATGTTCTTCATCTCCCCTTAGAGGGTATGGATGCCCTTGAACTCTAATTCTTCCAAGTAAGGCTCTGTTGGAAGCTGTTCATCAGACTGAAATACAAACATGTTGAAATATTCCAGATGCCTTCTATTCAAGATATTATTTTTAACCTGCATAAGAGATATAAATAAATCTGACTTTTATCTTGATTCAGTCATTCCTTGGTTAATCACAAACGAATAGCTTAAAATGAAGTTCAGTTTATACTTTCAAGTTATCACTGCACGATATCAGATTATGTTAAAAAAAAGTTGATTCAATCTTAGCAAGCATCTCAATGCTTTTTAAAAAAAATTAGTGGTTTTTAATCATGAAACTTTAAACAAAAACTGCAGTGCTTAAAGTTATGTGATATATTTAATTACGTGGTTCTTGAAACAAGCTATGAATATTGGTCCCTATGGTAACATCCATAAATATTTTAGATATTTCAAGTTTTAGTGGATACTCTAGCTGAGCACTTATATGAAAAGAATATTGATTTGGATTATGAATTGAGTAACTTAAAATCATAAGTGTGTTGGCATTGGAAGGAAGGAGACCTTGGAGATATTGCTGGTATATTAGGACCTATAGGAAACATTCTTTCAATAAATTTGAAGGACTTTTCCATCAGTCCTATGGGCGCTTAGAATAAGTCAACAAAGATTCTCATATCTACGGTACAACATTTAATTTCCCTAGGGGTAACATTTTCTGCTAGTCATTGGCATCAAAACTTTAATTTGTAATCCTTTAGGCATAAACTCATTATCACACCTTACACATGATAATAATGTGGATGACAGCCTCCAGAAATGAAGCTTACACCATTGTGCCTTTTCTCTTGCTGATGTTTCTTCACCAAAAATCATTTATTGGGCACCTACTTTGTACCATCCATTACTCTGAGTGATACAGATTATAGTCATGAACCTTTGTAGCCAACAATTCTGCCTGCAGAGCTTCTGCCTGAGAAGCTTACACTTTTTCAAGGGAGTTATATTACAAGCAAGCAAATAAATAAGTGAATGTAGGGTGAGTAAGATACTTCAGGACAGTAAAAAGTTTTAGGAAGAGAGTGAGAGAGTGTAATGTGATAGAAAATTTCTGGTGCATTTATAGACAGAGAGCTTTTTGAGATCATGAAAGACAAGAAAAGTCCGGGAATGCAAAGCTATGGTAGAAGAGTATGGCAGATGGAGGGATCATCTGGTTCTAGGGCCCTGAGAATAATGTGTGCAGGGAGCAGGAAGAGGCCAGGCACTTGTGAGTCAGCCAATCAATCCTCTTCTTCCTGGGGTTTCTCTCACCTTTTCCCATTGCACTGCATCTGTTCAGACCCATTCACTTGGACTTTGCTCTATTCTCATCAATCTCATGGTCTTCTTGCTTTCATGCTCTCTTCACTTCTTAGCGCCACTCGAAATCTCTTCACATATCATAGTTCTAACTATTTTCCTTGTCTTGATCAAAGACTGCCTGTAGAATAGTCCACACCCTTCAAGGATGTCCACACCATCCTCTGGCTCCAACTGCTAATACTTTCATTCTTACGTCCTCTACTACAAACATGTTGTGCATTTTGATACTGTCATGTGTTTGTTCAGACCATTCTCCAACAGCCATCTTACCTGTCACTCTCCTAATCCTGTCCACATCCTCAAATCCTACATTTAAGCTATCCACTTAAGACACTAAGATCTATGACCAGAATTTTCCTCAAAGTCTTCTCTGTTTATTAAATCCTGAGCCTGAAACTCATTTTCCTTTTAAAGTCTATGGCAATTCCGGTCTGTACAATTCATTTGTTCATTAATCAAGTTCTGCTTTGCAATACCTTTTCTTTTACTAATGGGAAATACTATTTTCTTTTTATCCATAGTTATCTGTTTGCAAGGCTGTTTTTGATCTCTCCAACCAATTGTAAATACTTTGAGAGCAAACTACGTTGCGTGTTTCTTCTGTTACCCTACACAGCCCAGCACAGTGCCTGGCACACAGTAGGTGCTCAAGAACTGCTTATGATTTGAGCTCACCTGAACGTATCTCTGTCTGACTGAATACACATAGGAATGTTTTTCATGGTCTTACCTCTAATCTGGCAGTTCCCTTTTTAAACACCCATATAAAAGAAATGAATTATTATCATACATCCTATAATAACAGGGAAAGTCTCTCCAATTCATGCTCCAAGCTCCTTCCCAGCAATATTTGTGAAATGTACATTAGCTCTCAGCTCTATTGACTTAGAAACAAGAAACCTCAGGAGGCAACACAACACAGGCAAATTAATGATTTTGTGAGTGATGAATGGAATGGCACTGAATTAGATGAGAGACCCCAAGGAGAACTGTCTAGCTAGCATGGAATAGGAACAGTAAAGAAACAAATCCACTTAAATAAATGTCATACCTCCTATGAAATCCTAAGAAACACAAAACAACCAACACTGAGAACTACTTGCTGATGCTAATCTTACTAATTCTTCTGAAGAGAAGGAAAATAAAATTTTATGAATTAAAGAACAATACTTGGAATTATAAATTTCGACTCTATTAATTTAGTATAATCACTTAATTTGATGATTTTAACTAATTTAGTGTAATCACTTATATTAAAAATGAGGAAATTATTATATTATACTAAAAATTAGGAAATTGAGCCTAGACTGGGAGAATCATTGCAGAGAGGACCCTGGTACGGAGACCAAGCTCCCCATACCACCACCACTCCCTGGAGAAAGGGGCTGTTTCTGCAGCACAGTGGCAGTTGCAGGGAATGGTTTCCATTAGCAGCTTCTTTGCTGTGACCAGATCTTTCTCAGGAGCACCTTTACTCCAGATCATTAATAATTCTTCAGATTCCTGAACCCTCTCAGCCCCACAGCCTCCTTTGCCACTGGAAGAGCTAATAATTGGGTAAGTCAGGAGGCCATCTCAACTTACCACCTCACACTTCTGGCACCCTGCTCACATCTTGCCTCTTCTCTCCACTCCACATTGCTTAGTGCTTCCTTTTTCCAAGGACACACATCTCTACCACTTTTCGACCACAAGCATTTCCATGAAAGCATCTGGATCTTCTCTTCCATTGTAAACCCCTCCATCTTCAACTCTTCCATGAATTGTGTCACTCTTCCTAGGACTTAACAGATACCTAACAGTGCCTAGAGGACATCGTTTCTAATAGATGTATCTCAAATAGAAGTTTCTCTTTCTCATTTATTGTCCTTGCCTCTGGGTCAAAGATGCAATCATCACCTTCTTTATTCACTCTCTAGTGCTCCTTCCAGACATCTCCATTTAAGAAGAAAAAAGAAAGAAAGAAAAAATATATACATTGTGGCTCTTTCCACCTAATCACATAATTTTGATACTTTCTCATTGTCAGTATCCACCCTGCTCCTGGTCATTCATCCTATTAATTAAAGCCTTTAACTTAGAGCACACAATCCTTTGGCCCATTCTAAATCCTGGCTTTATCCTAATGTGGCCTCAGTACCCCTTATTTTAAACCACCCCAACAAGTGGATACTCACCGCCCCCATTTTTATCACCAACTTCTCCCCAATCCTATTTCTGCCATCTACCCTCATGCCCACAGCCTGGACTTTGCCACCACCCAGCATTGTTCTACCTCTGAAATGTCTGATTTAACATTCAGCTCTCCAATAACTCAATTGCCCAACAATAGGAAACAGCTAAATTATTTTCATAGCATAATACAAAATGTCATGCAATTATTTAAACAAATGAGGTAGATATAAATATACTGATAGGAAGTTCACTAAAACATATTGTTAAATGAAAAAAGTCAATTAACAATATGCCTTAATTAACTGACTTTTAATTAGAATTTTATAATCCATTTTTGTAAAAATAAATCATGTGCAGCCATGTGTATGTGTGTGTGTATATAGATGCATTAAAA
Organism: Cheirogaleus medius; assembly: GCA_008086735.1. Taxonomy (NCBI): domain Eukaryota; kingdom Metazoa; phylum Chordata; class Mammalia; order Primates; family Cheirogaleidae; genus Cheirogaleus; species Cheirogaleus medius. The sequence continues at coordinate 27,976,640 of VBSM01003157.1, read as the reverse complement.
AATTTCCAAAAGAATAAACACTAAATTGCTGAGAGTAGTTGCTTTAGGAAAAAGATTGATGATGGGAAAGATGAGGAGACATTTCAACATTTTACTTTCTGTAGTTCTGCATTTCCAGACTTACTTTCAATAAGAATGCATGTATACATTATTATGTAATTTTAAAATGTATAAATATGAAAAATATCATCCCTTCCCACAATCTTTACCCTTCTTACACTCTGTTAATTCTCTCGACCTATATTTTGACATTATTGAGAATTTCTGGGTTTTGACTCCTATTATTTTTGTGTTTATCTTCTCATGTCTTTCTTTGATTCTCTCTCTTAGTCATCATTTTCTGATCACATCAACCATCTTACAACACTTTTGTAATTTTTGCCCCATTTTTCTAGTATTATTGCAACTCAAGATGGATTCAACTGTCCACTGTCTCTTTATCTATATTCAGGCTACTGCCATGACATTCTTCTTCTTATTTTTCTGTGTAGATGATTCTTCTCGATCCATTACAGGTTGTTTTTCTCTATCTATGCCTACAATATTGGGGTTTCTCAGAGTTCTGTGTGAAAACAACTTCTTGCCTCACTCTACATGACCTTCATAGTAGATTTCATCTATTTTTGTGGCTTTAAAGAAACATCTAAAGGTTAGTAAGAATTCCCAAGCCTTCACTTCACCCCATGCCTCTATACTAAGTTCCAGACTCTTGTATCCAATTGACTTCATGTGACTCTCATGGATACCTCAACTTCAATGTGTTCAAAACCACATCCCTCTTTCTATCACTGCCTTGGAGGATGACCCCATCATTCTCTGGTTGTCTCAGCCACGATCTGTGTTTTAGATTTGAACTATGCTTCTTCCTTGATCTTCACATTGCCTCATTCACCCACTCTACTGATCTGACCACTCAATAACTCTCAAAATGCTCATTTCAAGCCATTATCATCACCTGCCTAGATTATTGCAACAGCCTCTTGTCTAGTCTCTCTCACTTCTGCTTTTTTCCCTCTAGTCCATTTCTCACACAACCTAAGTAACCTTTCTGAGACTCAAATCTAATCATATCGCTTCCCTGCTAAAAATTAGTTAATGATTGTCCTGCCCCACAAAAAGTTGAAAATTCTTTATAGGGCTAACAACACCCTTCACAAGGTGCTCCTGATTATCTCTTCAATTGATGTCACTGGACTCACTCTTTACCTTCCATGGTGCAAGGAGCTTCTTTATGAGCTTCTTTGAAGTCCTGTGTTTTCTTTCTTTTTCACCTCCACGGCTTACCAACCATGTATCTTCTGCTTGAACTGCTCTCCCACCACTCTACATTGAGAAAATTTCCATTCCCCTTTCTTTCTTTTTGTTTCCTTCTCTTCCTCCCTCCCCAACCTATTTCCACCATTCAGCAAATGTTATTGAGCATCTACTATATGGTGGGCACTATTCCAGGTGCTGGGGGCAAAGTGGTCAACACACAGATATTGTCTTTGTTTCATGAGGCTCTCATTCTGCCACAATGTGAGAGGATTCAACCAAAGGGCTGTTAAGGTCTGAGATCCTCCACAAATCTCACCAATAGACACCTGATACTCATCTTGGATGAGGGGAACCTTCTTAATCATACTGAAAGCCAAGGTTTCATCTTACTCATGGTTAATTCCTAGGACCTAAACCATAGCTCTCTGCCCACCCAGTCAGACCCATCTCTTCTTCCCAAGGTCAGGTTCGCTTAGGTACAGCAAAGGAACCCCTTTGCCAAGGCCACTTTTACATCTCCATTTCCCTTTCTAATCTCCAGTTAGAGGTCATTTCTTCCTCTGGATTTCAGAAGACATTATGTATTCTTTCACCATTTTTCTTGTCACTATGTATTTTGAAATATTTATTTGTCTGTTTCCCCCACTCGACTACAAGCAAATTCCTTGAGAGCTAGGACAATGTAATTTATTGTAATATACAGGGTCTGATACAAGGCAGAAATATCGTATACAAATGCCAATGGCTCCTGAATCTAATGTTTCGATTTCAGTCTGTACCTTAATCCTCAGACATATGATTCATACTGTCTACTAGACTTCCCCACCTCAGGAATATGAGTTTATGCAACTTCATGTAATATGAGTTTAACAAATCTAAAGATCCCTGCTCATTATGACCCCACCTTCTCAAAAAACATGCTCTGCCTCCTGGAATCCCTTTCTTGGTGACCTGCACCAACATCCACCCAACACCACGCTCCCTGTGGGTTTTCCAGCCTTTACCTTATTCTTCTCAGGTCCAGATTGGTCTATTTGCCCTAATGAGAATTTCAGTAATGCATCCTTTTTATTCTCTCTATATTTTCTTAGTTCTCATTGCAACTTGGCCATACTCTCTTGGAAGATGTGAAGTCAATCTCTTCTAATAACTAAATTTTCTTCTAGCTCTTGGTAATAAATTCAAGGACAACATTCACAAAATCACTTTTTGAGATAATGACAGATATTTTGAGCTGTAATCTTCTTTGTTCACATTAGGAAAAGGCTCTTCTCCTGATGTTCCTCATTAGACCATTCCCCTTTTTTCTCTTGCTGTGTTTAAATAAAGAGTTATCAACAGCAGACAATTAATATAATGGGACAAGGAGTAAGAGCAGGTAACTATCATGCAATACTGCCATCTGCAGGGGTTAGCAACTGTGGACCAGGGCAATAACTCCTGAAAACCAATGAGCAGGGTGACCTTCCTATAGAATTATTCAAGCTAGAAAATGGGAGTTTCCTTCTACTCTGCTAATCAATGTCCCTATATATGATAATTTAAAAATATAAAATTGACTCCTAATTACGAATTCTATCAATGTCTTTTGTCTTTAAAAAAGTCAATGTGTTCTCAATGTTGGAGAAAAGACATTGCTTTCAAGGCCCTCCCTGAATCTCTCTCTTAAAATAGGCAATACTGTGGAGACAGTCGATTGAAATGCCAAGAGTCTTCATTTTTGTCCTAATTGTTGCTAATTCTCTGTCTGATTGTGGGACTGCCACTTCTGACAGTTATTTTTATTTTCATCTTTAAAATGAGAGGTTTATGTACACTAAACATGTCTTCAATATCTTCTTATTTTTAGTATTTATATTTAGTATCCCACACTAATTTCCATCACCAGCTCTACATATATGCTGAGAGATAATTTTGGCAAACTTCAGTCAAGTTAGCTAAATGATTGATCAATCATGGGCTGGCAGCTTGACTTAGTTTACTATAATTGGAGTCAATTTGCTAAGATGCACAGGTATTTAAGTAATATTCAAAAATAGTGTAGGGTGAACATGAAAGAAAGGATTCATTTTTCACATCAAAGGCATGTGCACACCTTAAGTAAATATGTTTTCATTTGTATTGAGCACAGAGTATTAGTCATTCTTTAGCCTCATATTAAACAAGAACCAAATACATTTATTCATTAGTATTTGTATTATGGGAATGGAAGCTTTGCTTTATGAATTACTGTCTGTGTTATAAGAGTATCTCTCACATCACTTGTTGGAGTATATGATTACAAAACCATTGTTAATCATCATAAAAGAATTATGAGAGGGAGAACAGGAAACAGAATATGGCCAAAAATAGTATTGTTTTTTTAAAAATGCAGAGAAGTACCTAATAATTATTGAACATCTACTGTGAATCAGACACTTTGCATGTATTATCTCACTAAAATATGATAAACCTTCTAAAAAGAATGGTTTTATAGAGGAAATGGAAGCTTGAGGGGTTTAACAGGGAGATGGTGACTTACGCAAGTAGAAGGTACAAAATTCAGGATCAGATCTGCCTAAATTGCAAAGTCACATATCCTTTAAAAGCACAAAACCAGTAGTAAAAAAAAAAGCCAATGTCAGCAAAATGAAAAGACAGGTTCTATATTTGATCGAACAAAGAGTTTAATATCAATTTCTGTCAAAATTTTAAAAAATGTTATTTTATGACATTTTATGTCATTTTTAACTTGTCTGTTAAAATGCCAAAAGTGATATATTGATTTATTATATTCTGATTTCAGGAAAACAAGCCCCTCGTGGCATTTGTCAACAAGATGTAAATATATGAATTTAATGATGGCGCAACCAGATGGAGACTATCTGGTTAAAGAACTGTACTCCCCAAAATGTTAATGGATATGTCGATATGTCATATAATAGTTCAGAAACCTGATTTGATAAGTACACACACACACACACACACACACACCCTTACTATGGCAATGTTATCTCCTGGATGCTCAAGATGTAAGGTGACCAACTATTCCTGTTTGCCTGGGACTTGAGAGGGTTCCCAGGACAAAGTGTCTTCAATTCTAAAATGGGAAAATACCAGGCAAACAGGGATAAGCTTGTCGCCCTATCAGAATAGCATATATACACTCTGCTTATACGAGGGTTGTCTGGAAAGTATCCAGCCATGTAACTGTTCTCGTTTTATTAACAATGGCTAGCTACTTTCCAGACAGCCGTTGTATATGCCCTGGTATTTTGGTGCTGGTACCAGGGAAATAACCAAGGTTCCAAGGCTAAGAGATAATAGGGAGGTGTATCAGTTAATAATTAGGACTAGAGATACAATGTTTACCTTGACCATGTTATCCTTGACTAGCACATGCAATCTTAACCTTTCAATTTCTTCCTAAATGCTCCTCTGCTTGAGTATGGCACTAACATAGACCAAACAGCCACCATTTCCAAAATGTACCCACCTCCCTTAACTGCCTGAAGTCTAGCCATGAGCAGACGTCATCACTTCCTTTGTATTGCCTAGCAATGAGAAGAACATCAATATTATTGTCCTAGCTAACCACGGAGTGAATGGTCATTGAGAGTGTCAGTCCTATCCCTAAATGAACCACATAATACAGATTTACTAAGGTCCGAAAGGTCAAAGCCAAAATCCATAGGTTGCCTGAAAAGCTGAATATGAGCCACATATTCTTCTTTTTTGGCTGCTGATCAAGGAGAGGCATCAATGACAGGCAGAAAATATAAGAAACCATTTCAGCCAGGGTAAGCAGAAACTCAAGCGTTGAAACTACAGTGATGGACACACTCAATATTCCTGCCAAAATACAAACTTTGGTTAGCAAGAAATCACTTTTGTTTAAGTGAAAATTGGATATTTTTTTTCCTTTTTTGACAAGCCCATGAAAGGGAAGAGAATATGTTGGATATTGGTCATAGCCGCCCACAAGTGAGAATTGGCTTGTATTTTTTTAATACACTCTCTTCTCTGTAGAACTCAAATGGACATAACAGTAAACTGGGATATACAGTAAGTCCCCACTTAAGTTGTCAATAGTTTCTTGGAAACTGACTTGAAGTGAAACAACATATTGTATAAGGAAACCAATTTTACCGTAGACTAATTGATATAAACAAGTGTTCCATTCCTATGGCCGACAGTATGTCTAAGAACCTAACATCAACGTTAAGTGAGGACTTACTGTAGTCCCTACTGGTGTGTTGTGAGGCTCAATATTTGGCGTCAATATTTTTTTGCATATTTCTTTTTTTTTATTTCATCATATTATGGGGGTACAAATATTATGTTTACATATATTGCCCATGCCCCCCTCC
>VBSM01003157.1:27917696-27970934 GCA_008086735.1 Cheirogaleus medius | reverse complement strand
AAGTGATATCTCATTACAGTTTTGATTTGCATTTCCCTGATGATTAGAGATGTTTTGCATATTTCTAAAATTTTTTTTGTGGTGTGCATAGTGATGCTATTTTACTTCTTAATACAATTTTGTGATGGTGGTGGTGGTTTCTGCTTATCAGAATGACTATCCCAATTTTGATTGATAGGCTTTTGAGAGGAAAAACTAATTAAAAGAGATAGAGTCAGTGATGTGTCAAAGTCAGTTGTAATAGCTGCCGATTGGCAAAACTTGGGGAATTTTTGAACCAGTTATTAAAACAGTGGTAGATCAAATTCACCATTGGTGAGAGTATTTATACCAAGGAAATTGTCAAACACAGTAATTAGGATTTTATTTTTTTAATTTCTTTTCTTTTCTGAAGAGCCAATTGTTAAACATTTACCAATACATAACTTGACAAAATCTTCTCCAAAACTTGCAATCAAGTTTTAGACCAGTGCCAATTATGATTAGCAGGAGAAGAAAAACACCTCACCTATATCCATCTTCTCATCCCTGGCTTGAGGTGATAATCTTTACTACCTAGAACTCTCTATTAGTTCAGGTAATAAAAGCCAATCTTCATAAAGAACCTGGCTCATGTGAAGTTGAGGAACAACAGAGAAGAGTTAACATGAAGTGTGAAATGGTTATGAATACCGAGCACCATTTATTTTTGCTGAAAGCACATAATTTATTAAGAATGAACAAAAAAGGAAAGTCATCACTTTTCCTCCAGTTAATAATGACCTACACTTCCCTGTCTCCAAATGCTTTGTTCAGTGAAGTTCAGAAGAGATATATATATATAAAATCCTGATCCAGCTTTTCCATACCGAGGTCTTGTTAAAAGCTTACGAATCTTTTCTTAGATTAAACCTAACTTCAAAAGCATCAGCTATGGTCTCTGTTTGTCACTGTGAGAAGGAATTAAAGCACTGCAGAGCTAAGATCCTAGTGAAGCTTCTTTTCTTTTCTCCTCAAAACACATTTTCTTTCAGGGCAACCCCACGAACAAGCAGCCCATAAAGAAGCATTATGAAGAATGGCTTTTGCATTTTATACATACGCTATGGAACTCAGCAGTCCAGGATGAGTTTGAGTGATTTTTCTCTCATCAATCTGAGGGATTTGTCACAAAATACCAAACTGTGGCTCATTTATTTCTCATTTTCTTTTGATTTTATTTATATATTTGGGTGCTGGTTTCTTGCTGTGGGGATTTGCATTCTCTGGCATTAGTCAAGGTCAAGGAACAGAGCCTTTGTGTACATTCTAAGCCCTTTCAAATATGTGTTGGCCCCCTGGTGTGATGCATTAAAAAAAGATACCTTGTTCAGAATCGACCCACAGGCTCCTGCATTTTGTTTGTCTTCTATTAAAGACTAAGCAGCTACATTTTCATTTCATATTCCACATAAATGCTTTCAGAATAGCTTAAATCTGGAGCTGTCTGAAGACAGGGAAGGTATTAGATGACATCCCAGAATCCCTCCCTGTTCCTCAGTTTTCTGCATTGCAATGGCGTCCCATCCTGTGTGCACATGCTGCTCTGGCCCAGCACTGAAGGTCGCAAGGTCTCTGGCCTGCACCTGTTCCTTTCTCTGAAGACTTGTCCCCCATCCCCCAGGTGCTTTTATATGCCCATCTCCTACCTCCAGATGTGAACTTGTTCTCAATAAATTTGCTAAGATATATATATATATATATATATATACACACACACACACACACACACACACATACACACATACATATGGGAGGGTGAAATTGTGAATATGCCATTTTAACAATATCCAATTAAGGTGGTATAAAATCTACTAAGAGTCAGGATAATGATCATTTAATAAGAAAAACTTCAGAACCTGGCATTGTTAAATTCTTTATAAATTCCTTATGTGAAAATAAGTAATTTACTGAGCATCTCTAGGCCTTCTGCCCTATATGTAAAATTTAGAAAATAATAGTTACCACTTCATAGGTTTGTTGTGAAAATTAAATTATAATATATAATATATATGTGTATATATATATATATATATATCAATAAGGGTGCTTGCTGTGCATATAGGAAGTGTGTCCCAAAAATGTAAATAATATTTTGGCTCTTGCTAAATTACCTGTGCCTTGAAAGGATCAGCTCACCCAAAGAAAGCAGGGTATTGAATTCAGACACAGCTTCCACTAACCTCAACCTCAAACACAAAGAAGCAGCCTGAGGCATACAAGATTTTTTACCAGGAAGGAGGCCCAGATGCTCAGAGCAAACAGCTATGAAAGAATTGGAGGTCAAAATGAAAACTGGCCCCATGCTCCCTGTCTGATCCTTGATTTTCTTCTCTCTTCTCATTTCAGTTTTCCTAGCTGTACAACATACTCTAATGTCCTGAGGGCTAGCAAATCAACATAACCAAAATATTTGCAGAAATATCATACTTCCTCATTCCTCTTATTTTTAGATGCCAGCACAAATTCGACACATTGATTCAATAAAGGTTTTCAAAAAAAAGAAAGATATTTATTTTCTACATTAAATGTATTAATAATTATTAATTACAGGATGGCTTGCTTTCAGAGGCAAGATAAATTGTAGAAAACAAGTATACTTTTCAGAATCAAGGAAATACAGTAGTCAATTCAAATTAGTTTCCATACTGTGAGACCCATCCTTCTCACCAATTCTTTCTCCTTACTGGTTTTTAGGATACTTAGATTGGTTTTTAAAAATCCTGTATGTCAGATGGGCCAGACACGGTGTCCAGAAAGATAGACTAAGACACAAACCAGAAGCTCAGGTAAGGGGGTGAGAGAAAAAACATTCAGGTAGGATTTGGGCTTCTAAGATCTATGCATATGAATAAGTGAGTGACATAGAATCAAGAATGGGATTTTTTTGCTATTACTGCATTTCAGCCAAAGGGCCCCTTCCATACAACCATTCGAGAACACTATCAGTGTATGGCGCATCTGATAGAGGAGACAGCAGTGTGAAGGGTTGACTAGTGGAACAGCTTTGTCTGCAGTAAGGGTAGTGGTCTAGGAGAATCAATTATGATGGTTACTTTAGCATTGATGGTATGGATCAGGTTTAAGCCTTGGACTCCTAGGAATTTTAGAATCACAATCTGAAAAAGCATTGGTATGTAGACAGAGGGTAGCCAAATCCATGAACCTGTAGGACATAAACATATCTGACTTATGGAGAAGGTAGTCATTAGAATAGTGGGTATCATGGGTACAATTGTCAAGGGATAGGATAATGGCTTCAGTGGGAGGGTGCACTTACCCTCTCTTCCTGTGGCACCTCCTTTCCCTTGCCCTTTCAGTGGAATGGCTACCCCACCTACAGGCATCTCAACAGCTGTCTGTTCTCTGCAAATATCACTGCATAGCTATATTCAGAATATTTGTAATTTAAAGTTTTATGCCAACAGACCATCTGGAAGTCTGAATGAATCTCTGCAGGGAGCCAGGCAACCTCTGACACTGGGGTAGAAGAGGACCTTGCTCTAAGTTTTTAAGATCTTTCTGTCACACTGACAAGTCTTCAGGCCTACCTCTCCTGTGAGACATTGCTCCTTGTATCATGTTGGGTGTGAGATATGTGCCAATGGCTCAGAGTAGCATGGTAACACTTGGACCTGATCCTTAGCAATACCCAGGATGATGTTATTAGAATCCCCTTCTAAAATATAGGTAGCGTTAAAAAAAAAAAAAACAATTAGTTAATATGATGATGTCTTGTGTCTCTTTATCATTAACTTTAAAAATGATATTCCTAGAACTACATTTCTGCATTTGCAAATTTAACAAATCTAATACAAACTTTCAAAACCTAAAAATAAAAGGATGCTCTGTATAATGATATGTCTTATGAACATGCCTGAGAAGCGTATGAAAATATAGCAGAATACATGCCATAATAGAAATGTGTGGGATACACTAGGAGTCCAGAGGAGGAGGATAAACTCAACCCAGGCAACATGATGGGAAACAGGGAAGGCTTCACAAGGTGGGTAATCCTGAGCCCTGTTTTGAGAGATGACTAGAAATTAGCTATAGTAAGATTTTAGGCAAAGGAAACAACACAAGAAAGGCAGGAGAATATACAGAAGTGTGTGAGCAAGTAAGAGAGAGAGAGAGAGAGAGAGAGAGAGAGAGAGTGAGTTTTCATGCCTGGAAATCCCAACTTTCACCCTTCTTTTATACACTGCTCTGATATGCCTGGCATTAAACTCAACATGTTCTCTGTATCAGGGGTTTTGCACTTTAAGTCTAACCTCCAGCTATAGAATCAAAGGTCTTTGTTCCCTGACAAAGAAATCTCAGGTACCCATATCAGGAGGATGTCAGAAATATTTAGCGGGAAAAGTTATAATAGTCCTTATAGAGTTACCTCCTCTACATACAAGCAGGCCCTGCCCTTAGCTTTGGCAATATTGCAAGCTCCCAAGATGGCACACAGCTAGGAGCTGCTTCCTGCCACAGGAGAGCATCCAGTACTCACAGACCATGTGGCTTCTCTCCTGTCCTGGCCAGGCTCCAGGCTATTTCCCTCTGAGAGACATGCTGCTTGTGACATAACTGGGTCATGCTACAACCACAGTGTGATGCTTCTGGGGAATAAGCCAATTCCTTGCCTTCCCCAACCCATTCACTGCTCAATGGGTCAGTCAGCAATATAGTAAGTGACATGGAACACAGCCAAGTAGTAATGATGGTAAGGGATAACGATACCATGGCAAACCCCGATTTCAACCCCTTCCAGATGTCAATCGCTTTCAGGTCCAAAGGGTAATTCCCATTGGCCATTTTCATTTTTCTCATGAAATAATATCACCCTCCAAGTTGTTGGGCAAGGGAACAGTTGCAATTTGTGTTAGGAGCAGTACAGGATAACACAGCCTTAGGCATTGGAGATCTGAGTTCTAGTCCTACAAGGGAGTTGATCAACTGTGTCACTTTGGAGAAGCCACTAATATCTGCTCCTGTGCTACCTCTTTAGGCAAATGATGATGCCCACTCTTCCTAGGATGCAGGGAATACCCCCTATCAAAGAGATGAAAGAATTATCAAAAACTTTAAAACACTAAATAATACTGAATTAAAGCAGGAAGTTGTTCATCCAGAGCATTTGTTGAGACCACTGAGGGCAAGCAAGCCCATTTTTGTAGGCAGGTGGGTCAATTGCAGCCGTCACACTTTCCATCCATGCAAGATATGCTGCCTAATTTAGAAGGAAGTCTGGGATCAGAGAAGTTACGTTCACTCCACCTAATACTAAATATTCATTGAGAACCTATCGAGTACAATGTACTGTGCTATATGTTTTAATTCTGGTGATTTGTCCAAGGTCAGAGAGCTGGTTAGTGTAGGGCTAAACTAGCTGCCCTCACTCCCAGCTGTGTCATCCATCATTCCATTCCATCACATGTTCTGCAGCCAACTGTTTTCAACTGGGCAAATAACTTGGACTTTATCTGTGTTATGCTTACAACTATTTCATCCGAAGCTCAACATAAAACAGACCATTTTTTTCAGAAATATTTTATTAAATTTCTCTTAATTTAAGGAGGGAAAAATACATTAGTGACACCAAGACTTTTCCAAAGAGAAAAACAATATCTGGGAAATGTTAAGTAGATTCCTAAGGAAAAGCAGCAGGAGTAAGAACAGCACACCGTGCCAACACAATCAACACATAAATAATTCTGCAATTATTGGCAGTCATAATTCATTGGCTGTCATCCTAAAAGAAAAGGAAGTCAAACCAGAGGTCCAGCAATATGAACCAAACGATCATCTGCCACTCATCTCAATCAGTGGTGCCCATTGCAGGGGTATTCTCTTTAAGCTGAATGCACTCAGCTGTGGCCCTAACCACATGGAAATAAAATAAAGAATGGGAAAGAAATTTGGCTCCTGTCACAGAGTACGTCATGCTGATTTATCAACCTGAAATATAGTTTAATCTGCATAAAAATGGAGTCTTGCAAACTGACTGGGATTAATAGGCTCCAGTTCTAATTCCTTCTGGTGGTCTCATTTAAATAGGCCATTCATCACCGTGACCTCATTTGATAATAGCCTTACTGTAATATTTAATTCCACATTAATTCTGTTGTAACTTAGCCAATGTTCATTTGCAGAAAATTACTAAGGAATCAGCTTTGCTCCCTACCCCCACCTTTATCAACATCCTTATGAATGCCAAAACAATTTAAAATGGTTGATTTCCATATTTGCTAAATGTATTATTCAAGAATCCTATGCACTGGGGTAGAATAGGGCATAAGAAAAAGTGGACATTAACAAAGAATCTTTACCTAGACTATGAGGTAGGACATTTATTTTGAGCCAATTAAGACATGTAATATGGTTCAATGGCAAAAACTCAGGTTAACAGGTCAATTGGCACACATTATTTGATTCTTATTTGTGCTAGAGTCAGGCACAGTCATCTGTGTGACTATTGCTTCTTAGCCAGAACATTCCTGATGCTGAGGGACATTACGGAATCTAATAAATTCAGTTCTATTCATTACAATGTAATGTGTTTGTTAAGTATATATTGTACACCCTCTGCATGTTATGAAGTTAGCATACAGCTGTCTTCAAGAAGCTTATAGGTACTTCATAGGTAAAGGACAATTTATGCCACACCTGGGTCATGTCACAACTAAAACCAGTGTTTCTACCAACTTGGCCAAGGGTAGGGTATAAACCTTCCTGGGCCCTACCAGGGCTCTCTGAGCAGTCCCCAACACACTGAGATGACATATCGTTCATACACAAGGCTGTATGAACAGTCAAAGAAACCACATGCTGGATCTGTAAAATCTTTAAATTAAGATTAAAACTGGCCCTCCAGGTAAGAATAACCAAGGGACAGATAGGATTTTTCTCTTTCCTGGAGAACGTCCAGGACATTCCTGCTAAATAGATCTCAGAGGGGATTGGAAATGGACATCTGAAGGTGGCGTGCAGGCTCTGGTTCTGCTAAATGCGCAAATATATCAGGTGTATGCTGGGCTGGCAGCAGTAGCTGATAAGATGGCCCCATATTTGTTTTAGAAGTAAGAGACACTCAGCATTGTTCTGCAATATGTTATTTCCTCTCTTCCTATAGCTATGTCTTTTTAGATAACATGCATGTGATAGATAAACAAATTACCTTCCTTTTGTAGAATTTAGAGAGGACAGTAAAGAGTATCTACTCCAAGTCTAGATGATACTGGACTGCCCACGAAGAACAAGTACCTCACTCACAGTTGCAGGTAGAGGAAGTGGGTGATGACGGGCCTAGGCCAGAATCCACATCTCCTGATTACTGGCCTACTGCTCCTTTTTCCTCACACTTCCCCATCTGCTCCTTCAACCATCTGTCACTGTAAGTGGTCATTTGGATCAAAGCTCAGCTAAGGAATAGCTATCCAGGCAGCTGCCTGGCAGCCAATTTATGTTGAACACTAAAATAAGTTTCTCCTCATCTTCACTATTTAAATAACATCATTTTGAAAGAGTACCAAATTACTAGCCTACCAAAAATATCCACCACTCTCAATATAGCCCTCATACAAACTAATGTAAAATAAGGTTATTCTTTATAACATAGTATCCAAAGATGAAGAATAATGATTGACTAGAAACCTACACAATCAAAAAGAGGAGGTTTTCCCTGGGCTAGAAAGCTATAGCACACTATGCCAAGATACCTAACCAATCAAGAGAGGACTGTATCAAAGTTGAAAATGAATTCCTTTTCCTAAATAATCATTTAATAACTTCTTTCTTCTCATATCTTCCCCAACAGGTTTTCCTTTCCACATCCTCATCCTCAGATAATGACCTTGCTTTCTTATTTTCCTAGGAGAAAGAATATGAAAGAATATGAAGCAATCAGAAAAGAACTTCTACACATGCCCACCACCAAATCCAGAAGGCTGTCTGCAGTTGTACCCATGTACCCAGTCCTGAAGGAACAACCAGCAACTGTCTATTCTTCCTACCTTAGGCCAACTAAGATGCTCAAGGACCTCCCTTGAAATCTCCCCCTCTCTCTTCCACATCAACAATGTTTACCCCTCTACTGGGTCATTTCCATCCATAATCCAACATGCTCAATATGACACCATTTTATAAAACCTTCTCTTGAACCTATATCCTTCTCCTAATGCTTCATTTCTCTTCCCTTTTATAGCAAAACTCCTTGAAAGAATTGTCTATATTACCTGCTTTTATTTCCTCATCTTGATTTTCTCTCGAACTGTCCTCAGTCTTATTTTCAGCCCCATCACTTCACAGAAATAGATCCTGTTAAGATAACCAATGATCTTTATGTGGCCAAATTACATTTGCAGTTCTCAGTTCTCATCTTATATAACTTCTCTGTAGCATTTGTCACAATGTCTCATTCCTTCTTTCTTGAAACACTTTCTTTACTTGGTTTCTAAGACATCAGTCTCTCTTGGTTTGCCTCATACTATACTGGCTGCCCCTGTTTAATTTCCTCTGTTGGTTTCTCCTAATTTTTCCAACCACTGAATGTGGGAGAGTGTCACAGCTCAGGTTTTGGACCTCTTTCTACCTATGCTAACTGCCTAGGCAATCTCATCCAGTCAAGTGGCTACAAAATAGCACATATATTGTCTAAAATTAAAGACTTCTAGATATTAATTCATCTTTTTTTCTTTAAATCTATTCTTATTTTTTTTATGTTTCACTGCAGAGAGGTCTTCCCTGATTATCCAACATAAAATAGCACCCTATTCACCCCTGCCTGTCATTCTTACTCACTTCACCCTCTGAATTTCAGGCTCATATTCAACAGCATACTGGACAACATTACTTGGATGTCTAATAGGCATTTCAAACTTAAGATATCTAAATCCAAACTCTTGGCATCTTCCTCTCAAGGCCTGGTCTTCATCACTCCTGCCCTCATCAGTCAATGACAGTCTCACTCTTTTTAATTTCCTCAGTCCAAAATTTTATTTTATTCATCTTAATCTACAACTTGCTTGCTTTTACACCCAATCTGTCAGTCAACTCTTTGGCCCCAAAGCCAAAATATATTCAGAGTCTCACCAGAGTGCACCAACTCCAGCCATCATTACCTTTCCTCTGGGCTAATTCAATAGTTTTCCAACTATTTTCTTCATTGTCTCTTTATTCCCAACCTTGTCCCTCACCATCTGTTCTTTACAGTTGCTAGAGTTACTGTTTTAAATGAAGGTCATGTCACTCCTCTGCTCAAAGACATTTAATTGTTCCTCAGATCACTTAAAGCAAAAGCCAAAGTTCTGACAAAGTCTTCTAGGAGTCTACACAACTTTTCCCCACTACCTCTATGATTATCTGAAATTTTGTAGCAGTGCATCCCAGGCAGAGAAGACAGCATGAGTTGGTGAAAGGGAGCCCAGGTATATGGGTGGTTGTGGGAAGAACTACATAGTTAGTCATTGAGCCCCAACAAGTCTCTTTTCCAAGCTGAAGAATCTAAATGCTGAAAATGACAGCTAATTTTCAGAAACCTCAAACTGGCAAATGAATACGGACTTTGTAGTAACTCATCATAATGCCACTTTTATTCCTGAAAACAAGAGCACATCTCAGAAAGAACCTAAATACACCCATGCTTTTAAATGATACCATCCTAAGGATACTAGAAAACCACCAAGATGGATGAGGATTTCCATTCCAATTTTTCAGCAGGGCATAAACAATGATAGAAACGCAAGAGCAGAATACTTAGGTTTGAAATGTATCTATTAACTTACTCTGCAGTAAATTGGTATTCTATCTGTGTTTTTATTTTTCCTTGATTTCAGGAGTTTCTTATAACAGAATTGTTAATCTTCATTGATAATTTTCTAATTTCTATGAAGACCCTAGGATGCCTGGAAACTAACAGTCTTCAGGGAAGATACTATCTTAGAAAATTCATGACATTTAAAAAAACAAATAAGAATAAGTAATGTTACTTCTGACAATTCCACTTCCATAGGAGTCATTTTATTTTATAATATAACAGTTCTAAGTATCCACTTATACTCACTTCAAGTTCTTCTTGAATTGGGATAAATGAAATCTCATTAGCTGTTATGATTATTTATCTAGTCATACTTGCTACAAGTTAGCTACCCAAAGCATAGGATGATAACATATTGACTTGCATTGTACATGTACTATTATACTTATTACCAAATTTAATTACCCTCACCACTATGTAGGGCATTGGTTATCATCCCATGTTATAGATGAGGGATCAAGACTCAGAATGTTGAAATTTCACACCAAAAGTCACACAGGAAATGGTTATAAAGTCAAAATATATATTAATATTCAATCTTAGCATTATTTCACTGTGCATCTCTCAGTAGATTTTTTCTTATCTGTTCTTTAATCTATTATTCTTAATTTATACAATTTATAATTATAAACACATTCAATTATGTTTTTAAATAACTATGCTTCAGTCAAATGACTATTTTTAACAAAAAGGTTAAATATCTGCAAATGATGAGATAGTTCACAATCACAAAACAGTTAATTCTTTTTTTTCTTTTTCATTTTTTTTTTGGACAGTAACCTGATAAAAATTTAATTCTTGACTGTTCGTTTATTTGGCTAAATTAATTTTTTTTATCTTCACACCACTTTGGGGTCTTTTCATAACATGGGATTTGCTTAACATACCCTCAGGAGCTTATCAATGTGGAAAAGACCCAGAACATAGGTTCTCTAGCCAATACCTGATAAGCCCCCACATAGCTTAAGTAGGGCAAAACCTCCAACCATCTGACAGACACCCTCTGTCAAAACTCCTCTATGGAAAATAAATTAAATGGCCCTAATTCCACTGTCACTACTTGAATTTGTTTTCAATTTAGTTATTCAATCAGTTTTTATAATCTTTTAAGTAGCTTAAAGCATTTAAGAGAAACCGATGTATTAAATTATGAAACATTTAATTAAATTTTTAATCAACGTTTAAATATTTGGGGAAATCTAATTTTTTATTTTCAATTTTTTCCAGTTTATTGTGTAAGTAGGATATAAATATTTCAAAGATCATTAATTGTTTATAAATATCAAAGATGGTATATTCTTTTAACATGTTTTGAAGACATACCTCCAGAAAAGATCAGGGATGTATTTGAAAACAATTCCAAAGTTTCATCTTTGGTCTATACTAAGAAGAAAAGAGAAAGAGTTTTACTTAAAAATAAATAAATAAATAAATAAGCAAATAAATAAATAATGAGGAAGAGGAGAAGTTAGTTATAATTCTTAGTCCATGGCATAGACATACAGTCAACACAGAAAATTTGTAATAGAAAAAAAGACTTAGATAATCTAAAACCAACATATAACATCACTTATATGTGACTTTTATATAGCTGTTGTACACATTTATTTATGTGCATGACTCTGGACTTGTTTACTAACATACTTACTTATCTCTGCTGACCTCGTCACAAAAACGTGATTCCCCTTCATTCGTTATGTATTATATTTCAAGTTGTGGTAGACTGTGAAACAATATCATTCCTGCTAGAGAACAACCTCCCCCCAAATGTTCTCTCATCACTGAGGCTCTAAATTCCAAAATCGTCTTTAATTTCTCTTTTTCCTTCAACTGTCATGGTAGATACTGTGTCTTGTCGTATATTCATTCCTTCTTACACTCAGTTATATTCACAATGTCATCACCCAAGTTTTTCTATATCATCCCATACTTTATTAGTTCAATTGTACATCATTTGGCTGTCTAATTTTCTACTGCCTCTCCTTCCAGTTTATTATATGTGGCACCATTAGTGTGTTCTTTAATTTTATAATTATAATTTCAGGCTCAAAGTCATTTTCCTTCTTTCCTACTGCATCCAACTACATCTGCTAGGTGTATCCACTCAGTTTATCATTGTCTTCTCCCCATCATCCTTTACTTCCTTTATTTATATCTTCTCCTCAGTATATGCTGAGACATTATACTTACTCCTGCATGTGTGCCTTTAAGTAAGTCATGTCACAGTCTGCTTTGTCCTTGCCCCGTGAACACTATAATCCTCATAGCTGAAGCCATTCAGCTTTCTCAGGAAGTGGAACTTTAGGTCCAGACCACAAGGCAGTTGAATCACGGGACTTCTAGATTTGCATTTCCAAAGTACTTTTTGTTGCATGCTAATTCTGTGAGCAGTAAATAGGCATATCTCATACATACATACATACACACACACACACACCCACACACCCACACACACATTTCATGATTAAAAATGAATTTGGGAAATATTGAGTTAAAGTCAAAAAGTAATATTTGTCTTTTCTGTGGGATTGAACATGCCACTGTACAACGTATTCTCTAGGACTGTACTATACCAGCATATGGAGAGAGCCTGTGGGAATTCCTAACATGATGAATATCTTTCTTATAATTCAGCTTCTTAGCAATGGTGTCTCTGTCTCATTACCCTAAGCATATATACTTACTGTGAGGCCTAAATGTATCTTTGCTTCTCTGGAACTTGGCCCAAGCCTTGTTCCCATACCCTCTTTCAAGAATAGGAGTATTGCTGGGAACACCAACTATCCTGGCTGTGTCCAAGACACATGCTCCTCAAACTCACTGATACCCACCACTCAGCTATGGAGATGTTCTCTTAATATCTATTGTTGGGACTCTGAGAAAGTTTGGTTCAGATTCATGACTACACCTCTCTCCACTTTTACTCCCATTTTGGCAATTCCCGACCATTCATTTTATAAATTTAAGGTATTGATTACAAAAAGAACTGAGTGACAGACTATGGCTTTCTTAGTTTTAACCATCTCTATTATTAGAAAATCAGCTCAAATCCATACCCCATTCATAAAGGGCAGATAATCTCCTTTCATATACGAAGAAGTTTGCTCATTAATCATCCAGACAGTTAGAAAAGATGATATCAATGGTTTTTTACATCTCTGACAAGGAGATTCTATGAACTGCCAATTCTCTGGGACAAACAACCAGTTGCATACTATCAGCTGTATTTGCAATGTGGGGTCTTAACGGGTCCTAAGATAGAATCTCACAGCCTGGGTAGTCCTATCTCTCCTAGACCATGTGACTCAATAAATCTTCACATTAAAAAAGTAATAATAACTTTAATAATAAAGGAAAGATCTGTGGAAGGTTGACATTTAAAATGAGAACATCAGTAGCTTTGACTCTGAAA
This sequence comes from Cheirogaleus medius, assembly GCA_008086735.1. NCBI lineage: Eukaryota > Metazoa > Chordata > Mammalia > Primates > Cheirogaleidae > Cheirogaleus > Cheirogaleus medius. The sequence goes on along the minus strand of VBSM01003157.1, from coordinate 27,957,699 downwards.
GCAAAAACAAAACAAAACAACAACAAAGACCTGCATGCCGAATCAAGTTACAAACATTCACTGAGTCTTTAGCTTATGGTTAGAAAGGAGGCTGGGAAGGGGGCTACTCAAACAGGAATGAAATGTCTACAGGCTTTCAGGGCAGACACCAGAGATAAGGATGTCCATTAGGAAAAATAAGGTTGGACAGGTAGGATGGGTCAGATTATAGAGGCAGTAGAGTTTCAACTCTTAATTTCCTTTTCTTTTTGTCCTTAAAAACTCCTTTCACTCAGAAAATAAATTCTGTCACCGTAGGCAATATTTTCATCCCTAGACAGAGCTCTTTTGCAAGCCCAACATGCTCGCTGCCATCCGTTCACATCTGTAACATTTAACTTTAATGCCTCTGTCCCTGAGGAGGTGCTGAACACATTTCAGTGTACCAGCCATGGATATGGCCTGAAGAACTAACCACTTGGCAGAGAATCAGCCGGTGACCTTTTCCATTGACACTGTCTGCAGGGCGGCTTGACCACACGGACAGGAATAAATCTCTGCCTGAGCTAACCTCAGATGGGAAATGGGAAATCACACATCCATGCAGCAACATCAAATTTATTAAGGAGAAAGACTTTCCATGGCAAAGGGAGTGGAAACCATGAAAATAGATCCAGAGAGCTGGCCTCCACTCTGTGAAAGCTACGCATGCTACATTCAGTTATGGCCCCACTTGGGAGTAAGCCACTGAGTTTGTGCTGAGATTTCTCTGGAAATCAAAACTGGAGTCTGGGTGAGTGAGCATCCTGTTTTCCTCCCTCCTCTACTTGGTGATCTGGGTATTCAGTTTCCCTCTGCCCTGCAGCTACCCTGTTTTTAGAGTTACAATGCCAACCAATGGTAAAATTTGAAGTCAGTTAATATTCTTTTAAAAAGACCCTCTGAACATGAAAAACATCTGTAATTTTCTTTATCAGATCATTGTATGCATCTTCCATATCACCATATTTTAGAAAGGATACTTTTACACAGAATATTGGAAAAGAATTGTGTGATTGTTTCAGGAGCCTGAGGAGACAGCTGTAGGGGTCACTGGTACCATTCCTTGAAGACAAGTGGACAGAGACATCTTGATGTATTCCACAGATAACATTTTTCCTACTTAAGTATTTTCTCCAGAACTTGAATGGTCTTTACCTACTTTTGAGACAAATATGATTTACAACAAGTGTAAAATGCTGTGGAATTTGAAATCTATTCTGAAAATTCCAGCATTTGATGCTACCCTTTCTTGTTTATAGACATTTCTTATAGAAGGCACCAAACTCTAGAAGGCAGAAAAGCAAAGAAAATATTTGTATTCCTCTTTTATTTACTACATAGCCTCTCCAAGAACAGGAAACATAGTAGGAGCTCAAAATATTTATTGATATGCCTTGCCTTGACATAATTTAATCTACTTTGCAAAACAAATTATGCAAAAGTATTTTGTTAAAAAAAAAAAAAGAAAAGAAATACTATTTGACTATTTCCAACCATGATAGTGAAAGTTCTACATTATTTTCATACTGCACTTGTTAATTATATTGCTTTAAAAGATATACACAGTTTGGATACATTGGATTTATTCAGTAATATATAGTTGGTGATTCTGTCTTATAATCACATTTTATTAAGAAATCTTCTCTTCCTTTCACATCCAAACATAGCACTTCCATTTTTCTCTCTGTAAGCCAAGTGGTTTATTTATACCCTGTGATCCTTGGAGGATAACTTGGTGCTTGTATTTTTCCCCTCATTGTTTATTGTAATAACCTTATTGTTTATTGTAATAAGTGTTCATAAAATATCGTGTTGACATTCCAAGTTGCAGTTTCTGGCTACAAGAGAAGCCACTTTTAAATATAGATGACAGTAAAGCCTAGAAAGTTATCTGCTAGAACAGTAGGTTGCTGAGGTTCCAAGAACTCTAGATTTCCATCAAAGAAGGATTTTTGGTACAGAAATAGGGAAGCCAGGTAACAGACTATAAACTATTCCTGGTGTTGGAGAGTGGTAGTTTCATACAGAATGACAGCTGTGGAAATAGAGAAAAGTGGACAAATTTGGAACATATTTGGGGAGTGGAATTAAATATAAGGACTAAGAGCAGGAGGGAACCAAGGATGACACCTACCCAAAAGATACAGGAGATAATTTCTGCAGTTATTTCTCTTCTTGGCATTCTTGATTGATCCATCATCGTATATAGCATCTCACTTATTTTGAAGGACTACTGGTACTGCCTGGTAATTCCTGTTGTTGGTTCAGTTTTGACTTTTACCAGAACTTTCTGTTTTATTCATAGCTTTCTATATCCAATCTTATCCACATATACCAGAAAACATACATATCTATACACTTAATAGATACATATCTACTTAATAGGGGAAATAGAACATTCGTCTACCAGTGTATATAAACACATCATTTTCAAGAACTTTGTCTACTTCATAGCTGGAAATCATGTCTGTCTCATGCAAAAGCTTGTGTTCTCTCCCCTACACTGCACCACCTCCCTGTAGGCACCTCACTACAAAACACAGTATATATAAATATTTATAAGAAATTCATTTATCTTAGACAACTTACAATCTTGTGAAAGAAAGAGAAATATTTTTAACTTAATAATATGGATTATCAAAGGGCAAATACATGATTAGTTTTACAAATACTAAAGAGGTTTAGAGAAAAAGAGACTTTTCTGGCCAGAGGGTATAGTAAAGGGTACAGTAAAAGTTTTTCCCAGTAAGTCTAACTTAAATTGGTCTATGAAAATTGAGTAGATTCTGGTAGGAAGAGAAAAATTTGGTAGACATTCCAAACACTAAGATAAAGTAAGGAATTTGTTTAAGGAATGCAAAAAAAGAAAAAGAAAACAGAGAGATCTAACACTTGTTAGGAGGCTACAAACTGTGACACTTTCATATATATCATGTGCCATCTTATTTAATCCTTATAAGGCTCAGACAAGAAAATATAAGTATCTTCATTCATAAATATAAGAATTAAGACTCAGAATATATGAAACACTTTTTCTAAGGTCGTAGAAAAGTAAGAGGCAGAGTTAGGTTTTGCTTCTACCTTTTCTACACATCTAACATCAATGTCATCCTGCTAAAACCGTGTAGTGGGTAGTAAGAAAGAAAAAGTGGGCTGAAGCCAGCTTGAGAGGAAGCTCAATTGGAAGACTGATGAATTTGGTAATAGGCAGAGGTCAAAGACTTTTGAGCTGAGTAATGATTGCTTTTTGTTTATTTTTGCTTTTCAGTGTACTAGGACTCAGAGTATTTTTTCCCCTATGCTTGTACCCCCTATTCAAAGAGGACTAAAAAATTGCCTTGGTTCTTATCTACTTTTCCTCAGATTACTGCCAAGTCTGTATGTTTAATACTCTCTGCTAAATTATTTCGGGGCTTTTTCTCTGAATCACCTTGAGATCTCCACAGCATCCATGCTTGGCTAGCGCTACTGCCAACAAGGGGATCCCGGGCACAGCTATGGGACCAGGAAGCAACAGCGGGAGGCCTACGCAGGACCGGCCTTCTCTGAGTGAGTATACCTCTAGTGGGGTCGACTGCATCTGACGACATCCCCATCAGGGCAGCTGAATTCGCTCCTGTCTCACTCTGTCAGCCTGCAGAGCCTCAAGGTTCCCATGTTCCTGCAAGAAGAGGAGCAGGTTAGCTCTGGGCCAAATGGGGAAGAGAAAAATATGACACAGTTGTCAAAGTAAGAGAAAAATAAAGATCTGGGCCATTGATTTAGGGGTCTCCACTGCTCTACAGAGTTCTACCTAAGTCAGGGGAGGAAATAAAAGAAACACACTAACCAACATAATAGCTGTCGAAATGTCAAAATAACTCTCTGAAAGTCACGGGGTAAGGAGGCAGGGAATTCTCTTTGATAGTGTTCAGACAGGACCAAGAGGAACTAAATGTCTTCCCAGAAAACTAAAATAAGAATATATCAGTACTGAGCTATAGGTGTAAAGCAAGATTGCAGATACTGTGCGTTCCATGCAAAACCATATCATATAGGTGTGGGTAGCAGACTGGACCACATTCAGACTTGTAAGCCAATGTCTTCATATAATTCTGGAACTAGAAGATAGATCAGAGTAGGGAAGTTTTACCACAACCCATAGGTCAAAGCAAGACAATGGATGTGTAGGAGCAAACAGAAAACTTCTCCTTCATTCTCAGAAGGTTCACTAAAAAATTAACCCACGAAAGGCAGATTACTTGGAGAAAGGGCATACAAAATTTACTAGCATGTACACAGAGAGCATCACAGAGTGATTCCTCAAACCCCAGAGAGGTGCAGAAGCTTATATACCATCTTAAGGGGGGTTGGATCTCAGCAAAACAGATTAGGGAGGCAAAACTGGTTATAGAAGTGGGGGAGAGATGAGGTCTGGCTAGCAAAGGTGATCTTGTTGTGTAAAGGAAACTTTATCGGTGGCAGTCCTGGAGAATAGGTGGTAAGTGTTTCTTTCAGACCTTTAAAGGTGTCAGAATCTCCGTTAATATTTCCTGGATCTGGACAAGGGAAGGCCTGGCTGCATCTCTACAGATGCAAATCTCTCCCACAAAAACAGACAGTTTTTCAGGGTTACTTCTTTTTGCTGGCTCTCTGGGAGCCATCTCAAAATATGCTAAAGAAATATATTTTGAGGTAAAAATATTTTCATTTCCTTCAAGTGATAACAACATTAGGCAGCAGAAATTTGAAACAACTCAAGAATGCTAAAGGAAGATACAAGGCAAGAATACACAGAAAGTTTTAGTTGAACAAGAGATACAAAACATGACATTACTGGCAAAAAAGTGAGCATAAAACTGGCCATCTTTAATAGAAATATAGAGATTAGAACAAAGGAAAAATAATCTTATTTTTTTCCATGCTAGTGGTGGTGAACTTGTCCGCATAAAAAACGTGGAAGTCTAACCACAAGAAGACTAACAGAGTAGTAAAAAGAAAGCAAAACTAGATCCTATGAAGACTCTTTAGAAGGACTGAGGCTGTAAGGCCTAGAGAGGCCTGGGGAAAAGAAGAGTCAAAGAGAAAAATGATGGTTGTCTTCAAATATTTGAAGAACAATAATATTAAGAGGTAAAAATTATTATTTCCTATAGGATCATAGTCTTATCATTCAGGTATTATATGCCTAATGGTTTTTTTGTTTGTTTGTTTTGGAGACAAGAGTCTCACTCTGTCTCCCTGGATAGAGTGCAGTGGCATCATCACAGCTCACTGCAATCACAAACACCTGGGCTCAAGCAATCCTCTTACCTCAGCCTCCCAAGTAGCTGGGACTACAGGTGTGCGCCAAGATGCCCGAGTAATATTTCTGTTTTTAGTAGAGACAGGGATCTCACTCTTGCTCAGGCTGGTCTTCAACTCCTCACCTTAAGCCATCCTGCCACCTTGGTCTCCCAGAGTGCTAGGATTACAGGTGTGAGCCACAGCACCTGGTCTATATGCTTAATATTTCTTTGCATCTTCCTGTAGTTTCTCAATCCCAATTTCTGGACTTTTATAATGTAAATTAAATAATGGGCAGAAAACAACACACCTAAAGTTGGCAGGAGCAAAAGAGAAGAATGATGATCATGAATGAAGCTGGCAAATTCTGAGGATAACATAGCCCAATCTGAAGACAAATGATGCGTCAGAAGCAAGATGGGACAGTGACTCAGTGGGATAGAATGTAGGAAGATTATTTTGGGATTGGAAAATAAAGGACTCCCTGGAAAATGTGAGAGAATAAGGAAATTTTGCAACACTTTTAAGTACTATGTAAAGGTGTCCTCTAAGAGTTCTTCAAGAAATGAGAGGTAAAGCCCAAGGGAAACAGAATTACAGTGAAAAGTGCATTGGATGAGGAATGAGAGTACTTGAACTTCAGTGTCAGCTAAACCATTCCCTAAACTTTTGCCTTGCAAAATTCATCCAGCCTTACTTAGGTTCACTCAGTTCCTCATATGTCTAAATGTATAGAAAAAAAGACACATTATCTATTTTTTAAAAAATCATAAATCCAAGCATATCCTCCCCGATAGAAATGGCTTGTGGTAAACTGAGTTTCCTGTATTTTCCATCCCAGAGAAAGTCAAAACCAAAGGCAAGAGAGAGTGATTTCTTGGGCACCATCTCAGTGGATGCCAGTCACATGCACCATTCATGACTTGTAAGCCCTGCTTTGCGATGTCCCACCTTTTCAGGCTGAACCAATGTACACCCTTTATGTATTGATTTATGATCTTACCTACAATTCCTATCTCCCCAAAATATATAAAACAAAACTGTAACCTGACCACCTCAGGTGCACTTCCTTGAGACTGTGTCTTCTTGAGCAGCAGTCACTCATATTCCGCTCTCAATAAACCTCTTTATTTTTACAGAGTTTGGTTCTTGGGTTAACATAAACATCAACAATTTGTTGATAAAATGCTCTTGGTCTCATCTGACTTTATGATATGGTAGATTAGACTATACCCAGTTAACCTAAAAACAGTTTAGGTTAAATGTAATCTGGTCTCCTTTGATTTCTTCTCTATGAAGATTCATTAGTGAAGGAAACTAAAAATACTTCACCCCAAAATATACTTCTTTGACATATTTTGAGATGGCTCTTCAGAGGGCCGAGATTTGCACCTGCAGAGGAAATAAAGTGAAGTGAGCAACAGATACAAATAGGATTTCTCTGAACACCACCCTGCCACACACCTTGTCTGTATCTGGAAAAGACTAACTGAGAGTCTGACCCCCTTCCTTCCTTCCTAGCTTCCTTCCTTCCTTCCCTCCCTCCCTTCTTCATCTTGCTTCTTGGATTGAGAAGAGTCTGACACATTTAAAAGTCTGACAGGAACATTTACCACTGGCTGCCATCTATTCTTTTTGAAAGCTGCTACCCATGAAGTTTTATCTGCACAAGAAGACCAACTTTTCTCCAAGCCTTTTCCCTTCTCTCCTTCCCATAACATGTTTTGCTACTTTACAACTCCCCATTCTTTCTGTAACTTAAAGGTGGTATAAAAGCATCAACCACTTTGCCTTTCTCTGAGTTTTTATATTTTGCATGACTCCTGTGCACACGTGTGCACATAATAAAATTTGTATGACTTTTTTCTGGCTAGTCTATCATCAGTTTGTTTTATAGATTCAAATTATCAAAACTTCAAGGGAAAAATTTATGCTTCTCTACATTAGTGAGCTCAAAACTATTTCTCAAATGAAAATTATTTGTTTCTGAAGAGGGCTTTGCTTTACTTCAAAACTCTAAGGACCTCAAGTAGAATGTCCCACTAGGTTTGTGATAGGACCCATAGAGCATCCTAATTGGCCTCAGACTTAAAGACTTAGCACCATTGGATTTTCCGGGTCTTGAAAGCCAAGTAGCACCACTACTAATATGCAAGTTGGGCCATCTATAGACCCTTTTCTTGCTCAAGGCTATATATAGGCATTCTGGGTTACTAAGTTGAAATAGTACACTTAAATGTGATATATATGGCCTCTAAAATCCAAAGAGGTTTATCATAAATAAATATTGTGCCTCTATTATAACAAGGGATGATAAAACGTACTTTCAATTTGCATTTCTCTTATGTTCAAGTATATATCACCTAACATCTTCACTGAGGTGGCAGACACACATGTCTTATTGAACTATTTAAGATAGTTCTACTTCTTGTTCATTCTATCAACATGATATCATCAATTTGATAGATTAGCATGTTCTCCTGAGAAGTTATGTGATGAAGAAAGTTCTTGAGGACAAAATCAAGGCATATAGCCATTGACATAGGCTAGATAAAGATGGTTATGGTATACAGATCTCTGTTACAGGTGAACAAAAAAGCATTTCTGGTGTTTTCTGTTTATTAAATGGGGCAAGAGAGGAATTACAAACAATTTCAAGTTAAATAGCTAAAGTACAGTAGACAAAAGATGGGATAATCTGCTAATAATAAAGATAATACACCTGTAACGGTAATTATAATTAGAGCCATTATTCAATTACACCTAAAATAATAATTCATTGTCATCACCCAAGCATCATAAAAGTACTAAGTGGAATATAATAGAAATAACCCTCTTTGAAACTTTCGAGTCTATGAAGATGAACTAATATCCTCAGTTATTCTAGGAATATTATGTTTCTTTTAGTCCCAAGGGTTTCCACTTGGCTTTTACCATTTTACAAGTCAGGAGGCTAACATGGCATTCTGCCTATTGCTGAGCATATATCTTTTCCATCCAGACAACAGTGATTTCATAGAACAAATGTCTACTAACCTCCCAGAGACCAGTTATTTCCTAACAATTAGGGTAAAGTTAACCTTGAATCAGCCAAAGGTCTCTTTGGGAAAAGCTAGAAGAAAGATTTATAGTGAATACTTGAAAGTCATTACAGGGTCTGCTATGGTTTGAATGTTTGTCCCCTTCAAAACTCATATTGGTAAAATTTAACTGCCATTGTAGCTGTATTAAAAGGTGGAAATTTAAGAGGTGATTAGGCCAGGAGGGATCCACCTGGGTGGGACTGGCAACATTATAAAAGGCTGAGTTCCACCTACTCTTGTATTCTGCATCCTCTTGCCTTCTACTATGTGATGACGCAGCAAGAGGACTCTCACCAGATGCAAGCACCTTGATATTGGACTCCCCAAACTTCAGAACTGTGAGCCAATAAATTTATATTCATTATAAATCAGCCGTTTCAGGTATTATGTTGTAGCAGCACAAAAGAGACTGAGACAGGGTCCTTCATTAAGTATGCACAACTTCCCCTTCACTCAAATGGTGCTAGATCAGCTTCACAAGTTGGTTGAGGGACTCCAACAGTCTATACTGTTGATTCAAGGTAAACTTCTATTCATCAAGCCCTGAGTTACTATTTTTAGGTGTGCAAATCAAGTAAGATTTTGGTGCAATATCTACCCATTTCAGCTCTAAGAAACCCACAACCAATTAGCCATTGCCAAAATTTCATGTAGATCAAATTATTCTGATTACCATGTATGCCTTGCTGCCTCCAATGGTAGCATGTCCATCTTGCTTCTGGGCATTAGCAACCATTACTTTGCTTCTGTTACTCTGAGCACCCAGTGTTCTTATTGAGATCAAGAAGCCATTTAAATCACTGCATTTCCCATCTTTACCCAAGCCTAGAGAGGACAGCCATTGAAGTACTTTTTAAAGCCTGTGGTGCTTCCTTCAGCAAGATACTCTTTATGCTGAGTCTAAACAAATAACATCTAGGTTCTCTTGCAAAAAGACTAAGTATTTTGAAAAGATGAGACAGTCACACATAATAAATCTAGTTCAAAATCTCATGTCTTCCTAAGACTTTGGATTCCTTGCCTTACGTTAAACCAAAGCATTTCTGTTATCCTCACTTCATTTGACATACTAATTATTAGTTCAGTTTTAGTAAAGAAAAAAATCCAAGAAAATTATTAAATCCACTTCTAGCAACTTGGGCTAGTTTGTCCTAGCATATTAAATCCAGACTCTCTCATAAGTACACCAAAACTGACAAATTCAACCTGATGTGAAATATGTTTTGCCTTCTCTAGTCTAGCACCCCTATGATCAATACCCATCCATATGTATTTCCAAGATCTTTTGCTCTTATAAAATGTTGAAAAGTTATAAGCCAATATCTAGGTTTGTTTATAATTTATCCTCAAAAGAATAAAGGGATCTAACCTCAGATGCCAGATAGGGTGGTAGAATGGGGCAGGAAGAGACTTAGGATCCTGTTCTGTGAAGTCAACACCATGTCTTCAAGCATTAGCCTTATCTGACAGGGGAGAGGGACTGCTTCTGTTGCTCTAAGAGGTTCAGAAGGTTTGGAATCATTCAAATTCTCCCAAACATTCCAATCGCAATCCTATGGGGTCCAATTCTTTATGAACCAATTCCTTAACTTTTGCCTGAGAGACCGGGTAAACTGCAAACTCAAGTATATTTTAATTCAGCAACCTACATGATCAGATCCTGTGACTGTTTTTGCATACATCATCCCCAGAGCTAGAGGATATTGTTTTAGGTAGGTCACAGAAACTTCCTTGTTCTCTAAATGGGCATCGAATTTAAAATCCTGAGTCTGTTATTTTCATTCTCTTTAAGCTCTTCAGTGTAGTTAGAAGTAACTAGTATTTTCCAGTGGAGTTGTGCTGTATATAATGTTCTATCACAGGATTCTTTTGGTCTGTCAAAACCATTCCTGCATTTCTTGTGGCCACAAGTGATAATTCAAATATAATGATTTGCACTGGGTGGCCTGGAATAATATCAGTTTCTCACTCACTAACAGTAATTGGATCCTTCCCTATCCAAATCAGAGAACTCATCTCAGATTCTCATTTCCTTGTGGATCTCCTATCAGCCACCACTTCTGGTTCCAGTTATTGTATGGGTCAGAGTTCTCAGTTGCAGGCAACAGAATGTATTCTTAGCTTGACTTAAACAAAGAGAGATACTCATCCACACCACTGAGGTGTTCCAGTGCAAATCCCACCAATCAGTGCCACCTCCTGCTTAACACCCAAAAAACCTGGCTGTTGACTATGGTGTTAAGCACCAGAAGCCCCACTACAAGTGCTACAACAACAACAACAAAAAGAAAACAAAAAAACCCAAGTGTTTCCATTAATATACTTTCCAAAAAAGTGTACATCTATGTGTTCTCATGTTTATATCTGCCTTCCAATTTGCATTCAGGTGCATCTGATTGGCTGAACTGGATCACAACCATAACCTAAACTCAAGGGATTCGGGTAATTGTAGCATTTACCTACAGGAAACACATACTGCAGTAGAGCTGGAGTGGTGTTAAGTGAACCAATCTTCATATTTATCTACAGGTAGTGGTTTTGATTCATGATACAATTTTGAAATAAAACCTACTTACTATTTGAACCCTGAATATTAGGTTTGCCATGGCTGCTATTTTTCTCTGAAAGGAGAAAAACATCTGAAGAGGAAAATTTCCATGTGTAAAATAAAACTTGCTTTTCTTTATTTATCTCTAATATCCAAGGTTAGATAAGCACAGATTGTTAAGAAATATCTTCAAGCTCAGTCCCTACTTTCATGGAACTTCAATCAAACAAGGAGAAAGACACATAAGTAAATACTGATAAATAAAATATTGTGGTATGTGCAAAAGGGTGAAATTTTTACAAGGAAATATCATGGTTGTAACAATGACAGTAATGATGAAAGCTAAAATGGGTTGAATATATACCACATGCCTACCAGTGTTCTAAGGTATTTTCATGTGTTTTATGTCATATCATCATCCCACAATTAAAACTCAATTGGATCCTGAAAGTCTAAACATCCTGAAATTCATAAATTATCTTGGTCCAGCAGGGGCCTTACCTTTACTTCTCAAATCACACAGAGGAAGAGGCTGGTTTCTGGTTTCCTTTACCCTCTAAAACCAGTAGCTCTAGTCCTATGCTCTGACCTTCTCCAGATTAAACAATAATGATATCCCTATTTAGTTTTCTGCCAGTTCTTCCTTCCTGAGGCTGAGAATACACAATTTGAAAAGTTTCCTCCTGGTATTCTGTAACTTTAAACAAAGTATATTTTCCAGCAAATAATTTTATTTTAAAAAGTTTGTACCTGATGGAGTGGGAAAAAAATACCTTATTTGTTCCAAATCATTTCATTTCACTCTCCTAAAATTTGATTGATGCCCAAATAAAACAGGGTAATTTTGCCACATACCTGGAATGCCATCTGTTGCAAACAATGACACTTTGCAGCAATTCCACAAGCTGTATCCAATGAGCAAAGTACAATCAGCTCTTCCAAAGTAGTGAGTAGGAATGTCATAATTGGAGGGTATTGTGGGCAACATCTCCCTGTAATTATCCTTGAGTAAAACATCTTTTTCTCTCACGGGACTGGCATACACTAAGGAAAGTTCGCCAGTGCTCCTGCATTGACTATCACCCTCATTCTCTCACTGATTTCCCTGTGTGACACAGGAGCCAGAGAGAAAATGTGATGGACTTCAAGCTGCTAACTTCTTCTGTGACCCAATGGGGAATCAGTATTTCTAAGGAGACTCAGCTTGTCTGAGAAAGGGCCAGGACAGCCACCCTAAGATAATTTATTTTTACACATATGATGTCCTTGTAGCAGCTGGGTCTCCTGATCTGCTATCGGTGTTTCACTTTCTACCTCAGGTGAGGAAATGAGTCAGCCGGGCTGCACGTAAGCCTGTCAACAATTTGATTTATGTCCTAGTTTCTTTCCCCAAACATTAAACAAATAGGCTTTCATTCAATCATTGCAATTTTATTCCTTTGAGGTTTGGAGCTTTTAATCCTCAAGACATTGATTAAATCCCTGTTAGTAGTCACGAGTTTGTATTACCAGTATCCTTTGTAGAAATTTCTAAGATTAGGCCACCAGAGAGAGATCTGAGAGAGTTAGGAATTTGAGTATTGAAAGACAGGCAAAATCTAGGTTTTGCTGACTTCCCAATGTTTCCAAGGGATGCCTTTGGTGATATGGCATATCAGCACTCCTCTGAAATCTTCTTGGTTCCAAGGATATTTATTTAGAGTAGGCTAGTCTAGGTTACAAGAATCTGAAGCTATAAAACAGGAATTTTAAAAAAATCAATTTCCTTCACATGAGAATGAATCTCACGACCCTGGGTTAAGGCAGTTCTTTCCAAACAGGTATCTCATGCCTTGATGAAGACAGCTGGAGCCAACAGCATGTATTTGGTACTGCCTACATTGTCAGTGGAAATAGCTCTCCATTTGGCACACAGTTTCAAAGCCTAAATTCCTTTTCCATGAGTGACCTTTGAGGATTTTCACCCAGAATGCTTTTTAAATCCATAATAAAGGCCTGTCAGACACTGCGACACTCTAACATATTACCCCAGCATTGGGATCAATCACGGCCCAGGGCCTGAGATTCAATATATCTTGTCGAAAGGATGCAAAATTTTCAGAATACATTATGGTGAAGTTTGCAAATCCCACAGACATAAATTAGGAAATCTGGTTGATATACTTGCATGTCACTGAATCTTTGCTGGGCACCTTGCTGAGTGTGGAGACTGAGCAGGGCTGCCTCTGGGGCAGGAAGAACAGGCAGCTCTGCAGAGACGTTTGTCATCTCCTCCAGCCCACAGGGCTCTAGGGTTACTGAACCTTGACTTCTTCACATCCTACTCTGATCACACCCCTTATGACTTTGCAAGTACTATTTCATCAGCAAGATAAAGGAGAGACAGTAGAAGATGGAAAAGAAAGAAATATGAGAAAGTAAACAGAAGCAAAATGCACTTTTTCAACATCACCAGCCCTCAGGGAAACGCAAATCAAAACCACGATGAGATATCATCTTACTTCAGAATAGCTATTATTAAAAAGACAAAAAATAAGAGATGATGGTGAGGATGCAGAGAAAGGGAGTTCTTATATGCTGTTAGTGGGAATGTAAATTAGTACAGCCCTTGTGGAAAATGGTATGGAAGCTTCTCAAAAAACTAAAAACAGAACTACCATAGAATCCAGCAATCCCACTATAGAGTACTTATCCAAAGGAAAGGAAATCAGTATATTGAAAACGTATCCTCACTCCCATGTTCACTGCAGTACTATTTATAAGAGTCAAGATATGGAATCAAACTGAATGTCCATCAACAGATGAATGGATAAAGTAAATGTGATACACACACACACAAACACACACACACACACACACACACTGAAATACTATTCATCTGTAAGAAAAGAATGAAATCCTGTCATTCTTAGCAACATGGATGAGCCTGGAGGACATTATGTTAAGTGAAATAAGCCAGGCACAGAAAGATAAATACCACACGTTGTCATTCATATGTGAAAGCTAAAAACATTGAGCTCATAGAAGTAGACAGAATTGTGGGTTCTAGAGGCCAGGAAGTGCATATGGGGGAAGGGGAGGATAGAGAGAGGATGGTTAACAGAAACAAAATTACAGCTAAATGAAAGCAACAAGTTTTGGTGTTCTGTAGCACTATAAGGTGAATATGGTTAACTATAACTATTGCATATTTTCAAAAAGCTAGAAGAGAGGATTTTGAATGTTCACAACACAAAGGAATGATAAATGTTTGAGGTGATAGATGTGCTAATTATCTTGATTTGATCATTACATATTGTAACATGTATTGAAATATCACTCTATATCCCATAAATATGTGTAATTATTATGTGTTAAAAGGAAAAATAAATAAAAAATATTAATAAAACTTTGGGGAATGATGGGCATGCTGATTATTTTGACTATGGTAGTAATTTTACAGATATATACATGTCAAAACTTACAAAATGTGCAGTTAAATATGTGTAGTTTATTATATGTCAATTATACCACAATAGAGCTGTTTAAAAATTTTTAATGCATTTTACATCTCAATGAGAAGTGTTAAGAAAAATGTTTTTCTCTGGAGATTTTGATTTCTTTAATATGACACTATTTGTATAGCTGTTGCTCCTGCTTCTGATAGAGTTTGATAACTCAGCAACTGCTTTCCCTGACATTTCCCACTCCTGATTAGCTCAGAGGCTATGGTTTTATAACCTGACCTAAACCACACTTCTCTCCCTCTGAGTCCAGAGAGGGTTCTCCCTGTTGCTTGGAAGGGCACTGTTGCAAGGTTGCTAAGACTTGACCTCCGTCAGAAATGATTCTGGAAGTAGTGGGTGGTAGAAGCGCAAAAAAGAAAGCAAGAGATAAGACCCAGTGACTTTTGAGAAATATTTGTTCCCTTGAGAACATCACCCAGACCTGACTTCAATACCCACACCTTTTTAAATGTCACAGTCATCAATTATCTGGTGTTAATGAAGTCAGGGAATTGAAATTATGAAATCCAACAGAGACCAAGCCTCTGCATCTCTTTTTTTGATGACCTGCTGACATGAAGGATCCCACATAACAGCTACTTGCAAATGATTACTTCTCTTCTCCCACTCTTTTGAAAGTTCAAAGTAGAGACATGATAACCCTTGTAAAGAAGTTACGTGATTCAGTGTTTTCAAACTAATTTCAAAAGAATCTCCAAAATAAGTAGAAAATAAGCAGCTGTCTTCCTCTAGTGAGAAAGTAGTGACACAAAACATTCAGAAACTGCAAGCCATATATTTATGGTACCATGCTCCACTAACAACATGAATGAATAAGGGGAAAATATAGATGGGCTATGAAGCTGCCATTGCTCCTGCAGACTAAATTATTTCTGAGGCTAAGAAAAAAAAACAACAACAAATTCTTCTCAAGCAAAATGTGATCAAATCGCATGCTAGGAGAGCATGTTGAAACACCTTTTCCTAATTTACTCAAGTAATCACTAAGTCTTCATTAAGCATTCATCAAAATATGAACTTTTTGCCAATAATCATAGAGTGAAAGAGACACCCAAATATAGTGGCTTAAGTCAAACAGTAGTGCATTTCGATGAGACAACAGAGTTGCAGACCCGGACTCCTTCCATCTTGTGGCTCCACCCTTCCTACTGTGCTGCCCTTGTCCTCATGGTCCACGGGAGCTCAACACCATAGCAACATTCAAGCCCATAGGAAAGGGAAACATGTGGATGCAGAGGTCATGTCCATTCCCTTGAAGGGCATAACCTAGAAATTCAGCACATGAATTTGATTACATTCCATTGGCCAAAATTTAGACAAATGGCTACACCTAAGTGCAAGGAAGTCTGGAAATTTTAGTTTTTATTTTTATTTTGGGCAGCCATGTGTTCAGTAAAAATTTAGAGGCTCTAATTCTAAAAATAAAAGATAAAGCATAAAAACTGGAAGCCAAACAGCCATCTCAGCCATGAACATGGACAGCCAGAGCCTGCTATAAAGTTTTGAGTAAAGGATGTTAAGTCTTCCATATAGCAAGTCCTTCTCCCTGCCCACCCTCATAACTCCATACTGTCTTTAAACACTCAGTGGTTTCAGGATAACCCTCTGCACACCCAGAACCACTCTTTAATTTGTACTAAAAACAACTGCCTTCCCTGGCCCCATTCTCTCAGGAATTTCCTCAGCGTAGCTGCCCTGTATCATCAACAGAAATGCGTTAATAGACACCATATCATGCCGTAGCTGTGGTATGAATAACATTAGAAATCCTAATTTGAGTGGGAATTAAGTAGCTTTTAGAAGAAGTGACACGCCATGGAATATTCATCATTGTTCAAAAATCCATTATTATTTTTCTAGCTATTATACTTGCTTATACTCCCTTATATGTGGTGGGCATAGCTCTACACACTGCAAATGATTCTTGCCTTGCCTATCTATGCAGCCAAAATGATTTACATAATGCCTAAAAGACTCCGTTTGCATGTTTTGAGACATGAAGACCTGGGCATAGAAAGAAGTCGTTCTTTTTTCCTTCCCTTTTTTGGTTCTGCATTTTGCATTCCAGCCTATAGTGCAACTGCACTAATCGCTCCAGCTCCAGAGTGATACAATGCATTAAAGTGGCTTTTATGATTGATTAAATGCTCCAGCTCTGCTACTACATTTAATCAATGGCAGAAACCTGACACAGCTTCATTGGCTACAAGGCATTACAGATTAAGCTTTACACAGTTTAGCTCTTTCAGAACAAATTATAATTTTTGTAACTATAGTATTTTTAGAGCTTCAGAGAGTGACTATTGTTTTTAGGAAAATAGCACATTCATTTTAATTCTAATTAATTTGAATGCTCAACATTATTGCACGGTACATTTCACTAATACCTTACTTTTGCAAAGGCTCTAATAATATTTAGGATTTAGATCACCACAGAATCCTAATTTGGAGTTTACTTACAGATTTGCACTCATCAAGGGAAGAAAACTGTTCAAGCCCTAATAACTATCCTTTTTTGAAATGCCTCACATATGCAGGGGCTGGCCTCAGGTCAACTTGTCAGGAAGTTATATTTTATGTTGCTTTCATTCTGTCTTCTGGATCATCACTAATACAAATAGTGATAGTGATAGTGATAAGTGATAGTGATATAGTGATAATTGCACTGTGGTTATTTAGGATTTAGACATTTATTTCAATAGTCTGATGACAACTTTTAAGTAAATAGTCATTAAAGTCCAACCATCAGACACCAAATATACAAAATTTTAAAGAGTTTATGTAGAGAAAATTTCATCTGCTTCAATCTTCTGTAACAGGCAAACAGATGCTCATCATCTTTCTTAATTCTGGTGACTCCAGATATGCTTGTTCTTTATTATATGTACTTTTGTAGAATGAAGTGAAACATTCTTCCCCCTTTTCGGGACTCATGTTTCTTTGCTAACCAACTGGAGTTGGTTGGAGTGTGTCTGGACACACTCCATGTTGAGTGAAATAATGAATTATAGACTTTCGACCACAACTGCTAAGAGATACTTAAGGGCCAATATTTACTGTACTTTAAAGATGTGGCCCAATATTTTGTTTTTCTTGAGAGCATGGCTATGCCATATCACCTTAGTGTCCTAATTTCTTGCTCATGGTGAGTGTTAAATATATGTTTGCTCAATGTGATTTTTGTGGCCTAAAAGTCCAACAAACTCCCAAAAAAACCTTCAAAATTACCATTGGAAATAAGATACAAAATAATTTAAACAGAAACTCTTGTTTACAGCACTACAGGACACACCTAAGTAAACTCTTTTACTGTGTTGATTGCATATCTTTAAAATATTACCATGAAAAGAAAAATGTTTCCAGAAGAGGCTACTACCAAAGCAGCCAAGAACACTGAGTAACTTACATTCATGAATGCACAAAAGATGGTTAAGACTTTTCAGTTTGGGAAACCAGAACTGAGTAGAGCTTATGATCATGAAAGACAACTAGTCAGTATGCTCCCAAAGTGTCAAGATATTGAAAAGACAAAGGACTAAGGAACTGTCCTTTGAAGAGTTGAACAGGTTGGAAGAAACTAAATCAAAAGCATAACTAAATGCAATATGGTATCTTTGATAAAATCCTAGAATAGAAAAATGAGCAGTAGTGAAAAAACTAATGGAATTCAAATAAGGTCTGTAGTTTAGTTAATAATGTTATGCCAGTCCTCTGCCTCAGCCTCCTGACTAGCTGGGCCTCAGGTATGTACCACCATACCACTATGCCAGGTTAATTTTTTTCTTTCTTTCTTTTTTTTTTTTTTTTTTGTTTGCAGAGATGAGGTCTTGCTCTTGCTCAGGCTGGTCTCAAACTCCTGGTATCAATCAATCCTCCCACCTTAGCCTCCCAAAGTGCTAGGATTATAGGAGTGAGCGACCATGCCTGGCCTAATTTGCTAGTTTTGATAATTGCACTGTGGTTATTTAGGATGTTAACATTAGAGGAAGATAGGAGTTTATCAGAGCTCTACTATTTTTGTCAACTTTTCTGTCAGTCTAAAATTAGTTTAAAATAAAAAGTGAAATAATAATAAGTAAAGATGGACAATGAATGAAGTCCCTTACCATGAACTCCTGAAGGATTAGCTTATTAGTTAAGCTACTTTTAGATGCAAGCAATAGAAATACAACTCAAATTAGCTTGACTTCCTGGGTTCAGAGGTCTGTGGCCTTCTAGCTTGATACAATTGAAACTCTAGCTCCATTTCTGTGATTCTCTCCTCTTTTCACTGTGGACTTGCCCCATGGCCTTATAAAGGATATCAGCATTCATTGAAGCCAAGATTCCTTCTCTGTTTTCTGAGAAAGAGGTAAAAATTGACCCTCTTTTTCTTCCTCATAAGAGCAAGAATCTCTGCAAAGGCCTCCAATCATTTTCTTCTTGAGTCTCCCACAGGCCAGAATTGGGTCATGTGTCTTTTCCCAGACCAATGACAGGTACATTAGCACCATGATAAATTTAACCAATCAGGGTCCATCTTCAAACCTGGGGATGGGCTCAGCTTTTCTTGGGTAACACAGCTGCATAAGGGAGAGATAGAAACCTGACTAAAATCGAAGCTGTCAGGAAGGAGGAAATGGACATTTGGCAGGCAACCAAAAAATGTTCCTAACAGAAGAAATATTATTGAAATTTGAAAGATAGTACTATAAACAAAGTACTACTTTATAGAGTAGTACTTTATACAGTAGCACTGTGGAGAACAGTAACCTAACAGTTGGAACAATAAATTGCTACAGGTTCAAGCGTGTTTCCAGCTGAGGAGGGCTAGTAAACATCAAGTTAGTCTATGAATTACAGATCACCACAGAATCCTAATTTGGAGTTTACTTACAGATTTGCACTCATCAAGGGAAGAAAACTGTTCAAGCCCTAATAACTATCCTTTTTTGAAATGCCTCACATATGCAGGGGCTGGCCTCAGGTCAACTTGTCAGGAAGTTATATTTTATGTTGCTTTCATTATGTCTTCTGGATCATCACTAATACAAATGCATTCCTTTTCCCCATGGCAAGCCTTCAGTTTCCAGAAGATAAATTCCACATTTCTCTTCTCGTGCACACTGAACAAAGTTGTTTTTAGAACAAGGTTGTTCTCACATGCGTAGTCACCTTCTGGACTGCAACATTCCCTCTCACGAAACATGGAGGTAATGTTCACCTCTGTGCTTGATCTCGGTAACAGAAGCACAGTTGGACCACAATTTGTAAGGGATTTGGACACTATATTAATTAATGCAGCCTCACATTATGTGCTTAATGTGTTAATATTATTTCATATTAAGTTCCTTGGCGGGTGAGGGGGAATGAGTTCCCAGATAATAAACTGCCTAAATGTGCTGAATAATGATACAAATGTCACTTCCATTCTTCCTCCCATGAACTCCTACTTAGTGGCCTCCTGAGGGTAATAACAATAAAGTAAAGTTAAGGAGAAAGTTGGGAGGGGGGGACTTAGCAGATGTTTAACCTATTTGAGCCAGGGGACATGCTCTCCTGCTGAGGCCCAAAATTGCCTTCCAACTGCAATAAAATAAACCTTGTTATTGTAGCTGAAGGATTGGCCTGAATTATTGCCCTGCAGGCATTAGGAATTAGAATATGCATCAATGTATTCTGTGGCCTTGAGAGCAGGTCTAACTCAATCTTCGAGAGCAGAGGTGAGTGGGAGAGACTGGAAAATCATTATATCCAGTAAATCCCCATCTCTCACTCCCCAGACTAAGGTGCCCTTCACACAAAACATGACTTCTGGGCAGAGCTGTTTACATTGGAGAACAAAATTCTCAGTCTTGCAAAGCCAAACAATTGTTCCTAGACAAAGAACACTTCTTTCCCTAAAAAAGAGTTCTAGTGGTGGTCTGGTCTGTACTAGCTAGGTTGATCAACAGACTGGGGAAAGCCCCAGTTGATACTAGTTTTTCTGTTGTGAATATAACAAAGGTCCTCCTCATTCTCTATGTGAATTTGAACAATAAATCCCATGGTCATTTGATAACAGTATATTAAAGATTTTAGCTCAGGATATTAGAAGTCCCATATTAAGGTCTTATCACCCCAGTAACAATGTAATCGTAATACAATCCCCATGTGGTATAGGACAGAATAAGTGACACCCAATGTCATACAACTCGGTCACAGCAGGACCAGTTGTAGAACTCAGGTCTCCTGAGCCTGACTTCAAATTTTTAAATGGAAAATGTTGTTGGAGGCTGTTTTTGCTGCTTCACTCCCTTCCATGATCCTGCTAAAGGGAGAGAAGGTCAGCTAAGGGAAACTTCTTTGCCCCTCTATGTATACTGTTTTGCTGAATTCTTCTTTGGGAAGAAAGAGAGAGATAATATGAGTTAAAGAAACGTGCCAACTTTTCTCCCCTCTCTGCATCATAAGATATCATTTATTTTATCTTGTCTAAAGTAATGAGTGATTACTAAAGAACATTTGGAGGATACAGAAAATATAGAAAGAAAAAAGAAATATTCAATCCCAGAACCTGGTGGATGGAGAGGCTATTAAAAAAAATCAAAGTTTCTGTTTGTTTGTTTATATTCATACTTTTTGTCTATATACTCTTCCCAGAATATCCTTTCTACTTTTCTCCATTAATCTAAATTGTTAAAAATTCTTAAGGCCTTCCTGAAACTTTTTTAAGAGGCTTGGTCCACAATAATCTCCTTCCCTCTACCAGGTCTCAACCACTTACTCTATACGTGGTATAAACTTCTTTGTAGTTTTCTACTACTCATTTTATTGCAAACCTTTCTTTCTAAGACTCAAACCTTCCCAAGAAATGGGATCCTGGCTTATACTTCTATATATCCTTAGCACCTGCCACCATGCCTACACATGGTAAGAGTTTGAGAGCTATCTTTTGAATTGTAGTTGACGATGATAATGACAACAGAGATGATGCTACTATCAAATGGATTGC
Source organism: Cheirogaleus medius (assembly GCA_008086735.1). Taxonomy (NCBI): domain Eukaryota; kingdom Metazoa; phylum Chordata; class Mammalia; order Primates; family Cheirogaleidae; genus Cheirogaleus; species Cheirogaleus medius. Next base: position 27,936,303 of record VBSM01003157.1, on the reverse strand, counting down.
AAACTGATCATCTAGTCTTTGCACACACACTGCCTTCACTTTGTTTGATTATTAGCCTTGACCACATATCTTAAAGGAATTTTAAATCCTGTAAATAATACCAGTGTCTCCTCATAGAAAATTACATTCAGGCCTAGAGCTTCTCAGATATAGAAAGATGTTGACAAATTGCTGCAAATTCAGTGGAGAGTTGCTGGATTGATTAAGGGGATGGAGGATTTGATATATGAGCAAACATTAAAAGAACTAAATATGTAAGGCTGGGCTCCACAGCAATTTGGAGCAGGCTTCAGGGATCTGACAACTGTATATTAGTAGCCAGAGGATGAAAACAGCATTGTAAGAAGAACCGCTTAAATTAGAGAAAAGGGCCTTTGGTGACACTCGCCAGGGATTTTAATTACCAGGGAATAAATGTCCTGATACATGAATTCAGTGCTTCTCAAACTTTAATGTGCCCACAAATCACCCAGGGATCTTGTTAAAATGTAGAGTCTGATTCAGTGAGTCTAGGGTGGGCCTGAGATTCTGCATGTCTAGCAAGCTCCCAAGCGATGCTGATGCTGCTGGGCTGGAGATCAAACACACTTAGTCAGGCCTATTCTTTTTTGGAATTATATAATTTTGTTTAATTACAGAGTAAAAATAAGTTTCAAAAATGGAATATTTAGATTAAAGTATTCTGGAACCCTTAAAGAGGAAGTTGGGGGCGCAAACCAGTCAAGCAGGGCAGGAAGATAAATTGCTTTCCCCTTTTTGCCATCCATACAGGGCCTGCACACTGTGATGAACCACCCGAAATCATTGCTTCTCCCACACTTTCCACTCATGTCAGATGACAGCATAGGAAGAAAGCACAGCTACCTCCAAGTTGGGATTGTAGGCTCCCAGAAAGTTCCTTTTTGCTTACAAAATAACTACATTTTGATTAATACCTGGAATTCTACAGTTGGTGCCTCATTCCCTCCATCTCTTTTATAGTGGAAACCCCATCAGTTATGTGTGCTTAGTGTGAATGTTTTTCAATCCTTTTCTGATTGATTTTAATGGAGGGCAGGAAGACATCAAAAGTACACTCGTTGTGTACTGGGGGACTAGACAAGCTTGAGCAATGTGAGGACAACCCACCTACTTACACATAGGAGTGAGATCTTAAGAAAAAAGGCTGATATGCCAAGGTCACCCAACTCCTTGTTGCTGAAATCCAGATTTCCAGATTTTCAAACCAGCATTCTTTCCAGTATACCAAACCTTCCTCTCTCCTCTCCTGGAAATCTGCACTGCTGAGGTCTTCATCTGTTTCGGGCTATAAATATAGCCAAGGGGCATCCCCCAGCCCCTGGAGCAAGTCACTGATGGCCAGTTTTTCTCACTCGAATTATGCTTAATCAGATAACTTAAAGGTAATGTTTCCCTCATCAGATATAATCCCTGAACAGGTGAGTTTCAGTTTCTTTATTATAACCAAAGCAATTAGAATGAAATTGGGAAGGAGAGCCCAGCTGCTTTCTATCAAACAAACAGTTCAAGGAGACTTTGAGTAGCTCACTAATTACTAAAAGTGACATCATTTCACCTTCATGCACATGATCCTTAAATGAGCACAGTAAGGACACTGCCCCCAACCCCATCCGATCCCACGCCCTCCTGTACTCTACATTTCCATTTGATACCCAAGATGATATCTTCTGTTATCATAAAGTTTCATGGAATATATAGCTCTTTTATGTATATCTTCTAATTTGATCCACAAAATAATCTTTAAGATAAGTATTACTTTTGCTATTTTCTGAGAAACTGGTTCATGAAAAAGGTTAATATTATGCCCAATGTCACACTTAATCAGGACTTTTGACTCTGACCTTTGGACTTCAAATCTTATGTTATTTTCCTTAACAATACACCTCCTTGATCAAATTAACTCCTTCAGTCTCTGCATAAGTTCAGAACTTGTTGCTTTTATCTAATAAACTGGACTTTAGTGACTCATGATAAAATATCTATTTTGTGTGCTCTTGTGTGATTTTATGACTTTAATCTCTGCTTTTCTAGTCTTCTTCCCACCTTGGGAAAGTACCTTTATTAGCAAGTAATGGTGAAGTCTCAATTAATTGGAATTGAAGTAACCAGCTGGCAAAATTAATATTTTTCTCAATTTAATGGGTTAAAACAAAGAAGCAGAAGGCAAGAAAACCAAAATGAAGCATTTTACTTCAAAAATCCAGTGCAAATCCTAAGGTCATTATAGATTCAGTATGAAGTCCTCATTTTCTGTCTCTATCTTTAGTACAGCACACTGAGAATTCATGGCCATTAAGATGTCTCCAAGGCTCTTTAAGATCCCCAGTCTGCAGAGACAAAATCAATCACATTCAATAGGCTCCCCTAACTGAGACATAAAACAAATGTGGACACTAAAACAATGCCCTACAGAAAGTTTGACAAAAAAAGTATTAATCTGGTTTAGATTTTCTATTCCTCAGGAGATACAATTGGCCAAATTTCCCACTCTTTTTATGTCCTGGTTAACTTAGTTTTTACTGTCATTTTTATTTTCTTCTAACTCTGCTAGCAGAACTGAAAATACCAAAGTATTCCCATCTCCATCCATTGAGATAAGCCTTTGGATCAGTTACACAAAGCCTAGCCATTTTGTAAGAACCAGTTCCTCTTCTACTTAGCTCTATATAAATAGTTAGCCTAACTCTTTTCAGTGATCTCAAATTGGCTGTATGGAAAGCAGGTGGCATTGGCATGAAGTAGCACATGTTTTCCTATATTTATTTGTATATATTATATGACCTTTTAATTAAAAAAGGAAGCAGTCATAATTGTTACAGTTATTTTATGTTTTAGTTTTCCTACCATAGTTTTTGGACATGTCCAAATGCCTACAACCTTTTAATGCCTTTGAGAATAATAAAAATAAAACCAGGGTAGTGTTGTGGGTAGAATACAGTTCCAAACAAACATACACTGGAGCACAATGGGAAAAGTGACATCAAAGAAGATGGCCAGGACTAGATATAAAGATAGCAGAACAAGACATGCTAAATCTGAGGGTGAAACTGAGAGAGTCAAAGACCATCTGAAAAACAAAACCAAAAGTTGCCTCCCCAAAAATTACATACATATCAAAATAACTAAAATTAAATTAATACCAAATATCAGCAAGGACTGATGCAACTGGAACTCTCACGCATTGCCCATAAGAATGTAAAATGATATAACCAAGCTGGGAGACTGTTTAGCAGTATCTACTAAATTCAATGTTTACTTACCCTTTGAACTGAAATTCTACTCCTAGATATACGTCCAAGAGAATAAATACATATGGTCACCAAAAAATGTGCACAATAATGTTCACAATAGCTTAATTTATAATGACCCAAATCAGGAAATAGTCTAAATGTCAATCAACAGGAAAATGGACAAATAAGAGCTAATATTTCCATAAAATGGAATATAACAATTTTAAAAACCTGATACATATAACGATAAGGATGACGTTTATAGAAATGTTGAATGAAAAAAGCTAGACACAAAAGATGCATTATATAAAGAAATCAGAGTAGTGATTAGGGTTTGGAGGGGGCTACCAATTGGAAAGGAGCATGAGGAAGCCTTCTAGGTCACTAGAAATGTTCCATTTCTTCTGGGTAGTAGATACCTGGGTGTGTACATATGTCACAATTCATTGAGCTTTATTCATAACATTAGTGTACTTTATGTGATTTACTATGCATACAAATATTGTTATGTCACAATTTCTTTAAAATGTCCAAAGGTAACAGTAATTCTAAACACAAAAACTGAGTAGAATTCACACTCACCTCCCATCTTTGCTTAAGGGCTTCCTTTGAAGACCCAAGTCTCAATTTAGGTAGAATAATTTCAGAACTCTTGAAAACATAGACCCTAGTCACAATGCCTGGAAGCAAATGCCTCAGTAAACTCCTGATCCTCATCCTTATCAGATGGCATTTGGCTAATGAGCCAGGTTTTTCACAGAACTTGAGTGCATATCAGACAAATGCCTACTGGCCAATGAGTAAAGCTGCAGTAATTGTCTTTCTTATGGGTATTATACATATGTATAATTTTCATCACCAATGCAATTTTTCTCTACTTCATATCCATTTCCCTATTTTAAAACTGTAAAATTTGGTAATTTGCCATGGGAATTCAGGATACTTATGAAAATGAATAATGTTCCATTATGTTTTAATCACCTCTTATATGGGTTTTTATTTCTCATCTGTGGGTTGCCAGTTTATTAAAAATTGGTACAGAAGAAAATTAAAAATCCTTTGTAAGGGATGGTGCTGGAAAAGACCTTTTTTTAAAGAAAAAGTCTTTGTATTATAAATGTAGTACAAACTGGCTACTTTCCTCTTCTACCAATTTTACAGTGAAGTTAAATTGACAGCAATTGCAGCACGATGTTGGATAAAGTGGCAGATTGAATGAGCAAACCAAGTCTTAGAGGATGGACATAGTTGATGACTATTTTATCCTGGGGAAAAAATATTCAACTTAAGAGATCACAATGATTTTGACGCACTGATGTTGCTTGGAATATTGTGCTGTTAATTAAGATGCTATTGATTCAAAATAATACTAGAATCTTTCTAACAATAATGCTGGGAATCTAATACCAGTGACAGGCAAAGTACTATCTTCAAGTAGGTTGAAAAAAAAAGTTATTTCCATTATAAACCTCATCTAGAACCACTAATTGTTTCCACAACGATTTGTCACTTAAAATATCAAGGCTGAGTGTGGTGGCTCACACCTGTAATCCTAGCACTCCAGGAGACCGAGGCAGGAGGATAGCTTGAACTCAGGAGTTCCAGACCAGCCTGAGCAAGAGTAAAACCCCATCTCTACTAAAAATAGAAAAATTAGCCGCATAGTTGTGCAAGCCTATAGTCCCAGCTACTCAAGAGGGTGGGGCAGAAGGATCGCTTGAGCCCAGGAATTTGAGGTTGCAGTGAGCTATGATGACACCACTGTACTCTAGCTGGGGTGACAAAGTGAGACTCTATCTCAAAAAAAAAAAAATCAGCATCTTCTTTAAGTCAGAAGCCCATTTAAGCCAAATTCCTATTGCCTTATTATGGAAAACACAAAGCATCAGATTCCCCTCTATTTATTGATTTAAAAAATTACATTGGTCTTTTTAATATTTCTGTAACTGCTCATCATAGTAGCAGCATGGTTATTTCAAGACAATAACAAAAAATAAATAGATAATAAAAAATATAGAAACTAAGCCTGGGCATTTCCAATGTCATAGTGCTTCAATCAACCCATACCCCTGTGGGGATAGTATGTATTTCATTCACTAAATGTATATGAAACTCTTACTATGTGCCAAACCCTGCCCAGTTTGTTAGGGATGCAGTGGGGGAGAAGGAACTTACAGTGAAGAACAGAGAAGAGAATTTAATCAAAGCATGAAACTATTCAGTATAATTACAAATCGAGATAAAGAAACAAGGCCAGTTGAGAGACTCTAATTTAGGTTAAAGTCTAAAGTGACAGTTGAGCTGAGATCTGAGGACTTGTGATGGGTGGAGGGTTGGGCACGAGAGCTTTTCAGAGAGGTGGACACAGATGGAGCCCTGAACTGAGAGGAACATGGAACTTTCAGGGAACCAAAAGAAGGACCAGTGAGACTGGAAGGCAGAGAGTAAGGAAGAGAGCAGAATGAGAAGAGGCTGGAGTGGCCTCAGGAAGCAGGTTAAAGATATTTTTAGGTTTCATTGCAAAGTGACACTATGGAGAGGCTTTTGTTGTTGTTGTGGCTGTTGTTGTTATTTTTAAGACAGGGTCTTGCTGTTGCCCAACCTGGAGTGCTGTGGCATGATCATAGCTCACTGCAGCCTCAAATTCCTGGGCTCAAGCGATTCTCTTGTCTAAGCCTCCTGAGTAGGTAGGACTACAAGTACACACCACCATGCCTGGCTCATTTTTTAGATTTTTGTAGAGATGGAGTTTCACTATGTTGCCCAGACTGCTCTCAACCTCCTGGCCTCAAATGGTCCTTCTGCCTTAGCCTCCAAAAGTGCTGGGATTACAGGTGTGAGCCACCATGCCCAGCATAGAGAGGTGACTGAGTGACCAAAGTTAACATAGCAGTAGTGGGTCAGATCCATATCACATGCCTCCTGATGTGACACACTGAGAAAAACACAAGACCATTTCGGTGGTATTCCTACCCAAAACACACAGCCTGCATCTAATCATGAGAAAACAGCAAACAAACCCAAAATAGGGGACATTCTACAAAACAAATGGCCTGTATTGTTTTTAATAAAGTCAATGGCTTGAAACAAAAAGACTGTGGAACTGTCCAAATTAAAGGAGACTAAAGAAATATGACAATTACATGATATGTGTGATCTAGGACTTTCTTTGACAATAAAGGACATTATTGGGAAAATATATGAAATCTCAATAAAGTTTGTAGATTAGATAATGCAACAATATTAATACTCTGATTTTAATTATACTATGGTTATGTAAGCAAAATCCTTATTTTTAGGAAATACACTGAAGTATTTAGGGGTAGAGAGGCATCTCATGACTACAACATAGAGAGAGAAGAAAAATGGTAAAGCAAATATGGTGAAATGTTAACATTTAGGAAATTGGGTGAAGCACATATAGGATTTTTTTTTGCAACTTCTCTTTAATTCTGAAATTAGGTAAAATAAAAAAAGTAGCAGAAAAAATGAAAGAATAACAAAAAACAAAAAAGGTATGGGCTTGGGATATATGTGTGGGTTTGAGTCCTAACTCTCCTGCATAATAGCTATAAGACTTTGGGCAAGCTGCTTCACCTGTTTAAGCTTCAAGTTCATAATTTATAAAATGTTGATATTAATAGAATTTCCCTCCTAGGATTTTTATGAGAATTATATAAGTTATTACACGTAAAGCTGTCCAATAATTTTATCATTAAAGTTGAGGCAACAGAATAGAGAGGAAATCGCTTCTCAGCCTTTTGGCTAAGATCAAGGATAGAGAGGAAAGTAGACAGCCACAACAAATACACTGAGGTGGTAGTGAGAGATTCTGGGCCATCCTCTTGGCCCCAGACCACTCAATTCACTAGAGCATTTTAACTGAGGCAACCCTCTTCCAGAGTTTAAGTTTCAAGCTAACATTCTCATCCTTTCCCTCATTTCCTCCACTGCTTCTTTGGAACTCCCTGGTCGTCATTGTGCTGAAATCTATTAGGTGGTATGAGAAGCAATCTGACTATAAAAATAAGAAAACTAAAACAAACACACCTAAACACAAAGATGATATTGTATATAGTTACAAATTTGGTGCTGGACATTTTTAGTACTTGTAAATAAAGAGACACCCCAAATCACAATACTTCAGATATTATGTCCCTAAACAGCTCAGAGCAAAGAGAAACTGTCACCTCCCCAAATATAAGCCCTCTACTTCTATTTATAGCACCTAGATTTCTGTGGGTAGAAGCATAATTTGCATGTCACTGAATTCCCTCCTCCAGAATTGTTTACAATTATTTTTCTTTTTTTAAAAAACTAATCTCATGACAGATTAAAGAACTGTTTACAATTTAAACCAGTTCTCTCATTGCAGAAGTAAATGTTTTGCCTATAGTTCAAGAAATGTTCAAAGCTATCTATCCAGCAGAACTGTGAGGAAGAAAATTTCCCTGAATTCCCGAAATCATACTATATGGAGGCTCCTACTTCTCCCCATGCAAAAGGCCAACCATGTTAAATAGTCTCCCATTGTACAGGACAATCCCTTTTTATTGTTCTCTCCCTTGGCCCTTGCAGTAAAGCATGCAGTCTTATTCATCATGTCATGTTTCAAGGAAGAAATCAGAAATCTATCAGCTTTCAAGGTCTGAGTGATGGGAACAGGAACAAAAAACACCTCAAATTGGGGCTGGGTAGGAGCAAAGTTGACATCAGCTCGTGAGAGGCCATTTATTTTCCTTATTTATCACCTGTCAGGGCAAGAAGGAAAAGGGAACCAAATAGGAGACAGAACTCAGTAATGCATCCAAAACTTGCCCTTATTTGGGGAGCATGTGTTAGGAATACAAAAAGAGTCTGACTAGGGACAATGTGTGCTACCCATAGGATGATCATGCAAATTATCATTTAAACTGGAGACCTCTTGGTGCATAGAAGGGGCTCTGTTAATAATTATACCAGCACAGCAGACATCTATCAGGACTGACCCAGGCAAATCAGGGCATATGGTCACCATAGTGTTGATGATGTTGGGCAGATATTTATTCTGATTTTACCAGATGACTATCCAAATTCTAAGCCCTTGTTTTAGAATATTAAAATATGCAAAGCAGGGATTTTAGAGCATAAATAGCTCAATCTCCATTTTACAAATGAAGTTGAAAGAGGCAAAAAAACATTATTAACCATTGTACAAATATAAAGTGGCAGAGATCAAAAATCTTTTTTGATAGTGTTAGTTCATCTGCAAGCCTGGGATCCATGCTTCCAAACCACTGCATCTGATAAGGGAAGCCAGGCTAGTCTGTACCCAGAAGGTTGTAACACTCTCTGTATCCTTATAATGTTCATCTGACAAAATGAACTCAAATATCACATCCTGAGCTTACTCTTCACCTTTATTCTTTGCACCATGATGCCTCAGTAGAAGTTATACTTATCACAATGAAGACCCACAAAAAGTGCCCAAAGTCCATTACACTAACAAATACCCATGCCTGTGCATGAAGCAAGGCATATAGACCCCAATGCACAACATAATTGATACAAGTATACCAGGACCTACAGAGAAACTACATACATGTATAGTGAGTATATGTCAACATATTTAAAAAGCAGTGGACAAAGGGTTAAGCACACCCCTCCAGAACAGCAGCTGAAGGATTCTAGACGAGCATGGTGCTCAGTCATCTGCCTTCAAGCCATGATCCCTTTTCTGTAGAAACCCAGAAACTTACTTCATCCATATTTCCTGTGAGTGATTTCCTCACACATGCAGCTACCATATCCTCTTGTGCTCACATGCTCTCTCTGATCAGCCTCTTCCTCTGCCATTCCAGGGCTATTTCTGCATTCTGCTGGAAGGGAATTAAAAATTAGTTTAAAAAATAGGGCCCTGAGAGGAAGTGGGGCTAGGGTAACGCTCTCTCCCATTCTGTATCCTAGGTGCTACTTAAATCTCCCACATCTTGCCCCTGATCTGTCCTGGAATTAGATTCCCCTTTACCTCTTAGTTCTCAATTATATCTGACTGCTTTGAAAGGGGTATTTCTCTCATCTTCCCCGACTGTGGAAAGAAGGAAGGAGTAGAAAGAAGGAAGTAAGAGGCAAGAGGAGAATAAGGATAGATGGAAATAGGAAAGAGGAAGTAACTCAGGAAAGTAGAGGCAAATACACCAAATTTCAAAATGAAAAGTCCAAATTATACATTTCTGAAGTGGACATCAAGCCCTAGTAAATTTCTAGAACAGATTATTTACAGATAGCTTTGTGGATTCAAAGAAAGGGAAACTCTCAGGGAATCTTCCCAGTCTTATTGCAGATGCTACTAAAATTTCCAATCTGCCAATAGTTATAATGAGTAGCCCTGCGAAGGTGGTGAGCTGTGGTATGTGGGAAGGGATAGTGAGGAAGCGTCATTCTCTAATAGGATCTGATCAGTGATTCCAGCAGCTCCATTCCAGACAAACTACATTATACTCAACCTTTTCAACACCACACAGTAAGCAATGTGATCCTTCAGCCAGTATAATTTATACAGATAGCACTCAACTTATGATCACATTGCATCCCAATAAACCTATTGTAGTAAATCGAGGAGCATACTGAATACTATCACTTTTGCACCATCATAAAGTAAAAAAAAGAAATCATAAACCAAACCATTGTAAGTTGGGGACTGTTTGTACTATGTATTAATATACAGATCCAGTCGCCCTTTTATGAACTCTTTGGGACATTTATGTTTCAGATTATTATTTTTTTTATTTCACAGAGACAATACTGTGAATATATTATATATTACATAATATACCAAGTTTGATTTAAGCACAATTAAACACATTAATTTTTATGCAGCAAAATATATACATAATCACACTAAGTGGTATAGGAGGGGATGGGTATATACAAACATAATGAGTAAGATGTGCAACGTATGGGGTATGGTCATGCTTGAGGCTCTGCCTCAAGGGGGGAGGGGGGCGTGGGCAATATACATAACCGTAATATTTGTACCCCCATAATATGCTGAAATAAAAAAAGAATAATAATAAAAAAAAAACTATGCACAGTCTCATTCCAGTTCAGTTCAGGTTTGGCTGTCAAAACATTTTGCCACAAACTTGTGAAAACTTTTGCTTTGGAATACTTTTTGGATCTTGGCATCATGGATAAGGAATTGTGGATTCATATTGATTCTTAATATTCTTTGAAATGGATGAATTTCAAAGGGAGAATTTAATACTGTAGTATAAGTTTCTTTCAAGGAAAACTACCCACTTTTAAGTATCCCTTTCTTTAAAGTTTCTAAGCTCTGCTTTCTGTTTACAACAAAGCAAATATGGCAATCCAATGATTTATCCTAGTTTTATCCTGAGACAGTGGAGCAGAGTGCGAACATCATGCACTGGGACTGCTTGGGTAGAGCCTGCCTCTGACCTATATTAGTCCATGACCTTCAGCAAATTACTTAACCTATCAATGCCTCAGTTTCTTCTGGAAAATGGAGATAAATATCAGCACCCATCTTGTGGTCGTATCTGAAAATTAAATGAAGTGATACATGTGATGCCTGAGAACGATGCCTCTCACACGGAGAGCACCCCAAAAGTCTTAGGTACTGTCATTATTCGGCTCACAGTGGTTTTCAGCCTGATAAACTCAGGGCCATGAGATTCAGCCTTACACAGGGTGTTGAATCACCTGGAATAATCTGGGAAAATCAAGAGGAGCCTGCTACTCTCAAGAATACCCTCCCAACCAGCTGTTAGAGACTAAGGTCTTCCTTTATAATAACCTTTGTTCAAACACATAATCCTTGAAAGAATTCAAATTTCAATGGGAATTAAAGAGATGAAACTGAATTCTTGTAAGAAAAAAGAAAAATATGAATGAGGACATGGTGTTATTGGGCCATGAAGAGCATAAAACCATCAAAAAGGGAGAATGAGAAAGTCAACATTCAAGTTTATTCACTCTTCAGTCCTGCAGAAAGCCAAGGGCTAAGCATCCAAGAATCTCTGAACCTGTGCACTCATAAACACAACTAGCCTCACTTTCTAGGTGATGCAGCTGAAAATAAAGATATTAACTTACTCAAGACCACACAGCAATAGATTGTTTTAAATTACGGATTGTCTTGCATGTGCCCATTGCTTTCAGATTTACCTTGTGGTGTCTCATCTGGTGTTACACAGCTAATGACTACCAGAGCTGGAACTCCAACCCAAGTCTTCCAATTCTAGGTCCTGTCTGCTTCTCAGCAAATGTGGCTGAAGCTTCTCACCACATAGCTCTTGGTCATCAGGCAGGAAATCCCTTTCCCTGAGATTGTATCAGATCTCAGCATGGGGGGTGGCATGAACTAGTCGGCAAGTAGGGGCTTTGCAATAAAAAAAGCCATGTGGTTGGAGGGCCATGAATAAAGGACCCACCATGGTTTATTTGCCCATAATATTGAGGGAAATAATATTTCAGACTAGACGAGTCTACATATGTAATATGTTGGCAGAGTATGCAACACAAAAACATAGACCACTCTCCTCTACTTTTCCATGATTATCAAAAACAGAGTCCTATTTCTGCTCTATCTTACCTGTGTTCCTTCCTTAGCACCATTTTAAAAATACAGACAACATGGGGAATGGTTGTCAAGAAGGAATAAGCAAGGACAAAAACAATACAAAAAGAGAGTAGATATGATGGAGCAGTGGGAATGAGGGCTTTTCACAGGCAACCAACACAACAAAACAAATAACCCTTGTCATTTGAGGAGGGCAGTGCTAAGGCACACGAGGAAGCAGCTGGAGCCTCCAAAAATCTTGCACCACTAATGAGGACACTGGCATTTCAGGGCTCTTTATTCATACAACCGCAATGATAAGATGTATTCCCTCACTCTCCTTGGCCCTGACCTTGTCAGGAATTTCTGCCCATTTGCAACACCCTCTGTAGGCTCCAGAAAGATTCTGTGTCACGGAAGAGAGGTTTGGAGCTCACAGGACCCTTTGCTCATCACTGCTAAGCCCTATCTGTCAAGGAGACATCTGGGCCCTGACCACACAGGAAAGAGGATGTCTTGCCTCCTGGCCACCAGCAGAGCTGGAGTGTAGTAGCTGCTTAGCAGTCGGAAACCTCAGCAGGGAAAATATCAAGGAAGATTCTGCCCAAACACTTGGCAGATGTCAGGTTGGTTTTCTTTATTAAAACTGGTAACTCTGATTTAATTCAGCACTTATGTGTCATTTATCATCCCACCCTATTTTCCCCAGACCCTGCCACCCAACCCCAACCCAGGAAGCTTCTTTTAGAACTTACCTATAATGGCCAGGATGGTAGAGTGACACCATCAATATTGCTGAGCGATATGGAACCGTTCACCTTTCATATCAAAATAATTAATTACAAATGAGGGATTTTACTAAAAAAGGTAGAGGGAACAAATTAGGATACCAAAGATTGGTAATTAATTTGAAAATATTGCTGATAAATTGCTACAAACGATTATTAACTAGCAAGTCAGATATTCATCAGACAGGGCCCTGCCTCTAAAGGTCAACGATTTATGAACAGAAGATGCTACTTTGACACAGGCAGGCTAATGATAAGCATGTAATGAATAATTATCAAATGCAAACAGGATAGTGCAGAGAATCAAAAATATAAACTCCTAAAAGGTCAATTCCAGTGAATACACTATTGGGTACAACTCAACACACAGAAAATAGCAAAAAGCATAATATAATAATAGTTCTTCTCCATGAGTAAGCATTCTACGAAACTGAATTTTAACTCCTTAAACAGCCACCCATTCAAATTCACTGGCAATGTTTTAAAGACATATGCTTACCTGCCATGTTAAACAGACCCACTAAACTGATCTCAGGTCTCCCTGACCTCAACTGAGTTAAAATCAGGATCCCCTTGTGAGTTATGGAGATGGACAGGGCCCAGCCTGCTATGTGAGTATGTATTCTTTCCCTACCTCCCTCACGGATGTGCTTCTCCCAGAAGTGCATGTCCTCTGCCATTTTGTATATTGTCTTGTGAAATATAAAGTTGAACTCAAGATCTCACAGATAACTCAAGTTATCTGAAACTAAGTAACTCCTAAGGCCAAAGTCAGGGAGTAAAGATCCTAGGGAGGGCAAAGGACTTTAAATAAGGAGATATAAGAACTCCAAGGAAGTTCCTCACATTGACAAAATGTGGAGAAGACCAAAATACAAACTAGTTAGTGCAGAGCACCTTACGTCAGTGACCTAGCCATGCACTAACAGAGCCTGGCCCCAAAGACAAAAATGATGGATCTAGGGAGAGATGGTGAAACTGGAGGATGTGTAAGGCCAGGGTGCCATCTGCTTCAATCACTGTTCAGAGGAACTGTCCACACTGCTTGCCTGTGACTCTGGTTCTCTCTGTGTCTCCTAAGTGTCTCCCACCTCAGGATGCCGCATTGATCAGACTGCTATTTGGATGGCATGCCTGCTCTCTCCATGCCTGTAACATAAATCCTGCTTGTGGGTGTGACCAGTTCTGACATTTGGCCATATGTTGAGGTCAGGACCTCCCAGAAGCAGACTCAGGGCAAAGGGTTTAAGTCAAAGTGGTTTACTAGGAAGTATCCCCAGGAGAAAGCAGTTAAGGACTGGGGGTGGGAGTCAGAACAATAAAGCATAAGAAGCTAAGCCTGTCTCAGCCTCAGCCTGATCCCCTGGGGAGATGTGGAATATAAAGCCAACCTCAGAGTTTGTCTCACCTTGAGATGAAGGATCTGGGCTTTAGTACTGACACAGCAACTAGCCACTGTCTAGGATGGCCTAGGTTTCAGGGTTGGGGTGGTGACAAATCTCCAACCACTGCCTGCTCTCCAGAGAAGGAAGGTGTTTTCCATACCCAAGAGGAGCTCTCTCAAGGTCACAGGTGTCAGCAGGTAGCAGCAAACCTCACTGAAGCTGAGAGGCAGTTTACAGATCTGGTAAAAGGGATCCAAGGTGATCTGGACAGGCAACAAAAATGTTCTCTACATCATTCAACAGCATCCTTCCATGAACATTTACTCACTAAAATCATTGAGTTGTACATGCAAAATGAGTGAATTTTATGGTGTATAAATTATATGTCAATGAGGGAGGAATAGAGAGAGAGGAAAGAACAACTGGAGACAGAATGTGGGCTACTCTTTGGAGAATATTACCATGAATGAAAAAGGCAGCAGAGAAGTGGGTGGTATCTTAAGGGAAATGTGCAGCTTGAGTGAGAGCCTTTCTTTAGGTGGAAGAAATAATGCCACTTTGTATGCTGATTTAAATGAGACAGTAGAGAGAGAAAAGTTTATGATGCAGTAAGGAGAGGGGAGACTTGCTGGAGGAATGTTCCAAAGTGGCAACCAGTAAATGACCCCATGGGATGTATGAGATGCTGCACTATATATGCTATTTTGTGCATTCCCTAATTACTCCTTCCCCATGAAATAGATTAGGGTACATCCCCAATTACCAGGTGAAAAAACTGAGCTTCAAAGGGGTGAAGTAAATTATCTAATAATACATACCAGCGGGTACAAGAGTCACACTTCAAACTTATCTTCAACCCCAAAGACATTCTTTCCCTCCCTAGACTCCAGCCCACCTAACTTTGTTACTGACTTGGATCTTCCACAAACTAAGCCTGCTAGACTACCTAAGGCAGAACATGACTCAGTCTTATAAAATCAATAATTTTCACTTTCTTCAGGAGTCTAGGACAGCAAGTAACACTCAAACTTCAACATGGAGCTCTGGACCATCAGCCAAGGAACGAAGAGTTAGCTCCTAGAAGATGAAAAAAGCAAGGGAATGGCTTCTCCCTTAGAGCCTCCAGAAAGGAATGTGGCTCTGCCAACCCTTTTATTTTAGCCCAGTAAACCCATTTTGTACTTCTGACCTCCAGAGCTATAAGATAGATAAATTTTTGTTGTTTTAAAACACTAAATTTATGGCAATTTGTTTTAGCAGCAAGAGGAAACTAATACACTTGGCATAGAACAGGTCACTGTTGCAGGCAAAGGAGGTCACTGGGGCCTCTGAGCACACATGTTTCCCAGAACTAACCAACCAGTGCAGGTATGCTGGGGCATTGATCTACTGCCTCTCACCCCTCACTGGTTGAGGATTATTAATACCTCCCTCCATCCAAGCAGACTGCAAGACTTTGGAGAATTCTCTGAAACAGAAAGCAGGAAGGCATGACGTGCATGCCAGGGAGAATCTGGCTTGCACAGAACCAGCATGCACAGCTATGGCTGAAGTCAGAGGTAGGTCAAGAGTATGTGATGCAGAGCACCAAAAGAATTTTCTACAGTTAATATGTTATAAATATCAGTTCTAGAAAATCAAAAATTATAAACTCACCAAAAGACAAAAGAACAAAGATATGGATAGGCATTATACCGAAGAATTAATACCAACTAAAAATAGGCACATGAAAAAAACCGTAGAAATTGTAAGTAATGAAAGAAATGTAAATGAAATAATGTGTTACCTCTTTCCTATCAAATGGTCACTTCTATACTTATGAAGTGAGAATAAATTGTATTGTTCTCTGGGGTCATTTTTTACTTATACCTTAAAAGAATGAAAATGAATTTTCTTTGACTCATCATTTCCAGTTTTAATCATTTAACCCAAGGAAGTTAATAGCATATTTAATAATTTAAACACCCTAAAATAGTCTAAAATAGAGGATTGCTTAAATAAATCTCAGTGTAAACATAAAACGGGATATTAGCCATTATCATGTAGTAACTATTTTTAGGTATGAAAATATATTCACAGCATGCTATTAAATGAAAAAATCTAAGTTAAAAATAATAGGCACCTAAGGAGTGATTCAGTTTTCCATAAAAATATTTTATATATGAAATTATACATTTCAAATTTTTAGAAGTAATTATCTTTGGGATTTGTTTTACTTGTCAGCATTTTCTACAGAGTATACATTTCTTTTGTAATACAATTCAAAATAAGATTCTAAAAAAACTCCACATTATAATATTGATAGTATGTTTTACAAAATGATTTTAAGGTACAAAGTAGTAAAATCTATATTTAGTAGACACATGTTAATCTCAAATGATATGTCCTAAGACATCAATTTACAAATAGCATCCTAGCCATTTAATTTTCCTCTTAATAATACAACAGATTATTATATAGAAAATTTGAGTGACTCTTTCAGGTCCTTAATAATTCTATGGGACCTTAAAATTATTTTATGAAATTAGTAAAATGAATTGTGACCATAATAAACCATATTATATCATTGCTCATTTGACATAAATGTGCATGATCAGGAAATTCAAGCAGTGACAATTTGGAGCATACAGTAGGATGAAATCAGATGACTGGAGTATATCAAAGTCAAAGTTCTCCCAACTGTATATGTAAAGAAGAGGAAAAGGCAGTTCAGTTGGATTGAAATGGGTGGGTGGTCACCAGACTCTCTTCTCATGTCAGCACACAAGAGAAACCATCCTATGTATTCAAACCATCAAATCTATTCAAAAAGGCCAAATTCTACTGTGGTGTTTATAGGTTTAGTGTCATTTTCAACAAATCATTCTATTGTTGACATAAGGTCCTACAATAAATCACCCACCATACACAGCTACAGAAAGCCCCTGTTAATAGGTCTTGATTAGATAAAATCAAGTAAGGGCAATGCTAAATGCAACTTTAGCCATCAAATTTCTGTTTTTATGCTCTTCATGGACTTTATAACAACTTTTTCTTCAATGGTTAAAGAGTTTATTTGAGAGGTCAACTGTAATATCCAAAAAGAAAGAGGGGCCCCTGCAAACCAGTGAGTTAAAGGAGGTTTCAATATGCCCACTCCATTGCCAAGGCTGATTGACTCTGTCTCACCCCATTGGTGCATTTGACTGTTCAGTGCCGTATGCTGCTACCCAACACATATAGAAGGCAGTGTTGACCTAGCCTGGCACAGTCTGAGCTCCTCTTCTGCTGCCACTGACTACAGCTCTATCCACTTAACATCTTCAGGACTCTGATTCTGCTCCAGCCTGCTTATTGTTTCCCATGATGACTTCCAGAATGCCCAAATGAATACAGTATATGTTCAAGCTAAAAATACCTCCAAAATGTTAATTTTCAGCCATCTAGAGAAAAACTTCATTTTCTTTATCATAAGTTCACTTGATTCCAGCACAAAGGAAAGAGGAAGGGTGGTTCACTAAATTATATTGGTTTGGTGCTTATGACTCTCTTGATTCTACTATAATTGCATTAAAGCTAATCATACCATCTTTCTAGACTGCAGCACCCTGTTCATTTAACCTCTCCAAATATGGTAGAGCAGCCTCTTGCTCATATGCACTCTTGTTAAATTATCCCTTTGACT
The DNA here is from genome assembly GCA_008086735.1 of Cheirogaleus medius. Classification (NCBI taxonomy): domain Eukaryota; kingdom Metazoa; phylum Chordata; class Mammalia; order Primates; family Cheirogaleidae; genus Cheirogaleus; species Cheirogaleus medius. The sequence continues at coordinate 27,918,652 of VBSM01003157.1, read as the reverse complement.
CAGGATGGTTTGCGGCAGACCGTTTACCTACTACACCCCTGGGATCAGGGATCACCACCTTGAACTACAACCCCTCTATTGTGCTTCCTCCATCCTGCAGTGGCACCCAAGGTCAGCCGAATGCCCTTTTGTGCCTAGGGACTGGACCATTATTCTGTCCTGTTTTTAACAAAAATTTCAAAACTAGATATTTACCTTCCAGCCCACCTATGAAATTTATTTTTATGTGATTCAGATGTGTGCTTATATGAATCAGTGAGTTTGTAAGAATTTACTGTGCTCTTCTCCCTTCTTGCTTAGAGAATAAGTGATGAAGAGAACAGGGTCTGCAGTCTGATGGTCTGGCCCCAGATTTTGACTGCCACTTAGCTATGTGGTACTGGGGAAGCTGCTTAAGGTTCCTGTGCCCCCGTTTCCTCATCTGTCAAATAGGGAAAATAATAAAAGTGCCTGACATTCTCTGTGGGAATTTAAATCATGTAGTACATGTACACCATTAAAAACAGTATCTAGTATTTAATAAATGCTAACTGTTATTACTATTACACAGCTCTAAACCCTCTTTTAAGGCCGGGCTCCTATCATACCTACTGCATCTACCATATTCATATACATAAAAAGTACTTGGAGAGTCTGTTCAAAAGGAAGACTTCTAGGCCTTAGCCCAGAGACTGATTGAGTATGCAAGGATGTGTCCCAGGAATCAGTATTCTTAACAGGCATTCCAGGTATTCTTATACAGGTGGCCTGTAGGTCTCACTTTGAGATGCCCTGTTCTACCTAAGCCATCTCTAATTACCCCTTGTCCACATACCGGCTTTGCTGGTCTGAATTTATACAGCAGTTGGCACTTGCCATTGATTTTCTTGTTTTATGTTTAAGTTTTATTATCATATAAGATTATAAGTTACTCAAAGGAAGAGGATTGTACTTTCTTTTCTTTTTTTTTTTTTTTT